>CAJQZJ010009649.1:24962526-24976183 GCA_907164525.1 Lophiomys imhausi | reverse complement strand
AAAGAAAGAAAGAAAGAAAGAAAGAAAGAAAGAAAGAAAGAAAGAAACAGACAAGTAGATCAATGGAATCGAATGGAAGACCCAGAAATAGACCCACATACCTATGGGCACCTAATTTTTGACAAAGAAGCCAAAACCACACAATGGAAAAAGAAAAGCATCTTCAACAAATGGTGCCGGTCCAATGGATGTCCACTTGTAAAAGAATGAAATTAGACTCATACTTATCACCTTGTACAAAACTTCAGTCTAAGTAGATCAAAGACCTTAACATAAGGCCAGTCACACTAAATCTACTAGAAGAAAAAATGGGAAAACTCTTCGAACTCATTGGCACAGGTGACAAATTCCTGAACAGAAAACCAACAGCTCAGGTCCTGAGACCAACAATCAATAAATGGGACCTCATGAAACTGAAAAGCTTCTGTAAGGCAAAAGACATGGTCATTCAAACAAAATGGCAGCCTGCAGACTGGGAAAAAAATCTTCACCAACCACACATCAGACAGAGGGCTAATATCCAAAAACTACAAAGAACTCAAGAAATTAAATGCCAAGAAACCAAATAATCCAATCAAAAAATGGGGGATGGAGCTAAATAGAGAAATCACAAAGGAGGAATCGCTAATGGCCAATAGACACCTAAAGAAATGCTCAACATCCTTAACCATCAGAGAAATGCAACTCAGGACTACTCTGAGATTCCATCTCACACCTGTCAGAATGGCTAAGATCAAAAGCTCAAATGACAGCACATGCTGGCGAGGGTGTGGAGAAAGGGGAACCCTCCTCCATTGCTGGTGGGTGTGCAGGCTTGTGCAACTACTATGGAGGTCAGTATGGTGATATCTTAGAAAACTTGGAATAGCTCTGCCTCAAGACGCAGCCATACCTCTTCTGTGTAAACATCCACATGACTTCTCAGGGAATCATAAGGAAGTTTCCTCATCTATGTTCATAGCAGTCTTATGTGTAATAGCTAGTAACTGGAAACAACCAAGATGTCCCTCAACTGAAAAATGGATTAAAAAACTGTGGTACATCTATACGATGGAATATTACTCAGCTATCAGAAACAATGACATTATGCAAATTGCAGCCAAATGAATGGAACTAGAGAAGTTCATCCTGAGTGAGCTAACCCAGTCTCAGAAGGATGCACATGGCATCTATTCACTTATAGTAGGATTTTAGCTATATATTACAGGATATATATACTACAACCAACGCACCAAAGGGAACATGGACATAGACTTTTTAATCTTTTATTTATTTTTTTGTTTTGTTTTTGTTGGTTTGTTGGTTTTTTTGTTTTGTTTTGTTTTTTAGTTTTCCCTCCCTGGCAATGAGACACTTTTCACTGGTGGTGCTGCCTTGTAGGTCTCCAGTGTATGAGGAGGCTCTTGGCCCTCATATGACATCTGAACTGGGCGAAGGACAGTTATGTAGGGACACTCCACTCCACTCCAGAGGAGTGGGATAGAAGGGTTAGGGTGTAGAGGGTGGTAGGACGGGGCTGGGAAGGGGGAAAGAGGGCAATATGATAGAAATGTAACCTGAAGCAATAATAATAAATAAAAAAAGGCTAAGAGAATGGATCCAAAAAAAAAGATTTAGAACAGGGCCCACTTTCTCCAAAACATTCTTTTCATTGGATTAATCTTCACACTAACTAGTAAAGGCAGTCAATCCACATAACAACAAAACCTGTTTCTATGGGCTCACTGTCCTGCCTATTGGTAGATCAGTATCATTTCCTTAGACGGACTTCCTGGCAGGAATTCAGTTTGTCAATAAAAAAAGAGAGAAAACAAAAAATAAACAAAAAACAGCATAATAACTAACTTGCAATACCAACATTAATGAAATGAAGACAAAAGGATCCCAAGTTGGAACTCAATCTGTGCTAAGAAGCAAGACTCTTCAACAAAAATTAAAAGAAAGGGAAGCATGCAAACAACAACAAAAATCCTTCCACTCCTAAGATTTTTAAAAAATGTTTATTTATTATTTCAAGTTACATCTCCATCATACTCCCCTTCTACCACCCCTCCCGGCCCCACCCTCCCCTTCTCTCAGAACTCATAATTCTTTTTTTTAATAATTAGGCCACAATTATGAAAATTAAAAGGTATAACATATATTCCTAATGTACAGTCCATACATATTTGGCAACTGATACTAATATTCTTGAGACATGTTAGCTCCTGACAGCACTCCTTATTATTCTCCAAGTAGATGATGAGCATCGAAAAATCTCCATTTGGTGATGGTTACATTGGTGGAAAGCCTGTCACTGGGCAAGAAAAATCCCTTGCTTCAAATGTAGACCGAATGCTGTCTGAAAAGGATAAAACATATAAGCAGGTAAGTTGATAGCCTAGCTCTGCCAAGACAGGGTAGGCAAGTTCTTCATATTTCCTGCTTTACCATTAATGTCTTTCAGAGATACTGGGCAAAGAGGCTGAAGATAGATGCCTTAATATATGGAAAGAAATTTGAAACTGTCCAGGCAGCCTGTTGTCTGTCATTTCTTAGTTTTGGAAATTGCTGGCTCTGCACTTCCTGTATAGTCAGATATATGTATCCTTCTCAGGTCTCTGATATGGTTGAAGACTAGATAGTTATAGTCTCACAGTTAGATTTTAAGTTATTTAGGAATTAAAAGTATGTTCTAGGTATAGGAAGATATTTTTAAGTTGGTAATGCAATTTAGGATGAAAAATGAGTAAGGAATAGGACTTTAAACCCATGGAGATAGATGTATAGATAATATAATATTAACATTAGCTGCCACTCTTAAGATTTTTAATCACAAGAGTTAGGAAGTAAATTTCCACTTCTCATGTGGGACTTACCCCTGTTCTGCTTTTGCTGTTTCACAGGTTCGGAAACTGCAACTGCTGGATAGCAGTGGAAATGATGTGGAGAAACTCAATTGCTCATGGTAAAGCTCAGGTCACAGCTTAGAACTCTGTTTCATTGTGTGTCTTGTATGCAATACTCCTGCTGCAATAAGTGCATGTTAATAAAATTAAGTGAATCTCTTCCTGTTTAAGTTATAGTCAACATGATAGGGTAGTTTATTTGGTTATGAATAAACTTATAAAGAGTAAAGAATATTTTATATGGTAGAATAAATAGAGAGTCAAATAGTATTTAACTTAGGTTCAGTAGATAAGAGAAGATGTTTCCTATATAACCATACCTCATGTAGATACTCCAGCAAACATAAAAAGCACAAAATAGAGACAGAGGATCCTCTTTGATGCAAAATGTAGGTAGGGCTGAAGTAAGGAAAGCATTTCTTTCCCCTTGGATTCATTTATTTTTAGATCCAATATACTGTGTCTTCCTATGAGTCCCTTAGTTATAACATAAATTCCTTAAATAAATAAACTATTCTTCAGTTTTCATTACATTAAATTCTTAATATATACTACTACCTATTTCAATTAATTTTAACTGCTTTGTTAACCTATATATATGAAATTTTGTTTAATAGGTTGTACTTAACTATTTTAGTGCCAGCGGATTATCTTCTTGAATTATTCTTCTTTTAGAGTACAAAAGCACTGGAGATATGAAAAAAATCAGAGAAATTTGTATGAACAATAAAATGAAGTACATGATGATCATTTTCTAACAACTGCTGGTTGTTACTTAGCACTTTCTCATGAAAACAGAATGAAAAGGCAGCTTATTTGGTTTACATTTTCCCTTAAATGCAGGGGGATGAAAAATGCACATCTATGACTATAATACAAAACAATTCTTTTTCTTGCCATCTATATCTCTACAGCATGTAAGATTATTCTTGGATACACATAGAGATACTGACTTTATGATCAGTACCTATATGTTCTAAAAAACACTAATGCTTTTCTTGCATTGAAATTTAATGACAAAGAGCTCATTTGAAGCACTGCATAGGACAACCTTTAAATAGAGTAAGAATATTGTGAGACAGTCTTGGGAAGTTCTGTGTGCAGGTCTTGCTAATGAACACAAATCATCCATAAGTCCTGGGACAACCTAAACAGAAACAAGAACATGGCAAACCATGGCAACATCAAATATAAGAAGACCTCTCATTAAATATACTGAAGAATTCTTGCAGTTATGGCATCTTTAATGACAAAGAACAACTTTAAAATGAGTATTTACCCTCCTTCCAAAGATTAAACATCAGGTGTAACACAAAACACATCCCCCAACATTAGTTTGACTTTGCCAATAATTATGAAATTGCATTGTAGAATCTGTGTTCTACTTTATAAGGTGCAAAACAGAAATTTATTCTGTAAAACTAAACTGTAGTTTTTCAAGGTTAGGAAGCCAGTACATGGTAGGAATGGAACTCAAAAAACACTTGGTTGGACCAGCATTTCCTTTCCAAAATTCTACAAGGCTGTTCCAGTTATAGATTATTGTTACAATAGAAAGAGCTCAAAATAATTTAGATGAAGAATGAGAGTATTTTGAAGCTGGAAGCTAGAGACTCTATTTCAGAATTATATGCAAAGCAAACTATATTGTTTATACTTTTTTATTCCCTCTGTGTCTGTGTCTGTTTCTCTAGAATCTACCTTAGTTGGAGGATTCTGTGTATGGAGAGAACAAGGAATATTTATCTTTTGCAAATTAAGTAATTGACACTTCTCTATTGAAAATATGACTTTTTCATTTCTCTACATAAGGTTCCATTCATAATATAAAAGGCTTTCTTTAATATACCAATTATATTTTTATTTTTGAGATTTAACTGGGAAACACCTCTTTTGTTTGTTGTCCTTTATTTCCCTTAAACATATTTCTTTCAAACTATTTCCTTATAATACTTTAGAATTTTTATATTTGATGTGTACCAGTAGTTAGAGTTTATGTTGTAAGGACAACAAAAATGCACTGTAACAATGACAACAGTGTACAATAAAAAACAAACAAACTCAGGAGTTCAGTTCATGACTTGAATTTCTTTCCTATAAACTAACTGACAATTCATCCAAATTTAAAATTGGTTACTATGTATCACTAATCCAGCAACATTCCATAACATAATGATAACAAAGTGTTTTGTATGTTTATTGTTGATAAAAATAAACAGATCCTTTACATGAAGAAGATAAAAAGACAGGAAAGTACAAACACATCTGAAATATAGATGATAGAAACATAGATATTATATAGAAAGATGATAGATACATGATTGTAGATAGATAGATAGATAGATAGATAGATAGATAGATAGATAGATAGATGATAGACGGATAATACATCAACAGACAAATGCAATTTAAGTACCATGTGCAATGGCTTAGATGTTTGTCATCTTTCATAGTCTAAGGTTTATAGACTTTTTCTCTAGTAGGATACTACTGTGAAGTGATGGAATGTTTGAAAGGCAAGACTTAGTGGGAGGTCTTTAAGTCATTGGGAGCATGTTCCCCAGGGGAGCCATGACATGGCTGTTAGCCACTTGTATAGTGTCTTTGTCTACCAATTCATAAGGTATGTGCTTTGTTTCGCCAGGCATTGCACAGTTATGCACCACATGTGTCAGAGTTTCAAAGCACAGATATATTAAACAAGAGCATCAAGAACCATGAAACAAAATAAACGTTTTCTCTATAGAAGCTAATTGCCTCAGATCTTTCATTATGGTGATAGAAAGCTGACTGCTTATCATGCTTCTCTATTATTTTCTATCCCCCTTTACTTACTCTCCTTACACTAATTTTAGTCAATTTATGTATTGTGGACATTTTAATAATAAATTAATTAAAGTCACTGTAACTACCTTTATGGAATTATAAAATCTGGTTTAGAAATAAGAACAGGTTTTATCTATTTGAAAGTTAATTATTCTTCTCCTTTTTGCATCAAGCTGGTCTACCATTTTTTTCTTCAGGATTTAGGCAGCACTTGTTCTTCCTGTAAACTTTGTAATTCCTTCATCAGATACATCTTTGAGTCTTTTTCTACAACTACTATTGCATTGCCTGGAACATGTCATTATATTACATTTCCATTTTGACTAGCAATAAAACAATGGCTTCACAGGAAGTCAAGGAAACATCGGAAACTCACTGTTCCACTGACACAAACTCTATTTAACTTGCTTTGCTCCAGCAACCTGCTGTGTACACCCATAAAAATGAGGTACTTAATACTTCAAACTGTATTCTGGCATATGATAATTGTAAAAAGGAGTTCATGTAGGATTTGTCAGTAGTGTATATAATGCTTCAATTTTTTCCTTCAGAAAACATATTATCTGTTTTTCTAAGGAAAAAAGTATTTACATTTATACCATAAAAGACAGCATTAGTTCTGTTCTGTTTTGCTACCTACCTCATCACCATTATGAAAACTTCAATTTCCTAAGTACGCTTGTAAAATAACCTTGTCGAATCTACAAGAATGAGGCCTTGAATCTGGGACATTTCCCTGGCACAGATGTACTTGAGCATAGACTGAGCTTTTGAATGGCACATCATCCTGTACAGAATGTTCTACCATATAGACCTTGATAAACGATGTTGATCCTTGTGAACAGATCACAATGGAAGTGTCAAACAAGTCTATGTTCTTTCTTCATCATTTGAATATTTGCTATATTACTGACATCAGTAGAGTCACACAGAAACATTCTTCCTAGTTCTAAACAACCAACAAAAAAGGAAGAAAGAAAAGCCACAACAGTGGCACGTATAGGCAGTAATACCACCTGAACTGTTATATCTCATATGTAATGACAAAATATGCTCTGTGTTTGTTTCTAACATAAGGGCATTTCTGTTTCTGATAAATAACTCTATGAATATGATATATTAGCTTTCATTTTTGATTCATAATTACTTACATCATCCCATTTCCCCAATACATAGAGATTGTTTTTATATGTATCAGTTTATATCTTTGCTACCCACATATTTTATTATCCATTCATTTAACAAATATTTATTAAGCTTAGTAACTAAGAGGGCCCAAAGGAGGATGTTCAAATCTCACTCAGATGGGGAAATAGGAATACGCAGTAGAAGTAGATGAAGAGAGGGAACTGGATAGGAGAGGGTAAGAGGAGGGAAAGGATGGGAGGAGATCAGTTGTGGAGTGAGTGTGGGCAGGAGGTGGGAGGGCTAGGAAAAAGGTAGAAAACTGAGTGGGGGCCATCTCTGAGACAAACTGCAGACCAGCGACAGGGTAGGCCCCTGACAGGATACATTGTGACTCTACTGAGACTACTAGCAACAGGGGATAGGGAGACTGAAGAGTCTCCTTCTAGTGTGGTAGGACTTCTAGAAGAGTGAAGGGATCACAACCCACCCACAAAACCTCAACTCAAAATTTACCCTGTGTTTGTACAGATGTGCAGGATAAAGACATACCATGAGGGAATGGTATAATGGGCCCAAACTGAGGCCTACCACGAGGGAGAAAACCAACCCCATCACTATTAAAAATACTCTGTTTTGCTTACTGACAGGAGCATAACATAACTGTCCTCTGAGAACCTTCATGCAGCAGAGGATCCAAACAGAGGCTGAGACTCACCGCCAAACATTAGGCAGAGCATTAGGTGTCTTGTGGAAGAATGGGGGTGGTTAAAGATAGAAAGACCTAAAGGTGACAAGAACTCCATAAGAATACCAACAGGGAAAACTAACATAGGCCCATGAGGGCTCAGAGAGACTGAAGTAGAAATCAAAGAGCATGCATGAACTGGACTATGGCCCCCTACATATATGTAACTGATGGGCAGCTTTGTTATCATATGGGTCCACTAGCAAGTGAAACGGGGACATGCTTTTGGTCACTTCCCCCTAATGAGGCTGCAGTGCTTGGCCTCAATGGAAGAGGATGTGCTCAGTCTTGATTCCAGGCATGTGCTGGGATAGGATGGTATTCAAGGGATGTGGGGGGAGTCTCCACTATTCTTAGGAGAAGGAAACTGGGAATAGGGAGAAAGAGGTAGGGGACAGGACACAGGAGGAGCAATGATTGGAATATAAAATGAATAAAAAGATAAATGTATATAAAAAAGAAAAATACACAAGGACTTATTAAATGACTGTGTACTAGAATCTGTTTTCTTAGTGCACAGCCTTCTACAAAGGCTATAAATTTGATACATTTATAAATCTCTTTTTATAAGGAAAAATAGACAGTAAACCTAACAAATATGAAAACTAGTAAGAGCTAATTCTATCAAATAAGGAGATCAGGAGAGCTTGGGGAAAATGTCTCATGTCATTAAATGGGACATTTTAGGGAGTTTCTAGGTAGTACAAGCAGTTAAATTGAAGGACCTACAGAGGGAACAGTGTGATAGAAAGGTCAGACAACTCCCAGAGACTGACTACTTGAGGCTTCATAGGAAAGTGTGAGAAGTTTCATTTCTTTTTTCATAGAACTGGACTCTCAGTAGAGTTGTCAAGTATAGTGAATAGAAATGAAGGGCAACCAGTACATAGTAGTTTAGATGAAAATACATAATTTTAGTAAATCTTCTAGGAAATATTTTGCTATTTTTATACTATTTCCTGAATAACTGTACCATAATCCTGTGCCACATAATATTTGTGATATATTTAAATTCCAAGATATTATTTTTATCTGAAGTTCAAATTTAATTGAGTATTCTGAAACACTATATCTGAGTGTAGACATCTGGTCCAGAACACTTTCTGCAGAGATAATAGTAAATACCAAGAGAATTGGACCCGGAGAAGGAAAAATGCCTTCAGAGGTAGGATCGTGGACTGCCATATAAGGAATGGAATTTGTTTACAAAATGTTTTCAAACAACTCAAATAAATATATGAAAGAATGTTGGACTACAGAATGAGAAGAAATATCTCAAACTGATTTGAAGGCACTGCTTTTGTGGATGTATTTTGTCATGGTCTCACTCTGCACTTTGGCTTGACCTGTAAGTCACTATGTAGTCCAGCCTGGCTAAAAATCATGGTAGCCTTCTATTGCATTATCTACAATGCTACTTACTGTTACAGGTATGAGTGCCTGCACTCAAAATGTATGTGATTTTGTGTGTGTGTAATATTATATATAATGTTTTATCTTATTTTGTTGTAAAGGAGAGTTGACCTAAACCACTTACTGTCTTTGTCACTGAGGTGTGTGAATTTAAATTACACAGGTGCTCTGTACTACCTTGGGCATATATTAGCCATTACTTCCCTCCCAAAAGGCTGAACTGTGCTTTCTATGATTTTGACAGTTATTTTCTACTGATCTGGATCATATGAGTTAAAATCCCAGATTCATGGTATCTCCATGGTTACAAGAGGACAACCTGCCACTTTGTGCTCAGATGAGCTGAAATTGTTTTCACTTGAGATTGAATAACACCCAGCAGCATTTGCAAGATGACAAATTCAATAGTGAGTGACACATTTTTTTATTCAACTATGAGCAGGATGCATTTAAATCACATTAAGGCAGAGATGAAAAGCAGTAACACAGGCACTTACTATTCTAGACCATTACGACACTTTGTTCAAGAACATGAACCCAAGAGGTCACTTATGTAATTTTGAATTCTGAGAACTCTTTACTCAGGGTGAAATCTCTTCCTAGAATTTTTCTTAAGAAGCTAAAATCATCCTAACTGATGGGACATGGAATGAATTTTTCTCACTTGATATCTACATAAACACATAATGCATACATCTTCATTGTTCAGACTCTATAATTTTAATACATTCATGAATATCTAGGTTAAGTAACAATCCTTCTCTATGTTCACTTTAAATGGATATTTTCTTCTCAAGAGTTGTCTCATCAAAAATTACTTCAATTCAGAATTTTTTATCTCATTATGTGATAATATTACACTAAAATATTTTTGATGATTTCAGAATGCTTGCAACTTTAAAACTCTTCACATTTGAAGAGTGTTTGGGTCTTGTTACTTACCCTATATATCTGCACCACTGTCTCTAGAGTGAGCTGCTGAAGCAACTCAGTGCAAAGTGTCTGTGCATATATAAAGAAACAGAGGACAAGCTGGAGAGAAGGCTCAGCCAATAAGGGATAGGCTCACAATGAAAATATAAAAAAATAACATACAAGTCAATGAATTAAATATGGTTAAATCATGGAAGTACTAGGATGAATTTAAAGGACAAAAATTATATCAAAACAACAGGATTGACTTCCATTTTGTAGCCTTCATAATACTGTGCTCAGTGATGTAAGACATATCCAACCTGAAAATCTACAACAACTGAAGAAACTGACAAAAGCACATAGTGCAATAAAATAGGAAAACACATCTGATATTTTCCACAATATCAGAACTTATGAAATGGCTATAGATTAATAAGCTACATTGATTTCCTTGACCACAGCTTACCACATAGTCTGGTTTTCCTTGACTACTGGCCACCGGCAACTACAAAATTTTGTTTTCCAAATTAACTCCTGATTTTAAGTTTCATATATTATTACATGTCATTCCTCATATTAGGACCTACTAGAACAAGAAGCATAGAGTTAAGCTCTAGATCCAGAGAATCATTGCTGTTATTTAGATATGAAGTGACTCCGTTGGGGAACTTTCAAAGGCTCCCAGAACCAAGCCACAAAACCTACCTAGCTACAGGTCATCCCTGGACCTGTAAGGCAAAGTACAGTACAGGTACAGATAGACTAAATAAGTAGAGGGAAGTACAGATGGACAGATGGACTGACAAGGTAGACAGCAATTTGAATTAGTCTTGGCAAGTGATGAGAATCAAGCACTGCTGAAGTCCTAGGGACACCCATAAGTACACTGCTTCTCAGATACTTCATTCATGCACTGGGTAGTCATGTGACAGTTGAATGTAGGGCTACTACCATTAGTATTAGATGTCCTCTTTATGGTGTATAGGTGAGAGTTTGTATGCATTGATGATGGTATGTTCTCTATTCTGACTTTCTGGTATCATTTCAATATGTCCATGTGTCCAGATATTGCCTGCCTACTATAATAAACTTACTGGTGGTACGTCTTTTATTTGTAAAATAAGGAAGCTATGTATTAATATTTGCTCTATAATTGGTGCAGGACAAATTTGGTGTATACATGCATAAACAAGATGCAAAGCTAGTCTGTGTTTGCATTTACACATGAACTTAAAGTGGAGTCAACTCTTGTTTTGTAAAGTGGAGTCACCCAGGGTAAGGCACTGAACAGATGTAGCTATTCCACAAAACACTGAGTAACTTCAAGTAGGACATGGCCTGATCTCTACAGAAATAAAAGCATTTTCAGCCATTTCAAATGTAGAATAAAAAGAATTATAAACCATAATATGATAGGGTTAATTTAAATCTGATTCAACATTTAAAATTGAGTAAATGTTATATATCACAGCTACATGGCTATAAAATCTACATGATACCATCAATAGATGCAGAATACATATTTAACAAAATCAAATATCAATTATTGATTAGGACATTTTCACAAGAAGAAGAGGAAAGTTCTCCAACATGATAAAGAATTTCTATTAACAAAGAAAAACTACACCAAACTTAAATTCATAATGAAGAACCTAAATCTTTTCTACTAGTGTGAAGAAAGGAGAAAGGAGAAATTGTGACCACTCTAGCCCCTCCTTTTCTACCTGTACTAGAAATCCTTCCTAACAAATGAGATACAGAGAGGAAGATCTTTGGGGATGCAGATGGAAATGACTGCTTTCTTTGGAGGGCTGGCCACTTGGAGTTTGACCATACTCCAGTGAATATATGGGCAACACAAATTGGACTTTTTCTTAGGGGTGGAATAGGTTGTGTCACAAGATTTTGGGCAGACCTGGAATGACTGAAAAGTGAGTATAATTGGGGTGCATGATATGAAAGTCCCAAATAATCACCAAAAATATTAAGTTGGAAAAAAGAAGGAAGAAATATTAACCACTTTTAAAGGACATGATTTTCTTTTAAGAAACTCTGAGTCAACAACAACCAAGCCCTTCTTAAATTAACAAGCAATTCTAATAAGGTATTAAAATAAAGGATTAATGTAATAAAGTTAATTGCTTTTCTATACATGAGCAATGAGCAAGTGAAATTTGAAATTAAAAACAGTGGTAGACAATAGTAAGGATGGATGAAGGTACTTTCATATTCTAAATTACACTCGTTCATACTGAAGAAAAAATTATATACATACAGACTGTAAATAGCTCCTCAGGTGTGCATACTTCTCAGGGTTTGTTAGACTCAACCTTTGTCCTAGATAATGCCTTGTGAAGAAATTGAGGCTAAGTGATCTTGCAGTGTGTAAATAGCCAGAGAAAGAGGGTAGTATTGAGGGAGGACAAAAGGGAGAGGGAAAGTATAAACAGTAACAAAAAGAGGCACATTAACAACATGAATCTCAGACAAAGCTGGTCACCGGACTAGAAGGATGGGACTAAGCCTTGGAATGAGTTTCTAGTTTATTTTTGCAAAGCTTATTTTACATGCTATTTTTTTCACAGAATATATTTTGGGATTTGGGAAAGGTTTTTTTGTTTTTGTTTTGTTTTCTGTTTATTGTTTTTTTTTTTCCTGGAGAAAACAGATTTAACTTCATTGCAAAGAAGCCAATCTATGAGCTCCTAATTGGTAAGCCAATGAATTTATTGAGTTTACACGAAAATATATGAGTAATTGCAGAAATGTTAGTGAGTCCCAAATTACAGAGCATCTCATTCTACTATGTGCATTTATCTCATGCAAAGTACATCAACTAATTCCTGCTTCTTTTAACATTCTACCTGGTTCATACTTTAGCATGGTACATGATTAACTGTGGTTGTGATGAAGAAGATCATGAAGATGTGTAGAAGTTCATAGAGGGATTCCTCTTAGTTTTCCTTCTACTAAGGATTATCATTATCTTTGCTCATGGAAGCTTAGATATCATTGTGTTGGTTTTCTTCTCATTTGTTAGTGACTACTAACCAAGGTTACTTTTCCACAATAAAAAGCACATGATCACTATTAGTGAGAGAAAAGGATTTTTCCCCAATATGGTGACCTAAATCTTGTACAACTTTTATAGGAGTTTTCTTTTTTTTTTACACAAATATTAGATATATTTTTGGAGTTATTACATTTCCTCATTATATATTAGCACTCTAGATAGTTATTGGGGTGTGCCTATCCTTCTTAATTAGTAACTTATAATGTCAGAAACTGAAACTAAAAGACTCTAATTACTGGAAAAATAAAGATTATCTGGATCATATATGTGTCTCTATGTGGAGACATAACATTCTGAATCATCTAGTAGATTATAATATCATTAGTATTCTGATAAAGACCAAGAACAAATGGGCCTGTTAATCATGTAGACAAAAGAATGCTTGACTTATCTGAATTATTTCCACAGAAGCTACAAGGACCAAGGAGCTGATGGAGTCCACAGGGAGAACTTGGCAGATAGTACCATTGGAAAAAAATCATGGGTTTGTGCTGTCTGTTACCACAAATGCTAATGATCAGAAATAGTAATTGAATCTCTAAGCTGATTTTTACTCAGAGAGCTGGCAATCTGAGACAATAAAGATGAACACCCCCAAATCTGCCTCATCTCTCACTCATATTGTGTGTGTGTGTGTGTGTGTGTGTGTGTGTGTGTGTGTGTGTGTGT
>CAJQZJ010009649.1:24951647-24962516 GCA_907164525.1 Lophiomys imhausi | reverse complement strand
GTGTGTGTGTGTGTGTGTGTGTGTGTGTGTGTGTGTGTGTGTGTGTGGTGTGTTTTCTTATAAGCAGATGTTAGATTTTATGTTTGCAATATGTGTGTTACAATCCAATAACCACAGAGGTTAGGTCTGGAATAGGATACAGGATGGAGGAGAGGATCTCTCGAGAAGTGGAGATAGAATGTAGTGCTATGAAGTGATAAAGAGGAACATCAATTATACTAGGTTGGAAAAGTCTTGACTGCAGAGCATCCCAGAATCTCCAACCTGCCTAATACAAAGTCTGCTATGAGGCCTTTCAGCTTCCTTAACCATGTGGCCCTATTCTCCTGAAATAATCTCCTTTAATACATTAATATTTATTCCTCCTACATACCCATCTAAATGTCTCACTATTTCTGTATCTATGAGGAACATAATACAAATGAATAAACTATCATATATCAAGACAATGGAATATTATTTGGCAATAGGTAAAATGAACTATCAAGTTTTTAAAAGACATGTACTAAGTAGAAGAAAACATTCTGAAAATACTAATTCCAGTTGCATAACATTCAGGAAAAAAAGGCAAAAGTATATACAAAGTATAGGTTTTAATTTTTTCCTGGAGGAAGGGTAGAGGTGGGTGAAAAATAGAATACAGGCTTATTCATAGTGTGTTAATGATTGTGTAATTCATGGCAAATTTTCTGAAACCCATAGAAAAGCCACTATAAACAATGAACTCTAATGTATTATTACTGAGTGACCATGATCTCAAGACCATGTCTGTCATAAACTGTGATAATTGAATGACTGTGAACTATCAGTTTTAGTTGATTACTTGTAGCAATTGTTATGACTATGGTGAGGAATACTAAGAAGTCCATGTATATGTAGTTGTGTAAGGCAAATTGCAAATGCTTCAGCCCTCCTCCTTTCAAATTTGTATGACTTTAAAACTACTCTAAAAATAAATTTGTTTTTTTAATAATTTATTTTTTATTTCTTCAAGTTCCATCTCAATCACAATCCCCTCCCTACTCCCCCCTCCAGTCCCACCCTTCCACCCTCCTCCCCCTCAACCCCCCCATCCTCTTCCCTTCTTTTTTTTTGTTTAAGGTATTTCTTTTTCCCCCCAACAGCTCTCCCTTTCAGTCCAAAAAATGGTTCTTTTTCTTATAACTATAAATACAATACAAAACAACAGAAATAAATAGGCCACAATTATAAGAGTTATATGGCTTAGCATATATTACCAATGTCCAGTCCATTTCTAAGGATGTGCAAATACTTTTTAAAGTCACCAAACTTTGTATCACAAAAACTGACAGCATTGGATACACATATTGACAATGTCTGAAATAATTCTTGAGTGCTATTATGTAACTATTTCTTTTGAATATTTTTTGAGATTATAGTATAATTGCATCTTTTGCTCCCTCTTTTCCTTTCTTTTTTTATTTTATGTTTATTTATTACTTCAGTTTACATCTCCATCACAGTACCCTCTTTCCACCCCTCCCAGTCACTCCCTCCCACCCTCTAACCCCATCACTTCCATCCCACTCCTCCAGAGTGAGATGTCCCTACAGATGTAGAGACATTACTTTTCCCCTCTAAAGTCCCTGCCATATACCCTTCCTTGCTCATTTCAAAATTCATGGTCTCTTTTTATTAGCTATTGTTACATGTACATATGTATATACAGATATATTTGTAAATATAACCAGCTCAGTATGTAAAATGTTTTGGTTTTGGTTTTTGGTTTTTGAAGACAGGGTTTCTTTGTGTAGTCCTGGCTGTCCTGGACTCATTTTGTAGATCAGGATGGCCTTGAACTCATAGAGATCCACCTGCCTCTGCCTCCTGAGTGCTGGGATTAAAGGCATTCTCCACCACACCTTGCTAGTATGTAAATTGCTACTCCATGCTATTTGCATGTATAGTTTCAAGTTCGAACATTTTGCATAATCAATTGGTGTGCTTTCCCTGGGGAAGAATATTTTCTTCCTTGCAGCATTCCTTAGCTGTCCCCGTTGTTGAAGACAGCACCTACACAACTCATGGAGCACGGAGAAAGCAAGATGGTGCTTACATGGAGCTTTTACCCATGTTTTAGAATAAAAGCAATTTGGTAAAGGGAATTATTTTTCATGGTGCCAAAAAAAAATCATAAACACCAAGTCACTCCCAACCCCTTCGCTCTTCAATGGTATCCTATCTTCAAGATTATGCTAGGGAAATGTTCGAACCAAGTTTATGGAATTAACCAACTAATATCTGATTAAAGCCCACCACATGAGATGGAAACCTGTACATGGCTCTGCTTGGATGACCAAGAACCCGAGTCTAGGTAGGCTGGGACCTAGAGTAAAAGTCAATACTGCTGTTCTACAATGAAAAAAGGTGGAAATAAAATGACTACTAGTGTCTGCTGTACTCACAGACCAGTACCTTGCTCAGCCATCGTCACAGCAGCTTCCCACGGCAGCAAATGAGAGCAAATACAGGGATCCACAGCCAGACATTATACAGAGCATGAGCCGCCTAGTAACACTCAGCACTAAATGGAATGTCTCCATCAAATTCCTAGCTGAAGGGCTCAGGGAACTGCAAGGATGAGAAGGCAGAAAGAATGTAAGAGTCAGAGGGCCTGGAGGACACCAAGAAAAAAGGGTCCTCTATGTCAACAGGATCAAGGCTCGTGTGAAGTCACAGATTTTGAGGCAGCATGCATAGGGCCTGCCCAGGACTGCTTCACATCCGTTGTGTGTATATTATGACCTTTATTTAGTTTTTAAGATTCGTGAGTGTGCAATTGAATAAGTCTCTCTCATGCTTGCTCACGCCTTCATATCTTTTCCTTCTGTTTGTTTGTTTTATTCAATTCCAATGTGTTATTGTTTTTACTTTATTTTACTTTTTTATTTTATTTTATTTGTTTTCATTTCTTAGAAGTCTGCTTGTTTTCTAATGACAGAAAGGGAATGGATCCATATGCAAGGGAAGTTGTGAAGATTTAGGAGTAGTAGCGGAAAGAGAAGCTGTAATCAGTATATATATTATGTGAGAATAAAATGTCTCCACAAAAGAAAAATAAAAGAAATAAAATGCTTTGGGGAAATGACACAAAGGAATTAAATGCAATATGACCAACATGAGGATGTAATTTGATTCTGCCTTCACAAAGCAGTAAGTAGATGTGATTATTGCAGAAAATTTCAATAACTCTTTAGATGCTAACTTTAATCTCCTGTATGTAATGAGATAAATTAAAATTATTGGCCCTGGGAGATTTGGGATAGTTGCCAACTCTTGTATTCCAAAGTCAAACTCTGTCTCTTTACCCTAGGTTCCCTCTGTATGATTTTTTTTTCAGAGTACAATTGGGAACATTTTTTAAAAAACTGTCTCCCAAGGACATCTAAATTCAAATCTGAAAGTATAATCTACTCACATTAGCTAATACAGGGCTTATGTGTACTTCATTATAATTTACATAAGATGTTTCAATACTTATTAGAAAAATATTCCTTAGTACACCTACAAGGTTAAATAACTTGAAGTTGTAATTAGCTACATCAACAATTTCAAAAGCTGTTATATATATTGCCTTGTAATTGTATGTATATTTACATATCTTCTGGGAGAGTCCAAATGCAAAATGTTAATGAAAACACTGAGCTTAAGAAGGTATTCACTGGGGGGATGCAAGATGGCGGAGGCCTGCACTGACATATTTTGATTTCGGGGTTAACAGTCACAGGGCGGCGAGTGTTGCAGGACACTGTACAAATGGCTCGACCCCCCCACATCTCACCAAACTACCCAGGGACCACTGGGGATCCCTGGGCAGGATGCTCCCTCCCACTTGGACACACAAGGAAGCTGCTGAATCCAGGAAAGAGATCCCCCCCATAACCCACCAGGAGAGTCACGCTGGGTAAGTTCCAATCTAGTACCCAGCAGGCAGATTTAGATCCCATGCATAGATAATCTCCACCCTGCTGGGCACCCCCAGGTCTCCCACAGACCATCCAGCTATCTGGCAAAACGTTGTGACCCTTGGAAGTGCCTTCAGGCTGCAGATTGAAACCCACTGCGGTGACGTCACTGGCCAGTTTTCAGGCCGTAGGAGTGGCAAGGCTATTGGGGGTGAAGACAGATTTACCCACCACAGAAGCCAACCCCAGGCAAACTGCGAGGTATTTGAAACTGTTGTATATCGGACTTTTGTACTAGTACTGGCTCTTCCGGCAGGGAACCAAAGCTTACTTGTACACAGCTCGATGCCCTGGATTAGTTAGGTCTCCACCTAGGAGGCTGGGCTGAATGACTCACCTTATAGGGGTGGAGTAAGGCAACTCGACTCCTACACCAAAGTGCCCCCTTTGGACCAAAGTCCATAAGACAGCTAAAAAATTCCACATGGCCAGAGGTCCCAGACTGAAAAAAAAATAGAGCGAAAGGACTCCAACAAAAGAAAGCAACGCTATTCCATCCAGCCCGAACCACCTCACCACAGCTGAAACACATGAAAATATGACAATTCTACACAATGGAAAGTGATAGAGTCCCTTCAAGAAGAACTTAAATCTATAAAGGAATTCAAAGTAGCCACAACTGCACATATGAAAGCGATGGAAAAAACCATTAGAGAACTTCAGAACAAGGTGAGTCAACTTGAACAAGAAAAAGAGAGGGCAATGGAAGACTTCCAGACAAAGACAAGCAAACTGGAGCAGGAAATGTACAAAACAAATAACATCACTCAAGAAATGAAAATGAAAATGGAAACAATAAAGAAAACACAGTCAGAGTTAAAAATGGAAATGGAGAATCAAGGGAAGAGAACAGGAACTATAGTTTTGAGTACCAAAAATAGGATTCAAGAGATGGAAAAAGTATCTCAGGCATGGAAGATTCGACAGTAGAAATCAATACAACATCCAAAGAAAATGAGAAAGCTAAAAAAATCTCTCACCCACAATATCCAATGAATAAAGGTCTCAATGAAAAGAGGGAACCTAAGAATTATAGGCATAGAGGAAAGAGAAGACTCCCGACTCCATGGTCCAGGAAATATCTTCAACAAAATCATAGAAGGACACTTCCCAAACCTAAAGAAAGAGATGCCAGTAAAAATCCAAGAGGCTTACAGAACACAAAACAGATTAGATCAGAAAAGAAACTCCTCTCGCCACATAATAATAGAAACTCCAAATGTAGAGAAAAAAGAAAGGATATTAAAAGATGTAAGAGAAAAAGGACAAGTCACATACAATGGCAGACCCATCAGAATTACACCTGACTTCTTCTCAGAAACTTTAAAAGCTAGAAGGGCCTGGACAAATGTCCTACAAGCCCTGAGAGAACATAGGTGCCCAGCCAGACTACTATACCCAGCAAAACTCTCTATCAGCATAGATGAAGAAAACAAGATATTCCATGACAAAATCAAATTAAAGCAATATCTCCCCACAAACCAAGCCCTACAGAAGATCCTAGAAGGAAAATTCCAACACAGAGAAGGTAACAACACCCAAGAAAACAGAGGAAATAGAAACCTCCACAGCAACTAAACAAAAAGAAACACAAGATGACCAGCTATACCAAGATAAGGGTAATAACAACCCCTAGTCACTAATATCCATCAACATCAATGGACTCTACTCGCCAAAAAAAAGACACAGACTTACAGACTGGATCCGTATACAAGACCCATCTTTTGGCTGTATACAAGAAACACATCTCACTATTGAAGTTAAACACTATCTCAGAGTAAAGGGCTAGGAAAAGGTTTTCCAAACAAATGGACCCAGGAAACAAGCTGGAGTAGCCACCCTAATATCAAACAAAATAGACTTCCAATTGAAGTTAATAAAAAATAAAAGACAGAGAAAGGCATTACATACTCGTTAAAGGAAATATCCACCAAGAGGGCATCTCAATATTGAACATCTATGCACCAAATACAAAGGCACCTAAATTTACAAAAGAAACGCTTCTAAAAAAATCGCACATTGATCAAAACACTTTAATAGTGGGAGACTTCAACACCCCACTCACAATTATGGACAGATAATCAAGACAGAAGCCAAAAGAGATCATGAAACAAATGGACCTAACAGATATCTACAGAAGGTTTCACCCAAACACAAAAGAATACACCTTCTTTTCAGCACCTCATGGAACCTTCTCCAAAATCGAACATAAAGTTGGCCACAAAGATAGCCTCAACAGATACAAGAAAATTGAAATAACACCTTGTATCTTATCAGACCACCATGGAATATAGCTGGATTTCAGTAGCAAAAGAATCAACAGAGAGTCTACACACATGGAAATTGAACAGATCTTTACTACAGGACCACTGGGTAAGGGAAGAAATAAAGAAGGAAATCAAAGACTTCTTAAAATCCAAGTAAAATGAAGACACAACATACCCAAACCTATTTGACACAATGAAAGTTGTGCTACGAGGAAAGTTCATAGCACTAAGTGCCTTCAAAAAGAAAATTGTGACAGCTAATATTAGCAAATTAACAGCTAAACTGGGTGAATTGAAAAAAAAAAGAAGCAAACACTCCCAAGAGGAGCAAAAGGCAGGAGATCATCAAAGTTAGGGCTGAAATCAACAACTTAGAAACAAAAAGAACTATACAAAGAATCAATGAAACCAAGAGTTGGTTCTTTTAGAAAATCAACAAAATAGACAGACCCCTAGCCAAATTAACTAAAAGACAGAGGGAGAAAACACAAATCAACGAAATCAGAAATGAAAAGGGAGAAATAACAACAGACATTGAGGAGATCCAGAGAATATTTGGATCCTACTTTAAAAATCTATACTCCACCAAATTTGAAAACTTAAGTGAAATGGACAATTTTCTTGATAGATTCCACCTACCGAAGCTAAATCAAGATCAAATAAACAGATTAAACAGCCCTATAACCCCTATGGAACTAGAAACAGTCATTAAAAATCTCCCAACCAAAAAAAGCCCAGGGCCAGATGGCTTTAGCACAGAATTCTACCGGACCTTCAAATAGGAGCTAACACCAATACTTTTCAAACTCTTTCACAAAATAGAATCTGAAAGAACATTGCCAAACTCATTCTATGAGGCCACAGTCACTCTGATTCCTAAACCACACAAAGGCCCAACAAAGAAAGAGAATTTCAGACCATTTCTCCCTCATGAACATAGATGCAAAAATACTTAATAAAATACTAGCAAACCGAATTCAAGAACACATCAAAAGTATCATACACCATGATCAAGTAGGCTTCATCCCAGGAATGCAGGGATGTCTATCTATGAAAGACAATCAACGTAATTCACTATATAAACAAGATGAAAGAAAAAAAAACATGATAATCTCGCTAGATGCAGAAAAAGCATTTGACAAAATCCAACATCCCTTCATGCTAAAAGTTCTGGAGAGAACGGGCATACAAGGACCATACCTAGAAACAATAAAAGCAATATACAGCACGCCAGTGGACAACATCAAAATAATTGGAGAGAAACTTGAAGCATTTCCTCTAAACTCAGGGACAAGACAAGGATGTCCACTTTCCCCATATCTCTTCAATATAGTTCTTGAAGTTCTTGCAAGAACAATAAGACAACTAAAGGAGATCAAGGGGATAAACATTGGAAATGAAGAAGACAAATTATCCCTATTTGCAGCTGATATGATAGTATACATAAGAGACCCCAGAAATTCCACCAGAGAACTCTTACAGCTGATAAACACCTTCAGCAAAGTGGCTGGATACAAAACTAACTCAAAAAAATCAGAAGCCCTTCTTTATACAACAAACAAATAAACTGAGAAAGAAATAAGGGAAACAACCCCCTTCACAATAGCACCAAACAATATAAAATACCTGGGGGTAATTCTAACCAAGCAAGTAAAGGACCTATAGAATAAGAATTTCAAGCCCTTGAAGAAAGAAATGGCAGAGACCTTTAGAAGATGGAAAGATATCCCATGCTCATGGATAGGTAGGATCAACATAATAAAAATGGCCATCCTACCAAAAGCAATATATAGATTCAATGCAATTCCTATCAAAATACCAACACAATTTTTTATAGACCTGGAAAGAGCTATTCTCGATTTCATATAGAACAACAAAAAGCCCAGATTAGCTAAATCAATCAGGTACACTAGAAGAAAAATCTGGAGGTATCACAATCCCAGATTTCATTCTGTACTACAGAGCAATAGTTGTAAAAACAGCATGGTATTGATATAGAAACAGACTAGTAGATCAATGGAATCGAATTAAAGTCCCAGAAATAAACCCACACAGTTATGGCCACCTAATTTTTGACAAGGAAGCCAAAACTGCACAATGGAAGGACAGCATCTTCAACAAATGGTGCTGGTCCAACTGGATGTCCATTTGTAAAAGAATTAAGTTAGACCCATAATTATCACCTTGTACAAAACTTAAGTCCAAATGGATCAAAGACCTTAACATAAGGACAGTCACACTAAATCTACTAGAAGAAAAAGTGGGAAAAACTCTCGAGCTCATTGGCACAGGTGACATCTTCCTGAACAGAACACCAACAGCTCAGGACCTGAGATCAACAATCAATAAATGGGACCTGATGAAACTGAAAACCTTCTCTAAGGCAAAAGAACTGTCATTCGAACAAAATGGGAACCTACAGACTGGGAGGAAATCTTCACCAACCCCACATCTGACAGAGGGCTAATATCCAAAATCTACAAAGAACTCAAGATGTTTATAGCAGCCTTATTTGTAATAGCTAGAAACTGGAAACAACCTAGATGTCCCTCAACCGAAGAATGGGTTAAAAAACTGTGGTACATCTACACAATGGAATATTATTCAGCTACCAGGAACAATGAAATTATGCAATTTGCAGCCAATGGATGAAACTAGGAAAGCTCATCCTGAGTGAGCTAACCCCGACTCAAAAAGATGCATATGACATCTATTCACTTATAGTAGGATCTTAGCTATATAGGAGAAGGTATTGGTACTACAACTAACACACCAAAGGGAACTTGGACATAGACGTTTTAATATTTATTTATTTATTTATTTATTTATTTATTTATTTATTTATTTATTATTTTTTTTCTATTTTTTATTCTTTTTCATCTGTGTGTCTGCTTATTTGTTTGTTTGTTTTTTATTTCTCTCTTCTGGGCAATGAGACACTTTTCACTGGTGGTACTGCCTCATAGACCCCCAATGAGTGAGGAGGCTCTTGGCACTCATTCGATCTCTCAACTGAGATGAGGGACTGTTATATAAGGACACCCTACCCCAGAGAAATGGGATGGAAGTTTTAGGAGGTAAAGAAAAAAATTGAAATGTGATGTTTCGGCCTTTCTACTATTAATTGTCATAAACTTTTTAGGATAATTAAGAAATGCAAACTAATAGTTATACAAGCCGGTCATTTTGTTAGGTACTATGACAGCCTATTATAGTTATTTTCTAAGCTAATCAGAAACAAAGCTGCTAAGAGACAAGCAACATCTGCTTATCCTAGTATAACAGATAGATAGGGCCTCTTCAAAAACCTCAAGAGATCTGTAGAATATGGCATTCAAAGATGTTTTCGTAACTTTAGATTTTATTATATTGAGACACATTAACTCCTGACAGCACCCCCAAGTAGAAGATGAGCATCGAAGAATCTCCAGTGGGAGATGATTGAATTAGTCGCAAGCATATCTCTTGGTTGGAAAAGCCCCTTGCTCCAACTGTAGACAGAATCCTGTCCAAAAAGGACAAAACTTGGAAGCAGGTTAGTCGACAGCCTAGCTCTGCCAAGACAGGGTAGGCAAGTCCTTCATAACCCCTGTTCTACAATCAATGTCTGTCAGAGAAATGGGGCCAAATGACTGAAGATCGATGCTATAATGTATGGAGAGAAAATGGGAACTGTCCAGGCAGCCACTGGTATGTCATTTCTTAGTTTTGGAAGCTGCAGGCCCTGTACTTCCTATAAAATCAGATATATTTATCCCTCTCAGGTCTCTGAGGTGGTTGAAGAACAGATAGCTAGAGTGTCATAATTAAATTTTGAGTTGTTTTGGAGTCAAGAGAGTGTTATAGACCTAAGAAGATGCTTTTAAAATTTTGTTGCAAGTTAGTATGAATGTTTAGTTAGATATAGAACTTAAATCTCATGGAGATGGTTAGATAGTAGAATGTTAAAGTCAGGTGCCAAATACATATGGACTGGACATTGGGAATGTATGCTAAGCCATATAACTCTCATAATTGTGGTATTTATTTCTGTTGTTTTGTATTGTATTTATAGTTATAAGAGAAAGATCCATTTGTTGGACTGAAAGGGAAAGCCTTTATGGGGAAAAAGAAATACCTTAAACTATAAAAAAAAAAAAGGAAGAGGATTGTGGGGCTGAGGGGAAGGAGAGTGGAAGGGTGGGACTGGAGGGGGGAGTAGGGAGGGGATTGTGATTGAGATGTAACTTGAAGAAATAAAAAATAAATTATTTTTTTAAAAAAGAACATAAAGGAGAGAGTTTCCAGTTTGGGAAGAAGCCCTTGGAAGTAAACCACCACTCTTGCACACCAGGGACACATTAGCACAACTGAGCACTGCTGGAAACTCTCTGGACATTTTATGTTACAACTATTTCATTTCCTTCTATCCCATAAAGGCGCCTTGTATTACTTACACATACAGAATGAGGTATTTTAATCATTTTTCTTGGCTCTGAACTCTGACAAGAATAAGTTTCAATCCTTCACGAAAAGTTTGCTTAAACTTTAGTTTTAAAAGTTTGCTTAAATTTTATTTTAAAATATTTAACTAGAGGGCCAAGATGGCGGCGACCTACACTGATGCATTTTGAATG
>CAJQZJ010009649.1:24900882-24946647 GCA_907164525.1 Lophiomys imhausi | reverse complement strand
GCCACTGTCATTCTGATTCCTAAACCACACAAAGACCCAACAAAGAATCAGACCAATCTCCCTCATGAACATAGATGCAAAAATACTTAATAAAATACTAGCAAACCGAATTCAAGAACACATTAAAAGTATCATACACCATGATCAAGTAGGCTTCATCCCTGGAATGCAGGGATGGTTCAATATACGAAAGTCTATCAATGTAATTCACCACATAAACAAGATGAAAGAAAAAAAAAACACATGATAATCTCGCTAGATGCAGAAAAAGCATTTGACAAATTCCAACACCCCTTCATGCTAAAAGTACTTGGTAAAAGTACTTGATAAAAAAAATAAAGTATTTAAATAAAATAAAATATTTAACTAAAATTGACCTCAGAATTTCTACTTGTGTTTTGTTTTGTAATAAAGTACAGGGAGTTATTTGTAGTTTAACGTGCTGCAGTTTGTCCACTGAGGACTTTTTTTTTTTTTACAGTGGATTACAGTATCTCTTTAATGTATACAGTAAGCATATCGATGTGCATGGTGGGTTTAGGTGTCTTTCTGAATGTTTCCATATTTTTTAACTCTGAAATATATTCCCATTTGGATATTCATGTTTTAGTCTGGAACCAGTCATTCAGTCAATCAGCCTGGAGTTAACATTAAGCCGCAACTCATTTTAATGGACAAAAGTCCATTAGTGGTTTTTAGAAGCTGCAGGAGTCAAGAACATTGAGTGACTCTTAAAGGTATTATACTAAGAAATGTTATAGAATTAGACAGTGGCAATATAAGTTCACTGAAAAGTCTTGAATTATACTTAGAAATGTGAATGGTTTATCTGAATTGTATCACACTTGAAAAAATATATTCAGTGGGAGGAGAAGGTATGTGATTACTATTATTATAACTGGTCAACCTGGAGCAGTGAATCACAGCATTTGTCTAGCCAGGCTGGGCTGACTAGGACAAAATTGTCTTTGATTCATGACTCACTTCAAGCAAAAAGAGACATTGCCTCTTTCAAATCTTGTTAGCATGGATTTTGCTTTTCTGTTCTTACAGGAAAAAAAAAATACAAATATTTTGTGTTGGAAAATCTCTTACCCTGAATTGAACATTGCCTTGCATTGTATAAACCAATTTCTAACTTCAAATATTCTGAAGAAGAATTTTGAGAAATGTCTTGTTCCTTGAAGCTCATATTTAAGAAATAATTGTGGCTGAAGTGAATACAAGTTATAAAATGTAACCGGTAAAACACTCTACCAATGCTGCATTTTATTAGATTAACTCAAACACAGTAGGTGTACCACATAAATGCAATAACACTTGTTGTTATCAACCTTTTAATATAGTAAAAATATGCTTTAAGAAGTGTTACCCTTAATTTTGTATCAATATACAAAGATCAATACCTATATAGCCCAATACAATCTTAATTTTGCATCAATATACAAGGGTCAATACCATTGTGGCCAAATATAATCTTAATTTTGTATCAATATACAACGATCAATACCGATGTAGTCCAACACAATCTTAATTTTGCATTAATATACAATGATCAAGAGTGTAGTTAGAGTGGGAGGGGTTTTTTGTTTGTTTGTTTTTTGCTTTTTGTTTTGGCCTGCATGGAAAAGTTTGAATTTTGATATTGGGGTTTGGTGCTTTTTTTTTTTTTAATCAGATTTAATCCAGGTACTCTCACATGTTATCATTCATAGATAGTACTAGACACAAGAATTTAGTGGAAGGAACGATGTGTTGAAAATAAAGACTGCAGCTTATTCTCCACAGTAGCTATGTTGGGGCTGAGCTCTGTTCATGTGTGCTGGAAATGGAATTTGCCTTAGGAACGATTCTGTAGCAATTTTCACCATAGCCTCCTATATTATTTCATGAAAATGTTTGTATACTTCCTATTCTGCTTCTCTAGAAATGTTCTGACAGATATGTTAGGATCATATTCATCCATTAAAACATTGTTCATTGCATCTAAAAACATTCCAATTTTTAATTGTTAAAATAAAACCAATTAGAAATTTGTTCTCAAATTTTGAAGATATTATCAAATGTCTATAGTTTAAATTTTATCATTATTGAAGCATTTTTAAAAGATATTGTGTGTGTGTGTGTGTGTGTGTGTGTGTGTGTGTGTG
Organism: Lophiomys imhausi; assembly: GCA_907164525.1. NCBI lineage: Eukaryota > Metazoa > Chordata > Mammalia > Rodentia > Muridae > Lophiomys > Lophiomys imhausi. The sequence goes on along the minus strand of CAJQZJ010009649.1, from coordinate 24,944,497 downwards.
TGTGTGTGTGTAAGGGAGGTGCCCAGGGAAGCCACTAGAAGGGTGTCAGATCCCTTGGAGCTGAAGTTACAGGTCACTGCCTGTGAGCCATCCTATATAGTGGCTTCCAAGAAGCTAATAGGCCTAGAAATTATTTTTCTGTGATGATGGAAAGCTACTCAAACTCTGAGTTTAGATTCTCTCATATGTAATTTAAAAATAATACTTACAGCTTTAAAGCCTTGGATTTGAGCCTCCAGCAGGCTCCTGGCGGCATACTTAGTGTTAGATATCAGAAATATGCTAGATGCATTTAGTCATTTATTAGATTTAAGAATAAAATCCCTCATGAGTCAGTGTTTGTTAAAATGCTGAATTCCAAGCAGAGAAGCGGAAGATGAATGTCGGCCACTGCATTCCACAGGAGACACTGTGCCTTAGGAAGCAAAACAATGTGTTCTGAGACATATCATCCATGAGTGCTTACTTCAGACCCACAAATCCTAACCTGAGCAGCCAGGCTGGAGGAATTTACCCTTCAGCACACCACATTGCTACTATTTTTAGAACAGGCAAACTGAGAAAATCATACCAGGCTTACTATTTAAATAAATATTTTTTAACAAAGAAATACAAGTAGAAAGCACCAATGCTGTGTAAAAGTTCCCATTTTTAAGGAAGTAGATTCATTTACTTAACTGTTAGAGTGCCTGCTTTTTTGTTTTTCAATTTTGACTCTCTAGAGAATGCAAGTCACCATTCAAATCCAAGCTCTTGGTTTACCCAAAATAGAAAGACATATCTAATCCTTATTAAAACTTATGAATATTCAGTTTTCTTGTCAAGGATATTATACTAGATTGAAATTACTGAAATCCCCTTGGGATACAGCCACATTTTATTATGTGGATGATTTAGCAAACAGGATTCCCTCATGAGAGCTCCAGGGAGTTACTGGGAGAAGCATGCCCAAGGAATTAGCATTTCTGCACTGTGCTGGAGAGTTCTCCTCAGTGGTAAAAAATTCACTTATTGTGCAGGTGTTGTGGAATCCAACTTGAGCATCCCTCAAATTAAGTAAACAAAATTCAACAGTGGTAGAAGAGGAAGTTTTAAATGATTTTCGTGTGTGAATGTAAATTTCCCCTTTAAACCACAACTTTCTCTTCTCATGATAACTGAGCAAAGACAATAAGAGAGGCAGATGTTAAGTTAATAAGGAGAGAAGGACAAACTGTTTCAGAGAAACATGTCATACCCATTCTCATTAACCAGCACTTGGCTATTACAGACATCTCTCTCTTACCTGTGCCTAATATTTTGTCCTTAAAGAATCTATACAGCAACATGTCTTCATGTTTTTGTTTATTAGATTCCTGTGACTGTGTATCATAGTTGAAACAAAGCCAATTCTTCAATTACCAATGTCTGCAAAGTAGCTTCTTTCTGTTTTCCCTCCTCCCCTTATCATCTTAAGTCTGACAATAATGGTCTCTATTCTGCACGTATTTCTCTTTCAAGGAGATATTGTGATTCCCATTTTATCTCCCTTGACCACTGCAGCCTTTCACATGCATGATTTCCTTGCATCTTTTGTTTGGAGCCTTTTTCTTAATTTTGTATCCATAAATCCGATTTTTGATCCATACCTCACAGAATTTCTGTTGAGGGTGATTTCTCTTCTGGCTGATTTAAGAATACATTTTCAAGATGACCCTTTGGGCAAAGATTGCTTCCTTTGATATTAGGATTGGGCTTGTGAAAAATCTGCCTAATTCTTCTGTAAATGATACAATGTAAAATTGTTTATGTCTTGGCTTAAGCACTTATTCCAGAGGAGTGTTTATAAAACTAACATTCAACTCTAAGTGGAAGCTGAGGAGCACCCTCTCCTCTAGGAAGGAAATGTGGGTGAACAAATTCAGCAGGACATTCCCTTCCACTCTGAATGGTGGCAAAGCAGCAAACAATAGCCATAAATTCACTGGTGGGAGAAAGGTTTCTTCTCACTCACATTTCCTTCCTAGCAAAAGAAATCAATCTTCCTGGGCTGGCTCCCAGCCTCTTTCCAAGAGGCTGGTGAGGAACAGGAAGTATTGCAGCAGATACGATGAGGACCTAAACATCTTTCCCTGCCACTTTATACAAGGAGCTCCTCTGCTGGATCCACTTTTGTCTGCACGTACAGTGGTAGCCTCCATCCTTTGCTGGAGGAGGCAAGTCTGCCTAGATCCTACTTAGTTCCAAATATAAGCCACATTATTACTATTAACTGTTCTGTAGATATAAGAGGTTATATTTTAACCCGTATTTTTGTATGCCTTTTGACATCTTTAAAGATGACATTGCTTGAGATCTCTTAAATCCCAAAGAAGCAGAGCTTTTCCTGAGTGACCTCCATGAAGACTGCACACCACAGTCTGGAAGGAAGTTTTGCTCTGACCTGGGATTAGTTCCACCTCCAGCAAAGATCTGCTTCTTAAGTAGAAGAAAAAAAATTAAATATATTATATAAAACATAATCTCTAGCATGTGCAAGGGCTCAATAATTAGTTGTGGAAGCACTGAGCAAATGATTGACTGGTATTCTCTCTCACTTTCCCCCAGGTAACAGCTCCACACCAGCAGGGATGCAGTCCTCTCATGAGCTGTGATGCACACACAGCAGTAAATATCCATATTCATAGAGCAGTTAAGGTGAAGGGAACAAAAGGCTGTGGCAGTTGCTTCTGCAGACAATGTTTCCAGACAGTGAGGGCAGATGGATTTCTCCAGAAATAGAAACAATACATATGCTTCAGTGACTTAGGAAGGGCTGAGGGTCCAGAGGGAGAGTCAGCAGTAAAGAATGTCAGGCAAACACAGGCAAAACAATTCCAGTTTGGTAGAAATCAACACTAGCTGGAAGATTTATTAACAGTATAGCCCACCCCAAAGCAACACTTCTCTCTAAGAGCCTTCTGATAATCCACTTTACCTGTTGAAGTGTGCTCTGCTGATTGCCTCTGGTTGTTGTTTAGCCCTCCTTAAGATTGGAAGTTTAAAAAGTGAAAATTACATAGTGTCACAAGGAACATTGTCTTGAAATTGTCATTGAATTTCACGAAATAGTGAGGATAGTGACACAGAAATTTTAAAGCATAGGCCAAGAAAGTTGCTGTGTGCAAATCCATCCTGCGTTTGTTTAATGTCTTACATTAAACAATGACCTCATAAGAAATGATGAATGTTGACTTGCTTGATGCACATAGGTGGTGAGAAGATTGCAGGGCTTCGCTGTAAAAAACAGTTCAGTCTCAGTCTCAGATAGTGAGGCCTGATTCATAAAAATTTGGCATCACGTTATCAAAGCTAGCTATCACAGTCCCTTGTGTTATCTATTCGAAGATCAATTTCCTAGTGAGCAATCAGATCCACAAGAGTCAACCTAATGCAGTGACTTTAATTACTGAATAACTGCAATAATGCTGGTAATTTTGATGACCAAATGTCAAGTAGAATTCAATTCTGCAAAAGTGATATATGTCTGACCCTTACCCCAAGCACTTACACACACGGTCCATCTCAAGTGGGTTCATTTCATGAAAGTCTCTCGGTTTTGACAGCTCATCATAATAGTGGGTTGTGTTTTTGTATATTTTTGCACAATCTTCTCTTAGTGAGAATTAAGTACAAATTCACCCTTCTTTAATCATATTGGTTTAGAAGTCTAGCTCCAGTATGTTTGAAGTAATCTCTGTCGCTTAGCACTTTGTTGGGCAAAGGTCCCTTTATTTGCTAAACAAGCATAAGACCATAATTTCTGATTTTGGAGAGTGGTTTTGCAGAAGAGTATCAGAAGCACCTGTTATCAGGGCTCATGAAAACAGCCAGTAGCATGTTTAATGGGGCTTTTATCTGCTTCACACCACCACAGTATCTCACCTTCTGGACAAGGCTGAAATTTCCCAAAGTTCAGGCAAGTTGTCAGAATAGTTTCTTTTTAGTCACCTTTCAAAAAGTGGTTTGCTTAGAAAATCGGAAATTTTCTTGACAATCAGAAGTGTTTCTCCACTGAGGGAAACCCAAGTGCCATACAACAATGGGCGAGTATTAGGCTCAGTCTCCATATAGCTGTGTCTAATGCAGTGCTGTACAGCCCTGGAGATGAGGACAATAGAGCATGCTTGCTACAATGTGATAATTGCCAAATGCAGCACAGCAATAAATTATGTTTCAAAATGGAACACTACACTCTCCTAATAATCAGCTAAATAACCATGCTGTGAGTACTGCAGTGAGTTGAGCAATGAAACACTTTGAAGCCATACACACCTCGATCATGAAGTTTTTTGTGTGAAATTCTTGAGAATGAGTCTGTACAATTCAATTGTATTTAACCATCTTATCACCAAGTCTTTATAAGTTTTTATTTAAGAATTAGTAGAGCAGACATAAGCAATCAAATCAGAATATTATTGATATAGGATGAACACCATTTTCAATAGAGTACAATGTAGAAAGAGAAAAATGCATAGATTTTAAGTATAATATCTCAGTGTATATGACAGCTACACATATCTGTTTCCAAATCAATTTTACATAACAGAATTAAAATATATCCGTAATCCCAAGAAATCAACCTCTACCTTGCTTCTACTCAATCTCATCCCCTTGTATACAATCTCATAACTATCCTATCTTTTTAAAACATATTTTCCTGCTAAAAGAAAAATTCATAGGAATGAAATTATCATAGACTTTGTATTTGCCCCTGCTGTATAAGATGCCATCATTTTAATTTCATGTTTAATCCTTATTTATTGCATAAATATACAATAATTAATTTATGTATTTTCTGGTTGGAAGGTATTTAGATTGCAACTAGATTTTCATCTGTTTTACACAAAATGCAACTCTACCAGGAATAATTAATTTAATTCATGATGTTCAACTTTCAATAAATACTTTTAAAAACTGGAGATAATGTCACTTTCAGCGAGAGACATACAGATGAAGAAAAAGGAAAAGAAAATATAGCTACATGATAAAAGTATGAAAAAAGTGATGACTTTGTATAAACACCTTTTTAGACATGTTAAGTACTGTGATCTTTAATTACAATAATGAGCAGTAGCATTATTTAATACCAAGATAATAATGTTTAACTTGTTTCATAAGCACAGACATAATAATATTTCTAGAGAATCAAAGAAAAGACATAAAAATAAGAGATAATTTACGAAAAGATGATAGGAAATATATGAAAGTAGTTCAAGCCCTTGCAAAATTTTGCTACCCTACTATAGTTCTAACCATACTTTATAACATGTTTGTTAGATATCTGCAAACAAAGAAGATCATATGTATGTCATAAATCTTCAGACAGGATGAATACATTTAGAGCACTGAAAATAACAAAGTCAGTTGTCAAACAGAGCCACATTTATTTTTATTTTAAATACCTAATGAAAATGTTTTAGAACAATGTCAGGAACAGCTAAAGCAGAACATTTTAACTTTAACTGGTAAATATCTGGACTGGCACAAAACAGTGTCTTCTGGGTGTGGCAAGAATAATACACTCATCAGCGCCCAGCAGCCATAGTTACATAGACAAGATCAAGCCAATCAACATTCTTTTGATAGAGGAGGGGTTCTCAAGGCCTCACCCCTAGTCAAGAGATTTCAGTAGCCAATGTCTTCTATAAGAAAGAGAGTCTGGTTTCATTCAAGCATGTGAATGAACTCTCAGTTACCCAAGTTCAACTGGATGGTCTAACACTCATGGCCAGCTTCAATTGGGCTCAATGTATGCAAAGAAAGAAAAGAGGATATGAAGTTGTGAAAAAGACATAGAATGATTCTGGGAGAAGTTGGAGGAAAGGGTAAATATGGTCAAAATGTATTTTATATGAACATGAAGTATTCAAAGACTATGTAAAACAAAATTTATAAAATGTTAAATCTAAGGTGTGTAAATAGCCAATAGTCTTCATCTATTAAAATTAAAATATATATCTATAATATTTTATAATAACAAATTATATGTAATACTTTACTAAGTTTTCTCCAGAGCCCTAGCTAGATCCTCAGAGGTGTCTAGAGAACAGGAACGGTCTGGTCTGTAATTTCAACTACCTTAGCATTTCAGTGATAACTTCAATGCATGGTCTTTGGCACATAGGAAGTAGAAAGGAGACTGGGCAAACAAAAAGGAACACAGGCAGAGCTATAATGCAGGATTCTGATTCTGATATCAAGGGACTCAGTGTCCATCAAAGGCAAGACCAAGATTCTCCATTCTCAGAAATGAAACGGGGGAATATATTTTGTTGATTTGCCGAATTGGAATAAAAAGCAGACAGTCTGACCTAGAAACTGTTGAGTTCCTTGTGATTTTGTTGAATTGTAATGGTGGGTTTTAGGAGCTTCTGCTGCTGCTGGTTTTTTAAAGAGAGTGAAGGTAAGATGAAAAAAAAAAAAAAACATGTAATCTGCTTTTAAATGATAAAAGGGTCAGACACAGGAGTGTGTGTTCTGTCCATGGTCGTGTTCCCTTGTCTCCTTGATAAATCTTTCTCTACTAGATAATTCAATAGATACATTTTAAACAAATTTTGTATCATCAAAAATAACTTTAAGTTCTAACAATTAGGGCATTTTATATTTCTCTTTTGGCAGAATTATCTGTTTTAAGACACCTTTAACTCAGTAAAGTGGGTGGAAAATCTCCGTGAGCAGTAGGCAGGAAATCTGATTAGTGGAAGATGCCTCAGTCATAATGTGTTCTGCCTACCCTTTCCAACATAATTTACCTTCTTTTCATCCCCATAACTCAAGATCATTATCCAATTTTCTAGCAGCCTGGAAGATAGCCAAAATACAACCAATAAACCTGGTTAATGAAGTTTTTGCTAAACTTTGAATTAAAATATTGATTTTGGCTGGACCCTTACTGATCATACATACATTTTATAGCCAGACAAGGCTCTAATTCTTATAACAATTAATTTATTTAACAAATATTTCCTCAGGCTTTCCATGTGCCAGACATTTTATGATTGAGATCAACTAAAATTTTTATATCTACAGAGATTACAATCTAAAGAATAAACATAATAAGCATTAAAATCATATATACTGTTATGTTTTCAGAATGAAGTGTCTCACCAAGACTTATGCATGCATTGCAGATTTGAGGTAGAGTATTGAGAGTTGATATGATTGAAGAGTTTCTAATCTCATGGTTGGAAAAAATCTTTCATGAGTTCATAGCCTAATGGACTATTCAGAGGAGGGGTCTAGCTGGAAAAAATAGGGCTGCCTTCTTACACAATGTTTTGTCTCTGCTCTCTCTCTCTTTTCTTTCTTTCTCTCTCTCATTCCCTCCTTCTCTTTTCTTCTCTGCTCCACTCTCCTTTATCTCTCCTAAACATCAAACAGATGATCAGCTTTCTTCCACCATGCTCATCTGCCATGATGATTTTTCTTCAGAACTATCCAAAAAGCAATAGATCTAGTCAATTATGAGTTAAATCTTCTGAAATCATGAGCCAAAACAATACCATCCCTTTAGTTATTATTCTCAAGTATTTTGACAAGGCAACTGAAAGTTGACTAGCATAAATATTTTAAATCACATATAGAAGTTGAAGACTTTAAGAATAAAAGTAAGGAGATATGATTCAAATGATACATTAAATAAATGGATAAGACTCTCTTGAGCAGGTAGACAATGCAAATGGGTTTGACTTATCAAAGAGATTAGGGGAGACATGCCTGAGACATTAATATAAACTTTTATAAACACAGTCATATCTTTGATATTGAAATCAATGTCATGATAAAAATATTATATTCACAAAGCTTCATTGTTCTTCTATTGTTTTCTCTGACACACATGTGTATTTAAAAGGGGAATTATATGATTGAGGTCAATTAACTACTTGTTTCAGATAATATTGCCACAGTGTCTTCTAATTTATATTCAGCTTTGTTCTCCTTCTTTGTGAATGAGTCACCTCTTTTCCCACAGGTCTACAAAACTTTCCTTTCATTAATTGTTCAAATTTTGCCAAGATTATAGGCACTTGCATTTTAATCTTTATTTCTTTACATTCCTTATGGTTAGGTATTAAATTTATTTAGATTTTACTTTGTGTGGGATAAGACTAAATTTAATTTTATATGACCAATATAGCTTTGTGAATACTTATTACACTATTTGCTACAGTAGTGGTTTCTATCGATATATGTTCATATGTATCTGTACATATGCACATACACATGCATATACATAACTATCTATGCCTGTATTTGAACTCTTAATTTGGTTAAACTACTTGTCTGTCCATGCACATATTTCCACAATATTAATCTATATAGCATTGTATTATATTCTTATTTGGTAAGACAAGACTTTTTTTAAACTTTTTGTTACCAGTTGTGTGTTTCATTATGTGTTGTTGCTATTGTTCTTTTTAATATATATGTTTACCTTATAGTAGATATAAAACAGTATGTTTCTTTATAACATTTTCTAATAACCTTGCTGTTACTTATCTCGCCTCCTTTCCTCTCCCTCTGTATTGTCTTCCCTCCCCTCTCCTGGTTGTAGTCCCCTCCCACTGGTTTTTTTTTTCCATTTCCTCTTCAAATAGTTGTGTCCTACTAGCTCCCTGGCTAGATCATCTCCTTTTCTCCAATAATTCCTATTTTAAGACTATACATTCTAGTAAGGATCTTCAGATTAAACTTAGATACCATCACAAAGAACTACTTTCTCTACCTCTAAATATTGAGTTAGTCTTTGATGAGCATAACTAACACTACTATTTACTCAGATCTTCAGTGCCCTTTACTAATATGTAAATCCTTGTCTAGAACAACACTACGCTTAATAGAAATTTAAGGCTATGTATTTGCTAAAGGCTTAAGAATCCTATTACTCATGTGAACAAATTCTTACTTATTATCTTGATTATGGCCAAGGTTAAGATTAGAATGGTTATATTTGTTATCTTGTTTGCTACTTTTAGTGGGAAGGATATTGATTTTGTTTTAATCTTTCTTATGGCTTCTTTGTTTGACCAACTAAGAGTTTTGTTAAAAAAAATTCCTACCTACTCATAAGCATGCTGCTAATATGTTTGCTATGTTTCTTAATTTATAGTTGACTGAAAACAATCCAATGGTATATGCCTTATTAATATCACATAACAAATTTCAAAAGTTTAAATCTAGATACTGGTCTTTTAAGAGTTATCCCTGTCAACACTGTATTCCTTTCAAATATAACAGTCACTAAAAAGTGGAATATTAGAAAAAAAATCAGCTCGCCAAATAGAATCTTACAAAAACAGAGAGATTTTCCTGGCTGTTAGCCAGGATTAAGGTGAAAATAAAATGAAGAAATCTAGTTTAATATGTGTGGGTAAGTCTTACAACATTATGTAAATGTGGAATGTTCTAAATCTTGTTATGTAAGACTCAATATTTGTTAAATTTGAGGGATAAATTGGGATATTAAGTTCCAGCTGTAGCACCTACAACTAATGGAAAATTCCCATAATTTTCTTGTTTCAATTCTTCCCTGTGTAAGATTGGATAGGTACTATGGAATATACACCTATGGGCTTGTGGTGAATATGAAAAGAGTTAAAAGAAAAGGAGCTTAATTCAGGATCTGTCACACTGAAAGTATTTGTGACTTGTAGTTGGTATTGTGTTTATAGCATATAGATTTTTATGTTTATTTATTACTTACTTTAAGTTACATCTCCATCACAGTGCCATCTTTCTACCCTCACCACTTCTACAGTCCCACCCTATTGTCCCTCTCCCTACTATTGTACTCCTCTGGAGTGGGGTGTCCCTACATACCAGATTCCCCCGCTACCCCAGTTCTGAAGTTTTGGTCTATCTTTGGACTGTATAGTCTGTTGAGAGAGCAGGGCATTTCTGCCTAGTAAGAATTATCTCTTGATGGAGATTTTTTTTTATGCTTATTTATTACTTCAGGTTACATCTCCATCATAGTTTCCTCTTTCCACCCCTCTCAGTCTTACCCTCCTACCTGCTACCCCCTATCCCTTCCATCTGACTCCTCTGGAGTGGAGTGTCTCTACATAACAGTCCCCCACCCCAGTTCAGCAGTCATAAGAGGACCATGAACCTCTTCATACACTGGGGGCCTACAAGGCAGCACCACTAGGGCAAAGTGTCTCATTGACAGGAATAAAAAAGTCTATGTTCATGTTCCCTTTGCTGCATTGATTGTAGTATAGTTATCCTGTACTATATGGCTAAAATCCAACTATAAGTGAATAGATGCCATGTGCATACTTCTGAGTCTGGGTTAGCTCACTCAGGATGAGCTTCTCTAGTTCCATCTATTTGGCTGCAAATTGAATGATGAATTTTTAAAATAATAAAAAAAATCTTTAAATGCCATAATCTACAGATCTCTTGAGGTTTCTGAAGACCATCTCCATCTTTTTGAATGGGAAAATGCTGCTTGTCTCTAACGACTTAATATCTGATTAACTTAGAAAACAGCTGACATTAACTAAACTAATACCTAACAAAATCACAAGTTTAAATGACTATCAACTTGCTTTTCTTAATTATCCTAAAGAGTTTGTGATAGATGCTGTCAGACTAGAACTTTAACTTGCATTTTTAAGATTACAAAGGCACAATACCTAAACAAAATATAGCCTTAATTTTGTATCAATATACAAAGATCTATAGGAGTAGATTCAATAATCTACCCTTTTTTCCTATCATTCTTATATCATGTCTATAACCTTAATTGTGTATTAATAACAAGGATCTACAGCAATAGGTTCAATAATCTATCCTTTTATCTTATCATTTCTATATTATGTACCCATATTTTCCCCCTCTTTTTTCTTTTTAAGTCTTTACCCTCTCTATAAGAGAGAAAGAAGGATAGAGAAAAGAAAAAGAAAAAGAAAAAGTCCTTGAGTCGGTACACAGAGGCAGAGCTAGCAGTGGAGACGCACAGAGGCTGAGGGCTCCAAAACATGGAAGCCAGAAGCCAGGGGACCATAGCTGTATTCTGGAAAACCCAGACATATTAGGCGTGGAGCTGGGCCCTCTCAGTCTCCATGATGACAACCAGAGTCCACAGAATTCATGCCTGGGCAAACAGGTCCATACCATCAGAACCACTACAGGCTGATCACTCAGTGTGCAACATAGAGAAGTCTGACTTGGGAGCAGTGAAACAATCCCGGGCCATTTCTCATTACCTGGGAATAGGCTGCACCAGCTCACACTGCTTCAGGCTATTAGAAACACAGTGACCCTGAGATCCCCCTGTAAGCAACGACAGATAGCCAAGCAATTCGACTGCTACACCAAAGCATCCCCTGTGGATCCAAGCCCAGAAGACAACGAAAGCAGACAACTAAACACATCCATATGGCCAAAGGTCCAAGAAAAAACAGAAATCAAGGAAATATGACTCCAATAACGCAGAACTATCCTAGCTCATGCAATTCGGATGACCTCACAACAGCAGAAACACATGAAAATGATGACAATTCTGCATTATGGAAAGTGATAGAGTCCCTTCAAGAAGAACTTAAATCTATGAAGGAATTCAAAGAAGCCACAATTTTACAAGTCAAAGCAATGAATAACACCATTAAAGAGCTCCAAGCCAAGGTGACTCAGCTTGAACAGGAAAAGGACAAACCAATGAAAGATTTCCAGACAAAAACAAGCAAACTGGAGAAGGAAATGTACAAAATGAACAATACCATTCAAGACATGAAAATAGAAATAGAAACAATAAAGAAAACAGTCAGAGTTAAAAGAGGAAATGGAGAATCAAGGGAAGAGAACAAGAACTACGGATGTGAGTATCAAAAATTAGATGCAAGAGATGGAAGACAGGATCTCATCGAAGATTCGATGGAAGAAATCAGTACAACATCCAAAGAAAATAAGAAAGCTAAAAAATTTCTCACCCACAACATCCAAGAAATCAAGGACTCAATGAAAAGAGGGAACCTAAGAATTATAGGCATAGAGGAAAGAGAAGACTCCCGACTCCAAGGTCCAGGAAATATCTTCAACAAAATCATAGAAGAAAACTTTCCAAACCTGAAAAAAAAGAGATGCCAATAAAATTCCCAGAGGCTTACAGAACACTGAACAGAGTAGATAAGAAAAGAAACTCGTCTTGCCACATAATAATTGAAACACCAAATGTACAGAACAAAGAAAGAATATTAAAAGCTGTAAGAGGAAAAAGGTCAAGTCACATACAATGGCAGACCCATCAGAATTACACCTGACTTCTCCTCAAAAACTTTAAAAGCTAGAAGGGCCTGGAAAGATACCCTACAAGTTATGAGAGAACATAGGTGCCCAGCCAGAATACTATACCCAGCAAAACTCTCTATCAACATAGATGGAGAAAACAAGATATTCCATGACAAAATCAAATTTAAACAATATCTACCCACAAACCCAGCCCTACAGAAAATCCTAAAAGGAAAATTCCAACCCAGAGAAGAAAACTACACCAAAGAAAACAAAGGGAATAGAAAACCCCACAATAACTAAACCAAAAGAGGCACAGGACAATCACCTACACTAAACTAATGGGAAATAACAACCCCTGGTCACTAATATCCATCAACATCAAGGAACTCAACTCCCCAATAAAAAGACACAGGCTTACAGATTGGATCCACAAGCAAGAACCGTCTTTTTGCTTCATACAAGAAACAAAACTCACTATGAAAGATAGACACTATCTCAGAGTAAAGGGCTGGGAAAAGGTTTTCCAAGCAAATGGACCCAGGAAGCAAGCTGGAGTAGTCATCCTAATATCAAACAAAACAAACTTCCAATTGAAGTTAATGAAAAAAGACAGAGAAGGGCATTATATACTCATTAAAGGGAATATTCATCAAGAGGACACCTCAATATTGAACATCTATGCCCCAAATACAAAGGCACCTACATTTGTAAAAGATATGCTTTTAAAACTTAAATCGCACTTCGATCACAACACATTAGTAGTGGGAGACTTCAACACCCTACTCACAACAATGGACAGATCATCAAGACTGAGGCCAAATAGAGAAATATTGAGTCTAACAGATCATGAACCAAATGGACCTAACAGATCTCTACAGAACGTTTCACCCAAACACAAAAGAATACACCTTCTTCTCAGCACCTCACGGAACCTTCTCCAAAATCGACCACGTAGTCAGACACAAAGACAGTCTCAACAGATACAAGAAAATTGAAATAACACCTTGTATCTTATCAGACCAACATGGAATAAAGCTGGACTTCAACAGCAAAAGAATCAACAGAAAGCCTACACACACATGGAAATTGAACAGCTCCTTACTGGATGACTACTGTGTCAGGGAAGAAATAAAGAAGGAAATCAAAGACTTCTTCAAATCCAACGACAATGAAGTCAAAACATACCCAAACCTATGGGATACAATGAAAGCTGTGCTATGAGGAAAGTTCATAGCACTAAGTGCCTTCAAAAAGAAAATTGTGACAGCTCATATTAGCAAATTAACAGCTAAGCTGGGTGAATTGGAAAAAAAAAAGAAGCAAACACTCCCAAGAGGAGCAGAAGGCAGGTGATCATCAAAGTTAGGGCTGATAACAACAACTTAGAAACAAAAAGAACTATACAAAGAATCAATGAAACCAAGAGTTGGTTCTTCGAGAAAATCAACAAAATAGACAGACCCCTAGCCAAATTAAATAAAAGGCAAAGGGAAAGAACCCAAATCAACAAAATCAGAAATGAAAAAGGAGAAATAACAACAGACATTGAGGAGATCCAGAAAATATTTGGGTCCTACTTTAAAAATCTATATTCCACCAAATTCGAAAACCTAAGTGAAATGGACAATTTCCTTGATAGATTCCATCTACCGCAGTTAAATCAAGATCAGATAAACAGATTAAACAGCCCTATAACCCCTAAGGAACTAGAAACAGTCATTAAAAATCTCCCAACCAAAAAAAGCCCAGGGACAGATGGCTTTAGCACGGAATTCTACCGGAACTTCAAAGAGTTGCTAACACCAATACTCTTCAAACTCTTCCACCACATAGAATCAGAAAGAACACTGCCAAACTCATTCTATGAGGCCACTGTGACTCTGATTCCTAAACCACACAAAGACTCAACAAAGAAAGAGAACTTCAGACCAATCTCCTTCATGAACATAGATGCAACAATACTTAATAAAATACTAGCAAACCGAATTCAAGAACACATCAAAAATATCATACACCATGATCAAGTAGGCTTCATCCAGGAATGCAGGGATGTCTATCTACGAAAGACTATCAACGTAATTCACCATATAAACAAGATGAAAGAAAAAAAAACACATGATAATCTCACTAGATGCAGAAAAAGCATTTGACAAAATCCAACACCCCTTCATGCTAAAAGTTCTGGAGAGAACGGACATACAAGGATCATACCTAGAAATAATAAAGGCAAAATACAGCAAGCCAGTGGCCAACACCAAATTAAATGGAGAGAAGCTTGAAGCATTTCCCCTAAACTCAGGGACAAGACAAGGATGTCCACTTTTACCATATCTCTTCAATATAGTACTTGAAGTTCTTGCTAGAACAATAAGACAACTAAAGGAGATCAGAGGGATAAATATTGGAAACGAATAAGTCAAATTATCCCTATTTGCAGATGATATGATAGTATACATAAGAGACCCCAAAAATTCCACCAAAGAACTCTTACATCTGATAAACACCTTCAGCAAGGTGTCTGGATACAAAATTAATTCAAAAAAAAATCAGAAGCCCTTCTATATACAAAAGTAAATGTACCGAGAAAGAAATAAGGGAAACAACCCCCTTCACAATAGCCACAAACAATATAAAATACCTGGGGGTAACTCTAACCAAACAAGTAAAGGACCTATACAACAAGAACTTCAAGTCCCTAAAGAAAGAAATGGAAGAGACCTTTAGATGGAAAGACCTCCCATGCTCATGGATAGGTAGGATCAACATAATAAAAATGGCTATCTTACCAAAAGCAATATATAGATTCAATGCAATTCCTATCAAAATACCAACACAATTCTTTATAGACCTGGAAAGAGCTATTCTCAATTTCATATGGAACAACAAAAAGGCCAGAATAGCTAAATCAATCCTGTACAATAAAAAAGCATCTGGAGGTATCACCATCCCACATTTCAAGCTGTACTACAGAGCAATAATAGTAAAAACAGCATTGTATTGGTATAGAAACAGACCAGTAGATCAATGGATTCGAATTGAAGACCCAAAAATGGACCCACACACCTATGGCCAACTAATCTTTGACAAAGATGCCAAAACCGCACAATGGAAGAAGGACAGCATCTTCAACAAATGGTGCTTGTCCAACTGGATGTCTACTTGCAAAAGAATAAAATTAGTCCCATAATTATCTCCTTGTACAAAACTTAAATCCTAGTGTATCAAAGACCTTAACATAAGGCCAGTCACACTAAATCTACTAGAAGAAAAAGTAGGAGAAACCCTCGAACTCATTGGCACAGGTGACAACCTCCTGAACAGAACACCAACAGCTCAGGACTTGAGATCAACAATCAATAAATGGGACCTCATGAAACTGAAAAACTTCTGTAAGGCAAAGGACACTCTCATTCGAACAAATCGGCAGCCTACAGACTGGTAGAAAATCTTCACCAACCCCACATCTGACAGAGGGCTAATATCCAAAATTTACCAAGAACTCAAGAAACTAAATGCCAAGAAACCAAATAATCCAATCAAAAAAATGGGAGACGGAGCAAAATAGAGAATTCACAAAGGAGGAATCCCTAATGGCAGAGAGTCACCTGAAGAAATGCTCAACATCCTTAATCATCACAGAAGTGCAACTCAAGACTACTCTGAGATTCCATCTCACACCAGTCAGAATGGCTATGATAAAGAGCTCAAATGACCACATGCTGGCGAGGGTGTGGAGAAAGGGGAACCCTACTCCATTGCTGGTGGGAGTGCAGGCTTGTGCAACCACTATGGAGGTCAGTATGGCGATATCTTAAAAGTCTTGGAATAACTTTGCCTCAGGACCCAGCCATACCACTTCTGGGTATACACCCAAAGGACACCTCACGGAGACATAGGGAAGTCTCCTCATCTATGTTCATTGCAGCCTTATTTGCAATAGATAGAAACTGGAAACAACCCAGATGTCCCTCAACTGAAGAATGGATTAAAAAACTGTGGTACATCTATACAATGGAATACTACTCAGCTATCAGAAACAATGAAATTATGCAATTTGCAACCAAATGGATGGAACTAGAGAAGCTCCTGAGTGAGCTAACCCAGACTCAGAAGGATGCACATGGCATCTATTCACTTAGAGTAGGATTTTAGCTATATAGTATAGGATATCTGTACTACAACCAACACACCAAAAGGAACATGGACATAGAATTTTTTTCTTTTTCCTTTCTTTTTTGTTGTTGTTCTTTGTTTTTGTGGGTTTGTGTGTTTGTTGGTCTATTTTTAGTTTTCACCTCGTAGCAAGGAGACACCTTTCACTGGCAGTACTGCCTCGTAGGCCCCTGGTGTATGAAGAGGCTCTTGTCCCTCATATGAATCCTGAACTGTGGCGAGGGACTGTTATGTAGGGACACTCCACCCCAGAGGAACAAGTGGGAAGTGTTAGGGGGTAGAGGATGGGAGGGTGGGGCTGGGAGGCGGGGAAAGAGGACAATATGATAGATATGTAACCTGAAGCAACAATCAAATAAATTTATTAACTAAAAAAAAAAAAGCAGGTAACAATTTTTAAACACTGTAAATAATATAAAGGTTACAGCCATTCAACCTGGTTTTATAAACCTCCAAGAGTCCAAAAAACTGAGAGCTAAGTTAAAATACATGAAAAGTGTGGTGTTAGCCCATGCCTTTAACTTCAGCAGAGACGGGAGGAGCACTATAGAGTTAGTGGTCTTATAAATTCTAGAGTTACACGGTACAGGGTGGTAAGGGTGCACATCCTTAATCCCATCATTCAAGAAGAGTACACCCTTAATCCCAAAACACTAGAGACAGAAACAGGCAGATCTCAGAGCTCAAGGTCAGCCTGATACAAAACAAACTCTAAATAGAGAAAAACTTCAAAACTTCGATCCAGGAGTGGTGGAATGCATCTTTAATCCCTTCAGATGGGAACCACAGGTTTTTGATCCCAATAATTAGAATGCAGAAACAGACACATAGGATTTGGAAGGACTTAAGTTTAAAAGCTACTTACAAAAGGGCTACTCAATAGAAACAAATTGTCCTTTGAGATCTCAAAATATATACACTAAGGTTTGTTTAGCTCCAAAATAACAAAATAATTTCTTCTTTAATCCAGATTGAAAGACAGCACTTTATATATTGTCAAAAAACCAAATTTGCTTCAGGAGAAATATTACCTGACCTCCCCCCCCCAAAAAAAAGGTTAATTGTCCCAGAGTTAGGATTAGGGCAGGGCTCTGTTCTTATCTTTCCAGGAGATTTAAAGCATCCATTTAAGGAACCCAGGGACAACTGGAAAACGGAAACCTCAACAGAAAACAGAAACAGACACCAAAGAAGATGAGTGGCCCAGATGATTCAGCCTTGCAGACTCCCTCAGTAGCTGCTTCCATCAAAAGTCTACAACCACAACAACTCAAAATCGCTAAGATCGTTCAGCTCCACACACTGCCCCAGCCAGAACTTCAGTAAAGCCCGGAAGATCAGTTTCTGCCTACAAACTTCTTAGGACATCTAAACAGTTGAACACAAAAAGACTGAACATAAAAGGATTGTACTAACATTTTTAACCATTTTTCCATTCTGGTTCGGGCCCCAAACAGGTTTACTACGATCCAAATCAGCAAGAAGTCATTTTAAGAGAGCGATGTTCCATGCCCAGAGGGTAGGGAGGGTGTTTCTCCCCCTCCCCTTTTTGGTTATTTGAAGGATAACAGAAAACTTTGTTATTTAGGGGAAGAGAATACAACCTGTTAAATGGTCTTGTTAAATGGGTTTTGGAGGTTAGACCTAGGGACTTCCTTCTTTTCCTTTTCTGTATCCTTCTTTCTCTCCTATGTAGGAGTGCACAGACTTGAGAAAAATGGGAGATAGACATAGTATGGGAAGGACCAAAAAGAAGGCACAGATTATTGAATATGCCCTTATACCTTTGTATATTGATACAAAATTAGTATTATATTTGGCTAAAGTGGTATTGACCATTGTATATTGTGCAAAATTAAGATTGTTTTGGACTACATCGGTATTGATCTTTATATATTGATACAAAATTAAGATTATAGTTGGCCACAATGGTATTGACCCTTGCATATTGACGTAATATTAAGATTGTATTGGGCTACATAGGCATTGATCTTTGTATATTGATACAAAATTAAGGTATATTTGGCCACATTGGAATAGATCTTTGTATATTGATACAAAATTAAAGGTAACGCTTCTTAAAGGTATTGTACCTAGAGACACTTAAAAATGAAAATTTATGCTCTGTCCTCTTGATACCAACCGTCTTAAACCGTTTAGGATAGTTAAGAAATACAAACTCCTAGTCATGGAAGCATGTCAATTTGTTAGCTACTATGACAGTCTATCACAGATATTCTCTAAGCTACTCAGAAATCAAGTTGTTAACAGACAAGCAACATTTGCTTATCTAAATACAAGAGATAGATAGGGCATCTTCAAAAACCCCAAGAGATCTGCAGAATATGGCATTCAAAGATGTTGTCTTAAATTAAGATTTTTTTTTATATCGAGACATATCAGCTCCTGACAGCACCCCCTATTCTACTCTAAGTAGAAGATGAGCATCGAAGAACCTCCAGTGTGAGATGGTTGAATTAGTGGCAAGCCTATCTCTTGGCATGAAAAAACCCCTTGCTTCAACTGCAGACAGACTGCTGTCCAAAAAGGACAAAACTTGGTAGCAGGGAAGTCGACAGCCTACCTCTGCCAAGACAGCGTAGGTAAGTCCTTCATAATCCCTCTCTACAATCAATGTCTGTCAGAGAAACAGGACCAAAAGGCTGAAGATTGATGCTGTAACATATGGAGAGAAAACAGGAACTGTCCAGGCAGCCACTGATATGTCATTTCTTAGTTTTGGATGATGCAGCCCCTGCAGTTCCTACATAATCAGATATATTTATCCCTCTCAGGTCTCTGAGGTGGTTGAAGAATAGATAGCTAGAGTCTCATAGTTAAATTTTGAGTCGTTTAGGAATCAAGAGGGTGTTCTGGATCTAAGAAGATGTTTTTAATAGTGATGCAAGTTAGTATGAAAGCTGAGTCAGATATAGAACTTTAAACTCATGAAGATGGTTAGATGGTAGAATGTTAATGTCAGGGGCCAAATATGTATGAACTGGACATTGGGAATGTATGCTGTGCCATTTAACTCTCATAAATGTGGCGTATTTATTTCTGTTGTTTTGTATAGTATTTACTGTTATAAGAGAAGGAACCATTTGTTGGACTGAAAGGGGAAGCTGTTGGGGGGAAGAGGATGGAAGGTTGGGACAGGAAGGGGGAATAGGGAAGGGATTGTGACTAAGATGTAACTTGAAGAAATAAAAAAATAAAGTGTATAAAAAAAAGTCCTTGAGTCTAACCCCCAAACTTTGCTTAACAAGACCATTTAACAGATTGCAATCCTTCCCCCTAAATGTCATCTAAAACCCATCAAATAACCAAAGAATTACCCAACCCACCTTCTGGGAATGGGGCATTGCTCTCATAAAACTGTTTTCTGGTGAAGTGGGATGCAGAAAACCTGTTTGTGGGTCCCAAAAGTGGAAAAAAATGGTTGAGCACGTTAATTGTTGCATTTGTTGTCCAGTCTCTATGTGATCAGCAATTTGAATGTCCTGAGCAGTTTGTAGTCTGAAGCTGAACCCTGAGTGGGAAAGTTCAGGGCTTTATTGAAGTCCTGTTTGGAACAGTTTGTAAGACTGGACCATCTCAGCAAGCTGTTTAACGTTGTTCTTGATGCAGATTTTGGAGGAAACCGCTAATGGGGAGTTCTGTGAGCCTGGATCATTTGTGCTACTTGTCTTCTTTGGTTCTGTTCACTTTGTTCTGAAAATATATAATTTCTCACAAGTAACATATAGTTCTGCAATTACCAAAATGCCTTGGATGTACAGGATGCACAAATCAATTAAGGAATATTTTCTGTTCTTTGTTTGAACAAAAGAAAGGCATTTGTAAGTCTCTATGCCATATAAAAGGATGGCATGTAATAGTATTACATATATATGCTATATATAATTTATTTTAAATCGAAACTACTCCATAAGACTGTATGGAGTTTAAATATTCTCTACAGTTGACATAAAATTAATTGTTTAAAACATGTTTATTCTGTGTTGTTCTGGCTTTTTGTAGTAGATTATGTTGGCCTCAAACTCAAAAAGAACCTAACTATTTCTGTCTTTGTCTCCCATATTTTGGGATCAAAAGTATGCATTTATATATGTTTTCTTTCCTTTTCTCCTTTCTTGGGAGATTTAATTTCTATGTGGATATATCTATTCTTACTGATACAGGGTTTCCCTTTATAGCCTGGGCTGTCTTTATCAGCCTGATTCTGCAAAGACAGATTGGGAAAATCCTGCTTCACAACTAAGTCTGTGAGATATGCTTGGCCAGAAGGCTGAAGATGATGCTCCAATGTTATAGAAACTGGAGACTGTCTAGGCAGCCAGTCATCTGTCATTTCATAGTTTTAGAAGTTGCTTGCTCTTCACTTCCTATTTACTCAGATATATTCATCCTTTTCAAGTTTCTGATGTGATTGAAGACTACACAGTTATAGTTTCTGTTTTAGGGTTAAGATGATTTTGATTAATAATGTAAGTTAGGATGGAAGTTGAATTAGGTATAGAGCCTTAAAGTCATGCAGATAAGAAATATAATAAAATATATTTCCTAGTTGACTAGTCAAATACATATGGACTGGATATTGAGAACGTATGTCATACTTTTTAGTTTTCATAATTGTTTCACAATAGTTTTTATTGTATTGTTTTTATTGTATTTATTGTTATTGTGATGTATTTATTGTTGTATTGTTATAAGAAAAGGAGCCTTTTCTTAGACTTAAAGGGGAAGATGTTGGGAAAAGTCTATTAAGGGCTGATTTCAATGCAAAATCTGGTTATCGTCCCTTCTGAGGCATTCTCTGATTGGTTGAATTAATGATGAGGCCTGAGATTGGGCAAAAACAGAGGTAGGTGGTACTATTGTGTGCGGGCTTATGAAGCAGTGAGGCTGATGGGTAAGAAAAGCTACCAAGAAAAGAAACAAAGAGCAGGAAGGAAGACACATCCCGTAGGTTAGAGAAAAGAACCTTACTCCACGTGACCAGAACATTGGTATAGCATGGAGAAAAACAGCCCAGGGGACATACTTATATTATATGGGTCTTTATTCAGAAATAAAATTAAGAGCTACCTTAGATGGGCCAAGGTTGCTTAATTCAGGCCAAGGCTTGTTAAAGTCCACTTGGTCTCTGTGTGCTCATTTATAATGGCAGATTAAGGATTAACATCAGCCAATCAATTAACAATAATATAAATATTGTTAAACAATTTAATTACTTATTTCTACACAGTTCAATAGTCAAATGAGGGCTAATAGTTTCCTCATGTACTGGGGGTTTACATGGCATATTTTACTACATATTTTACTAGGGCAAAATATCCCACTAACAGGTAACAAAGTCTATGTTTCTGTTCCTTTTGGTATATTGGTTGTAGGATAGTTATCCTGTACTATATGGTTAAAATCCAATTATAAGTGAAGAGATGCCATGTGCATCTTTCTGAGTCTGGGTTAGCTCATTCAGGATGAACTTTTCTAGTTCTACCCATTTGGCTGCAAATCGCATGATTTCCTTGTTTCTTATAGCTGAGTAGCATTCCAATGTGTAAATATACCACAGTTTTTTTTTTAATCCAATCATTGATTGAGGGATATTTGCATTGTTTCCAGTTTCTAGCTATTACAAATAAGGCTGCTATAAATATAGATAGGAGATGTCCTTGTGATTTGGTGAGGAATCATTTAGATGTATACTCAAAAGTGGTATGGCTGGGTCTTGAGGTAGAGCTATTCTAAGTTTTATACGATATCGCCAGACTGATTTCCATAGTGGTTGTACAAGTTTGCACTCCCTCCAGCAATGAAAGAGTGTTTCCTTTTCTCCACAACCTCACCAGCATGTGCTGACATTTGAGTTTTTGATCTTAGCAATTCTGACAGTGTGAGATGGAATCTCAGAGTTCTCTTGAGTTGCATTTCTCTGATGATTAAGGATGCTAAGCATTTCTTCAAGTATCTCTTGGCTATTGGAGATTCCTCTTTTGTAAATTCTTGGTTTAGCTCTGTTTCCCATTTTTTGATTGGATTATTTGGTTTCTTGGGATTTAATTTGTTGAGTTGTTTGTAAATTATGGATATAGCATTTAGAATATTGCTTACAGTCAAACCTTACTGAAATTTGATTGAAGTGATACTCTATTGTCCAGATTAGCTTCAAGAGAACTAGCAATTTCCTTATCTCACCTCCTTTATCAGGAGACAGATCCCTCTCCATAACTGGAACTACTACTATCATATTGCAAGTGATTGGCCCAATATTTTTGTAACATCTAGTAGTCCAAAAGCTGATGAGTATGGCTTATCTCAGGATCTCAGGCCCCTCCATTTTATAAATAAACAAATTTACAAGCTGTGTGGCTCTTCAATAATTGCAAATGTTGTCTTCCTAAAAGACAGTCAACTCTCTTTTAATATGCATTTTCATGTGTTCTTTTTCCTCACATTTAACTTTATTGTTGAATAAGTAAGCTCACCTGTCCAGTGACATTTCCCATATTGTTGTTTCCACTAAATGTACCTTTGAAATCAGGAAGACTTTTATTATTTTATAAGTTAATTAAAAAACTTGAAAATAGTTTAAATATCTACTAAAGTTGACTAGAGTAAATGGTCGGTATACCCATGCAGGGCTGTACCATATAGTAGAGAAAAAATGAGAAATTTCTATAAACACTTGTTCATGGTAATGTCTAAGATTATTATTAATGAAAAGCAATGTCATCCAAAAGTATATAAAATGCTATAATTTATATAAGAATTAGCAGATAATACTGTAAGTATCTAATTCTTAATGATAAAAATGTACAGCTGAATAAGTTGCTAGTTGTTTCTATAAAATGTGATTATATATAATGAGAGAAGAGGTTGTGTTAGAGGAAAGATAAAAACTAGAGTCCCTTGAATAAATATTTTAGAGTTACATAGAATAATATAAATGTCTCCTTTAATTATAAAACCAAATAAATCCTAAAGAGCAATCTCTGAAAGTTGAAAATGACAAAAATAAAAGAATGGTAGAAAGTTCACTGATAAGATTATTCAAACATTTCCAGAAAAAAAAACAATTAGTTTATATAGCCTTAGTGGGTGTCTTTAGTGGGGTATGATATGAATGAAAAATACACTTAAATATTTTTATCAATTATTAATGAATATTAGTATTATACTTTATTGCTATGATTAGTGAAGTGTGGAATAAAGCAAATAATAAGCTATTTTGGTAACATTGTGAACAAAATGTCTTGTGTCATAAATGACAAATGGATTTGCTTAGGCAATAACTCTGTTAAATAAAAATTATACATAGCAATTCATAGTGTATTTCATTGAATAAATATGTTTTGTGATAGATAAATATGTAGGTAGGCTTAGAATAGATAACAGATGATAGTTGTTTGCAGATGGATAGATAGGTAGATAGATAGATGATATATAGATGGATAGATAGATAGATGATATAGGCCTAGTAAAAGCCATCACTCAAAAGTGATGAATACAGGTAAGATTTTTTAGCAAGTAGATTTAACACTCATACACACACACACACACATGCAAATGCACATGCTCATACACAGAGAGAGAGAGAGAAAGAGAGAGAGAGAGATACACACAATCACCAGATTTCATTAGATAAATTTCAAATCAGTATAGAGCAACACATGTGCATCAAAAACTTGAAATATTCTGTCCTACCTGAACATATAAAAAAACTTCCAAGTTTTCTACCAGGTATCTAAACATCTAATTTAAAACACTGAATACCAGAAACATAACAAGTAATAAATAGAATTAATTCAACATATTGAGCACATTTAAATATTTCAGTCCAGGATGGTATTGAGGAGAAACGTTTGTATATGGTCAAGTTTAAAAGACGTTAGAGAACAAAATTGTCTTTGCAAAAACTGAACAGAGGCTATTTATTGCTTTTCCCCTGGAAAATAAGTCTAAGGTAACCAAAATTTATTAAATATTATATTTGTTATAAAAATAAACCACAGAACAGAAAAACAATGACATAATATGAAATCACCAATTTTACAGTAATTCAAAAATTAACAAATCATTCCTGGGATGAAGCCTACTTGATCATGATGAATGATACTTTTGATGTGGTCTTGGATTCAGTTTGCCAGTATTTTATTAAGTATTTTTGTATCTACATTCATGAAGGAAATTGGTCTGAAGTTTCATCTCAGGAATACAAGGATGATTCAACATACGAAAATCCATAAACACAATTCACCATAAAAATAAGCTGAAAGAAAAAAAATTCTACCAGAGAACTCCTACAGCTGATAAACACCTTCAGCAAGGTGGCTAGATAAAAAATTAATTCAAAAAAATCAGAAGCCCTTCTTTATACAAAAAATAAATGGGCTCTGAAAGAAATTAGGAAAATGACACCTCTTATAATAGCCACAAACAATATAAAATACCTGGGAGTAACTCTAACCAAGCAAGTGAAAGACCTGTATGACAAGAACTTCAAGTCCTTGAAGAAAGAAATTGAAGAGGTCATCAGAAGACAGAAAGATTTCCCATGCTCATGGATAGGTAGGATCAACATAATAAAAATGGCCATCCTACCAAAACCAATATACAGATCCAATGTAATTTCTATAAAATACCAACACAATTCTTTATAGACCTGGAAAAAAGCAATTCTCAAGTTTGTATGGAATAACAAAAAAAAAAAAAAACAAACCCAGAATAGCTAAATAAATCCTGTACAATAAAAAAAAAAAAAAAACATCTGGAAGTATCACCATCCCAGATTTCAAGCTGCACTACAGAGCAATAGTAATAAAAACAGCATGGTACTGGTATAGAAACAGATCAGTGGATCAATGGAATCAAATTGAACACCGAGAAATGAACCCACACACCTATGGTCACTTAATTTTTGACAAAGAATCCAAAACCTTACAATGGAAAAAAGATAGCATCTTCAACAAATGGTGCTGGTCCAACTGGATGTCAACAGGTAAAAGAATGAAATTAGACCCATACATATCACCCTGCACAAAACTTAAGTCCAAGTGGATCAAAGACCTTAACATAAGGCCTGACACACTAAATCTATTAGAAATCTATTTCTTTCAACACCTTTGAACTCATCGGCACAGGTGACAACTTCCTGAACAGAACACCAATAGCTAAGGCTCTAAGACCAACAATCAATAAATGGGACCTCATGACACTGAAAAGCTTCTGTAAGGCAAAAGACACTGTCTCTCACACAAAACAGCAAACCACAGATTGGGAAAAAATGTTCACCAACCCCACATCTGACAGAGGGCTAATATCCAAAATTTACAAAGAACTAAACAAATTAAATTCCAAGAAACCAAATAATCCAACCAAAAAAATGGGAGCAGAGCTAAACAGAAAATTTACAAAGGAGGAATCCCTAGTGGCTGAGAGACACTTGAAGAAATGCTCAGCATCCTTAATCATCAGAGAAATGCAACTCAAGACTACTCTGAGATTCCATCTCACATCTGTCAGAACGGCTAAGATCAAAAACTCAAATGACAGCACATGTTGGCAAGGTTGTGGAGAAAGGGGAACACTCCTCCATTGCTGTTGGGAGTGCAAGCTTTTACAACCACTATGGAAATCAGTCTGGCGATATCTTATAAAACTTGGAATAGCTCTACCTCAAGACCCAGCCATACCACTTCTGGGTATACATCCAAATGATTCCTCACCAAATCACAAGGAAGTTTCCTCATCTGTGTTCATAGCAGCCTTATTTGTAATAGTTAAAACTGGAAACAACCCAGATGTCCCTCAACCAAAGAATGGATAAAACAAAACAAAACAAAACAAAACAAAAAAACAACTATGGTACATCTACACAATGGAATACTACTCAGTACTCAGCCATCAGAAACAATGAAATCATGCAGTTTGCAGCCAAAAGGATGGAACTAGAGAAGCTCATCCTGAATGAGCTAACCCAGACTCAGAAGGATGCACATGGCATCTATTCACTTAAAATCAGATTTTAGCCATATAGTACAGGATAACTATACTTCAACCAACAGACTGAAAGGAATAGGAACATAGACTTTGTTTTGAGACACTTTGCCCTAATGGTGCTGCCTTGTAGGCTCCTAGTGTATGAGGAGGCTCTTGGCCCTCATATGACTGCTGAACTGGGGTGGAGGACTGTTATGTAGGGGGGATACTGCACTCCAGAGGAGTGGGATGGAAGGGATAGGGGGTAGAGGGTGGGTGGACAGGACTGGGATGGGTGGAAAGAGGATACTATGATGGAGATGTAACCTGAAGTAATAAATAAATATTAAAATATTAATAAATCAAATCAATGATCATGTGTGACTGCTAATTTCACCAAGAGAACAATACAGCATTCTGTGTCCCCTGAGAGAAGTCTGAAGTTTCACCAATGATGTTGTATTATTGAGACAAAGAGAAAGGAGGGAAACAAGGATTGGAAAGGCACAGCAAGAGGTAGAGAGCAGAGTGGGGAGACAGAACAGTTGACAAAAAAAAAAAAAGAAAAATGTAATTGCTTGTAAAAATCAATAGCAATCTTCCCCACTTTGCAAGTCTTAAAAATATTTACAAGGATCCACAGGCATACTAAAGAAAAGACAGCTTCTGGCACATTGAATCTCAAAACAATCATATGATTACGTGAACACATTCATTGAAGATGCTTCCTTAGATTTGGAAAGCTTTTTTAAGATGTATTCTTAAATCCATACATAGGTAACATCAGTGGAAAACTGTATTTTAATAAATATTGAATATAGTATTATTGATTAAGAGGAGCAAGAAAAATAAACCATAAAAAAATCACACATAGTCTTTTCCTAAGACAAAGACCATCTCTAATATAAGAGGAGGCACTGTCAGCAACGATTAGCATTCATATTAAATTCAGCTTGCAATCTTCTCTTAAAATAATCATAATAAAGGGTATTTCTAAGGAGACTTTTTTTTGAGTTAAGGTTAAAAATCAGCATGGGTTGCACAACCCCATGCAGTGGAGAATGAATGTGCTGAAGAGGTGACAAGCTCTTTGTCCACGAGAGAAGGAAAAAACTGTGTCATCCTTCTCCTTGCTACAGCTGTCCTGGTGGGCAGTAGCTTTGCAATGATAGCACTCATTGTCCACTCTGTTGGGCTCACATGTCTCAAGAACAAATAATACCATCTTCTACATAGTCCTTGGCATTGACTACTTTGTTATGATGTTACAAACCAAGTCTTAAGTATATTCTAAACACTATCCAGAGCACAGTCCAAGAATCACACACACACAACACACACACACACACACACACATACAATTTTATATGTTGCAGCCCATGATTTAAATAACCATTGTGTATTAGAGCTAAGACAAAATATGATTCTACTTGTACACACACTACATAAAGGAACAACTATGATAAGTAGAGCATTAAATAATATTTATTAAAATCCTACATATCTAATAATGTATAATTGATTCAAAATATTCATTTGCATTTTAGGTTTATCTTATCATTTACTCCAACAGTTATGGTACATGCAGAGTATGCCACTAACCACATCCTGGAAAAATTCACATGACAGCTCTAAACATCCTTCTAAACATCTGGTGAGCTGAAGTGAGAGAGTTTTAAATGGATAATTTTTAAATTACCTCAAATTGCAAAAGACTCAGACAGTATGATAAACTTTCTCTTCCCCGATTATCCCAAGTAATGCCTATATGAATAGCTGGCAGTTTTTGAATGGTTATTTAAGAATATGATTACCAAGATGTTTTTAGAGTGAATTTCTTGGGTCAAAGGCCACACCAACTACTTCTCGTACTTCATGAAACATGTCAGATATAGAATCTGCCCTGAAAAGATAATAAAACAATGGTTATATAGAAAGAGAGCTAGGCAATTTTCAAGTTTCAGGTGGACTAGATCCTACCTACAATGGGAGTAAAGACAAATTACACTCTGTTACCCAAGAATGCATCAGTATAGGTGGTGACATTTGAACTGAATCTTTGAAAATGAGAAACATCTATACTGTGTCTCTCACATGTCTCCGACTGCATGTCACAGTTTTCCTAAGAGTAGGTCTCATTAGTCCTATGTACCAGGGCTGAGAACCTTTGGGAATGAAGATGTGTTTTCTGCACTTACTTCAGAGTGGATAAACTCAAAATCAGAGAATTACATTGATATTACACACCAAAAATATAGTTCTAGGTATTAACACCCAAATTTCAAAAACAACCACAAACTACCATTCACTGCTGCTTGAAGAACTGTTTCCAAACTTCAGGGACCATTTAAACTTAAGGTGCATACTACTTTGGTTCATCAGTTCAGGTCCTAAATTCCCATGATAACCAGTGCAGTTTTTATTATTAATCAATGTAAAATTATTGTAACAAAGACTTTGTAAAAGAAGACACCATCACCATCTGTTAGTGATGAGCTTTCATATAAATCTGATAACAATAAATTTTAAAATGAACATGATGACTATGGAGGTGAGAAATAATTCAAAGATTGTAAAAATTACACAGATTTTTTTAACTAAATAATATCTTAACTTCTAAAACAACTTTCTATTCTACTATATTAGGACCTCAACTGGATGCTTTTATACTTTAAATATATATATATACTTTTTCTAGCAAATAAAAATCTTAGTTTGTGTAAGAGTTTATTGGCTGCTTGATTTTTCCTACACTCTTCCTTTTTCTTTTGAATTTTCCATATCAAACAACAACAGATTAAAATCAGAAAACCATTCACAGCTCAAGAGCCAGAAAGAATGGTTGCTCTAAAAAGAGCATTCTCAAACACTTGAAGAGCAGGGGTTCTGAAACTGACAATGAATACTTAGCAAATTTAAAAGTGCTTGAGCTGTTTTCCCCAATTATTTCCACCATATGATGTTCACATCTTCACAGTGTGAGATAAGATTGAAAGTTTTTGATTGTTCCAGGGGGCCAGGAGGGATCATATGGCAACAGAGGCTGTAATTGAGCAGGAGTGGTTTTGCAGCCAGTCCCCTCCTAAGGTGATTGTGAGCAGGCAGGGCATGTGTGACTGCCAAATGTCAGCACCAGGAGGGCAGAGCCTCTGAGGCACTATGTCTGTGGCCCATTAGCTGTGTGACTCAGCTCTTCCTCTGCCTGAAGTTCCTTCCTGTATTTAAAACAGACAATTTGCTTTCAGTTCTTCTGCTTCAATCTGTCTTTAGTAGGAAAAAATTTCATTTGTATACTATGTTGGACTTGGAAAAATAAAATGACCTTCAGAAGGAGTTACTATGAGTTATTATAACTATCCCTTGCCTATCAGAGGGCAAGAAAACCCAGAGGGAATCAGTCAGAAATACCCAACAAATTTACAGAGAGTGACACCTGGCCGTTAGATTAAATTACTTTAGAAGAGTGACATTCAATGAAAGGGCTCACTATTTCTTAATGATAGAGGTGAGTAGGGTCATGCAAGAGATGAGGAATTTAAAAAGAGCCACTCCCAATAGACTCACCTTGTTGGTCACAGTTAAAATTTAACCATAATCTCTTGCTTATATTAAAACATTTGCTATTATAAATTATATCCTCAATTGTGTGTTGTGTTTTGCATGGTTTCAAATAATCAGGGGCACATAACTACATATCTGTAATATTATTTTCTTAGGCTTGGGAACATTTCTTAGTATATGAAAGACTCTTCAGTTTCATTTTTTTTGTATTTTATACCTTCAAATAGACTGACAATGATGAAATTATCCAAAGAATTTTTAACAATATTCAATAACTTAATTAATTGAATAGGCTCTAAAAGTAATCTGCCTTTCAATACACTCTTAGAATAGGGCACAATTACTTTCATAGAATATGCTCATCTCTTTTTATTACAGCTATTTTATTAAATAAATAAATACATTGTAGGGAGTTAGATAAATTAAATTAGATTTAGAAAATATACAGGGGTTTCTGATACTGTCTCTTAATTCAGGGCATGAAGATCATTATCAGCATGTGGACTAAAATCAGGAAACAAACAGGAGACTTAATAGTCTGAAAAAACAAGGTTGAAGGCAAGAAAAACAGGAAAGACTCAATAGACTGAAAAACAAGGTTGAAGTCAGGAAAACAGGAAAGACTCAATAGACTGAAAAACAAGGTTGAAGTCAGGAAAACAGGAAATACTCAATGGACTGAAAAACAAGGTTGTCAGAAAACCAGGAAAGACTTAATGGACTTAAAGAAACAAAGTATCTGGCCTGACATTGTTTTCAGCTGCTAAGTGGGTGGAGCCCAAATTAAACTGAAACAGAGTTCCTCCTATTTAAGGACAGTGCATGGAGCCCAAAAGGAGAAGAGACCCCTGATGCTAGAGAGCTCCGAGAGTCCTGCTGAAAAAAGTGCTGGCCATCACTTGATGGCCAGATTGCCCTGAGGCAGAAAGAAGCTGGTGAGCAAAGAAAGCCAGAGCAAGACACCAAAAGGTCAAGGACTAAACCCTGTGGCTCAGCTTTTGCCTAGAGGGGTTTGATCTGTCCGAACAGTGACCTAACGGAAACTGTGCCTGTCTTTAAGGACTCTGAAGTAGAGCGGTAGAGTTGCTGATGCGAAGGGGCTGGGGTCTCCCACAGAGAAGAAAGCATGAAGCCTTATTTAAGGTGAGACTGCAATAACCAACTTACCCTGACGAAACTGCATCTGAGAGAGCCAGAAAAAGGACTGCTAAGTGCATTAAAGAATCTACAACAAAGACTGTGTTCCTGATGACTGAGGACCTGCCCCAGAGACTGTATCATTCTAAAAGGTTAGAAAATAATTATCAATAGGTTTAGTGGATAGGTTAAAGGGGTTGTAGGAATTTATAGGTTTAATAGTTAAGAAATTGTTGGTGTTAGTTATAGGTGAATATAGTAATAAATAAATAAGTGTTAAATAATAATTAAAAAGTTAGGTTAAATACATGGTAATTCTTAAATTTTAGTATTCAATAGAATTACATACAATGTTTGTTATAGCAAAGATTTTTCAGGTATCACTTCAATTAAAAGCAGGTATATAGCAAAACCTCCTAATTTCTATTTTCCTACATTAGCCAGGAGACACTGACACTATTGATCCAGATACCAACATTTGACCCACAGTGAATAAGAAGCATTTAAAATATCTGTAATAAAATAATTAAATGTGCAATCTTAATAATCATCAGCACATCAAAACCTCATGTTATCGAACACTTTAACAAAACTAAACAGACTGTCACAGAAGTGTTGGAGATCACCAGTTGGAACTCAGGCATTGTCATCAGCAAGGTATCAGTGGACGAACTAGGCAACAAGTATTTAAGATAACAAATGAGATACAGTCTGAGTGACACAGAATTTACATGCAGACTCACATCAAACCATCTCAGAAGTGTACTATAACACACTTTGAAGATATAAAACAAGTATATCTGAACACTGCCATCTTCAACAGACAATCTCCAGACCACCTTGCAAAAGGAAAATTAAATGTATACTTTCAGAATTGACTTGGGTTATGTAAGATCATAAAAGCTGTGTACATTAGCATTTGTATTGTTATCTAATATAATTGTACCTGTTACAATGGCAGCTACTATCTTAGTGATAATAGATACATGAAATTGCCTTTCCAGCATCCTGACAATCTTAGAAAACTCTAAACTAAAACCAAATACAATTGGAAGCAGGAAGATTTAGGATTTATTCCTTTAAGAGATTGAAGATACCAGTCTATTCAAGTGTTGTGTGAAGTTCATTCCTTAATAGAAGGAAATCAGAGTCCTCTATATGGAACAGCTCTGTCCATCTAAAAAAGAAATTTTCATAAAAATGTAGATTTTTTTTGCTATTCAAGTCGGGACAAACTCTCTTTTTGGGAATGGTTAGGAAAGTTAGAAGTTTTACTAAAGCTATGTCTTTGGAGGTTGATCATCCATTTCAAAATAAGTAGATTTTTGGTGTCCTGTGATAGTCCTAAGGGCTGAAAGACTAACATACTTATAATGTTCTAGTTCCTTCTCCAAGTTGAGTCTAATGAAGGACGATGCATAAAAGTTCCAAGCATGAACAGCTTCATTTTTAGAAGAGTTATTGGGGAATCTTGAATGTAATAATGGATTTCTGTTTTACTGTAGGTAAATTTACACATGGCCTATGAGTAGCAATGGACAACTAAGTGTACTCCCAAACAAACTACTCTCTTTGTGGACATATAGGAGTTTTTCTTAGGCTAGGGATGAAATGAATTATCATGACATAAATGATTGTAGATTGTAATATACTTCCTTTTTAATTTTTAAAATATATATTCATTATTTTCTTCCTGCACGTGTGTGTGTGTGTGTATCTGTGTGTGTGTGCTTATGCAAGATGTATTGTGGGTATAAGCATCCAAGGACAACTTTAAAGTGTCCTTTCTAGTCTTCTACCAATCAAGGTTATTGAATTTAGTTCATCAGGGTTGGTGACCAGCACCTTTATACATTGAACCATCTCATAGGCTCTTTCAGAGGTGAAAGTATCTTTCTAAGATACAAAAAGAATATATATGAATGATTAAAATAGCTATATAGGAACACTTCATACATACATACATAATAACTTCACTTTTTAACTGTAAAATTGAGAAGCAAATGGTCCATGTTTCAGGGACTGGCTTTCATTAAAATATTAAATAATAACAACACCTACATTCTTGGGCCAGCATACTTTTTAAAAATATTAATCACAGAAACAAAATAAAGAAATATTTTTCACAATGGAATATAAAATCTGTTATAAAAATAATAAAATTTCTCTTAAGCAGATTTTCTATTTGGAAAGTTTTAATGGTATAAAATTTTGTAGTTGTGAATAAGAAAAGTTCCAATAAATATACCTGGTTCCTACTTCTAGATCATGACTACAACCATTGTCAGAATTGTCACAGGTAAGATCCCTGACCTTTTATATTTTCTAAGTGTCACTGGGCATATATACCCTTCCTCTTGCTAATGTCAAAATTTGTCATATTGTTACCAGACATTGTGCTTTCTTGTAATGACTTGCACTACTTGTATTTCCAGCTGAGACCTCTGTTCCTGACCTAAGATACATGCTAAGCTGCGTATGTACTTGAAAGCATAGCAGATATATCAAAATGAATAGAACTGAATAACAGTCTTTAATATCTTTCTACTAGTCTCCCTGTATCCTAACCACATTCCTCATCTCAGCCATTCCCAGTTTCTCCTCATCACAATTTAGATATTTAAATACATGATAATTTAATATCACATTTTTATATGAATTTAATATCAAAATACTTGGTGTTTACACTTTTTGCAATATATAAAATACCAAGGATTTTTTGTTCCTAATTCAAACACATTCTGATATTCTGATGATGTCCATGCCTCACTGTTAGTGCTGCTACCCTGTTCCAACCTCTACTCCCTCCAAACCACATTTATCAGTCCAATGTCCAGTTAGCTTCATAGCTATATATCCAAATTATTACCACTGAAATATACTACTTCTCTCCATCCATTCTATGAATGCTTCTCCAGCCCAGGTGATTCTAAATATATGTCCAAAACCCCCCTGCTCTACAAGAAAGCTCCAAGAGGCTCAATTCTTGATCTAAATATAATTATTAATGTCCCAGTGGTTTTATAAGAAGTGAACACCCCTGTTTTACTGTCTGTGTTATTTTTGTTAAATAAAGTTTGTATGTTGCATTAAAAAAAAAGAAGTGAACACCATAAGGTAGTTTTAGAACAGAAGTTTGCTCCTCATGGTTATGGATGCTAAATTCAAAAGCAAAGTATCTAGGCAGTCTTGTGCTTCCCAAAAGTTTGAAGGTGAGATCTATTATGGCCTTTCCCTTATAACTGAATGTCACCATCTGTGTTCACTGATTCTTTGGATTTATATGTGACTTAAATTCATCTCGCATCATCATTCTTCTACTAAGAGTCTTTTGTTAAAAAATTGCTCTTGTAAGGACTCTATTCACATGGTTAGAACCCATGCTAATATACCATGACCTTATGGTAAGTTGATATGCAGGGTCCTGTTTGCAAATCAGATCACATGCATCGGTTTTGAGAACTGAGACTTGATATGTGCACCCCACAATACTTAATATCAGTCATAACATGGCATAGGAACTAGGGCCTTGGAACAGCAAAGAATGATCCATCTTCATCAACATCACCTTAGAACATGTATGAAATGGAGAAAATCCAGACCTTTGAATAAGAGTTAATTCAGAATCTCAGCACCTCATCAGCAAGTTCAAATCTGAAAAGCACTACCCATCAACATGGCCTGACCTTCTCTTCACACATGTTACCTACCCATCATTACTTTATACACTCCTGCTGGCCTTGTTATTTCTGAAATATCTGGAGTATTCCTCCCACATCTATTTGTTGTATTATCCTTTCAGTTGCTCCAAAACCTATGCAAATATCATCTCAGTTCTGTGATTTCTGGCACCAGGCCAGTGGCACAATGGATATTCTATTCTAAATACAGATCTCATCAATTCTGTTTTCTTTTTGCTTTATTTTTTTAACTACAGAATATCCTATTCTTCAAAGTACTAAATATACTTTTGGTTTTTTCCTTCAAAACACTAAAACATTCTAACTCAAGTTTATGCCATATAAATGACTCTGTAAATCAGTGAATTTACTAGCATATATGCATTACTAACTTTTGTCAATGTACTATCACTAACTCTTGCCATTAAAAATCAAGTACCATATATTTTGTATAATACTTTTTAAAAGCTATATGAGACTTAAGTTTATGACTTCGAATCCAAAAAATTTATACTTGTACCCGTTGTTGGTTGGCCATTCTCTTAATCACTGCTACATGGTCATCCCTGTATGTCTTGTAGGCAGAGAAAATTATGGTTTGAAAGTTTTGTGGGTGGGTTGCTGTCCCCCTCCCTCCACAGGAAGTCTTACCAGGTTAGGAGGTACCAACTTACATCTCCTTGTCCTCTGCTGCTAGGAGTTCCTGCTAGGGTCACCCCATATCTTCCCAGATGCATACCCTTTGGCAGGTCTCTGGCTTGATTCAGAGAAGCATCCCCCCATTGGTTTCCTTTCTCTCTGTGAGCCCTCTTTCTTCTCTCCCTTGTTCTCACCACCCCTGATCCAACCCTCATTCCCCTCCCTCACCCCATGGGAAAGAGCTATCTCCTGACACTATTAAGCATACTCTGCTATGCTTGCAGACGGGAAGCTAGTATAACAATACTGCAAGAGGCCACACTAGGTGGAGCTGGGGAGTCTTGTAGAAGAATGGGAAGAAGAATAGAAGGATCCAGAGTGAGCAAAAAACTCCACAAGTAGACCAATAGAGTCAACTAACCTAGGCTCCTGGGGTTTACAGTGAAGCACTAACCAAAAAGCATGCATGAACTGGACCTAGGCCCCATACACATATGTAGCTGATAGGCAACTTAACTTGGTCTTCATGTAGATCCCCTAGCAGGTGGAACAGGGACTGTCTCAGGCATGGACTCAGTTCCCTGTTTGTGGATCACTTCACCCTAACTCAGATGCCTTGTCTGATCTCAGTGGAAGAGGATTCTCTTAGTTCTGATGTGACTTGAAGAGAAAGGGTGAGTTGAGGAGGGGGGGGTCCCCCTTTTCTGAGGAGAAGGGGAGGGGGAAAGGGAGAAGGAGGTAGAAGGGCGAAACTGGTAGAGAGAAGGGAATGGGCTGTAATCTGGCTGGAAAATGAATGAGTCAATGAATGGATGAATGAAGAATGAATGAATAAATAATGTTTTTTTAAAAAAACAGTTGTAAACCTGTTTGTTTTTGTGCTTTGCACGTTGGGTCTGGTATATACTACAAGCTTTCATAAATACTTACACATCCTCAATATCTCACTCAAGCTTCTCAGGATATTCTTCTATTTATAACACAGATACATGGTAAAGAACATTGGTACCATGATGAAATTTTTAGGTATCATTTCATTATGATTTCTTTCCATATTTGTCTTCTCAAAATGAAGATGTGTAATCTCCTTGGTTGGTATTCATATAATTTATCTCAGAAGTGCTTACTTCTTTAGAAATATTTCTTTTCAACTAAAATTTCATAGATAAATTAATTAAAACACCACGTGATCCATATAGTAAAACACATATACAGTCCCCACCCCTCATAAAATTCATCTGTGCCCAATCCTGTGCTTGTTTTTTCTAAAAAAACCCATAATCTGTAGTCTCAAAAAGATACAGTACTCGAGCCGGGCGTGGTGGCGCACGCCTTTAATCCCAGCACTTGGGAGGCAGAGGCAGGCGGATCTCTGTGAGTTCGAGGCCAGCCTGGTCTACAAAGCAAGTCCAGGACAGCCAGGGCTGTTACACAGAGAAACCTTGTCTCGTAAAACCAAAAAAGAAAAAAAAAAGATACAGTACTGTAAAGCAGAAATACCTTGAGAAGAAATTTTAGTATATGATTTTCTTATTTTGAAATATTTGGAGATACCAAAATTGCATATACTATTGGGCCATCAGTAATATTATTATAAAACAAACGAAGAGATGCTATTTATTTTATTTTTTTTAATAATTTATTTTTTATTTCTTCAAGTTACATCTCAATCACAATCCCCTCCCTACTCCCCCCTCCAGTCCCACCCTTCCACCCTCCTCCCCCTCAGCCCCACCATCCTCTTCCCTTCTTCTTTTTTTTTTTTTTTTTACTTTAAGGTATTTATTTTTCCCCCCAACAGCTCTCCCTTTCAGTCCAAATAATGGTTCTTTTTCTTATAACTATAAATACAATACAAAACAACAGAAATAAATAGGCCACGATTATAAGAGTTATATGGCTTAGCATACATTCCCAATGTCCAGTCCATATGTATTTGGCACCTGACTTTAACAATCTACTATCTAACCATCTCCATGAGTTTAAAGTTCTATATCTAACTCAGCTTTCATACTAACTTGCCTCATAACTTTAAAAATATCTTCTTAGATCCAGAACACCCTCTTGATTCCTAAACAACTCAAAATTTAACTATGAGACTCTAGGTATCTATTCTTCAACCACCTCAGAGACCTGAGAGGGATATATTTGGAGATACCAAAATTACATATACTATTGGGCCATCAGTAATATTATTATAAAACAAACTAAGAGATGCTATTTATTTTTTAAATGATCTGTTTGTTACTAACTGCTAATTTCATATTAAACTATAGACTGAAAATTAATTTTATTTATTGTATATAACCAATATGTACTGTTTTATATGCAATATGTACATATTCAATATATGTAATATATGTGTACTAGATATTGTATATATGTAAATAAGGAATATATATTCATCTGATAAAACCTGAGGTTCAGAACCTAGTAATTACGTACAAATAAAAACTGTGCAAGAATCAATTCCCATAGGTGAGGTAGCAATTTCAAGGTTTCCAGTTTAAAGGCCCATGTAGAAGCTAAATTATAGATAAGAATGTAGACTTCTACAAAGATGGAGACATCCCTGTTCAGGCAAAAGGTTAAAACACTCATTCGTCTGAGCGTCTTCATTTGTATAAGCTCCTATTTAGAAACATAAGAAAAACAGATACCTAAATAAAAGGGTCCTCAGAGCTGAAGAGTATTATAGGGTATTGATTATGTATATGGATTAGATGGTACACCATATTGACTATACAATAATGCAGAAATCAGCATTATGACAATTTTTACAGAAGATAGAACTATGAAGTTTAATAATAATGTATCTAACTTGCATCACAATTATAAGAACATCTTCTTAGATCCAGAACACCCTCTTAATTCCTAAACAACTCAAAATTTAACTATGAGACTATAGAATTCATTGGATATTAAACTCATGGAGATGGTTAGATAGTAGAATATTAAAGTAAGGTGCCAAATACGTATGGACTGGACACTGGGATTGTATGCTAAACCCTATAACTCTCATAATTGTGGCCTAATTATTTCTGTTGTTTTGTATTGTATTTGTTGTTATAAGAGAAAGAGTCATTTGTTGGACTGAAAGGGGGAGCTGTTGGGGTGAAAAAGAAATACCTTAAACTTTTAAAAAAAGGAAGGAGATGGGGGGTTATGGGGGAAGAGGGTGTGAGGGTGGGACTGGAGGGGGGAAGTAGGGAGGGGATTGCGATTGAGATGTAACTTGAAGAAATAAATAAATTTTAAAAAATAATGTATCTAAATGCAGAGTACTGTCGTGATGATAAAAAAGCTAGAATTTGATATCAGGACTTTCTATATTTTGACATAACGAAGAATTTTTCATCTTGAAAATAATTTGATACCTCTTCAACATAGTACTTGAAGTTCTAGCCAGAGCAATAAGACAACAAAAGGAGATCAAGGGGATACAAATTGGAAGGAAAGAAGTCAAATTATCTCTATTTGCAGATGATATGATAGTATACATGACACCAAAAATTCCACAAGTGCACTCCTACAGTTGATAGACTCAGCAAGGTGACTGAGCTTAAAAAAAATTGGAAGCCCTTCTTCACACAAAAGATAAATGGGCAGAGAAAGAAATTATGGAAACAACATCCTTCACAATAGCCAAAAATAATATAGAATATCTGGGGTAACTCTACCAAGTAATAAAAGACCTATGCAACAAGAACTTCAAGTCCTTGAAGAAAGAAATTCAAGAGGGTATCAGAAGGTGGAAAGATCTCCCATGTTCGTGGATAGGTAGGATCAACCTAATAAAAATGGCCATCCTACCAAAAGCAATATACAAATTCAATGGAATTCCCATCAAAATACAAACACAATCCTTTACAGACCTTAAAGAAAAACTCTCAAATTCATATGGAAAAACAAAAAACCTAGAATAGCTAAATAAATGCTGTACAATAAAACATCCCTGATTTCAAGCTGTACTACAGAGCAATAATAATAAAAGCAGCATGGTACTGGTATAGAAACAGACAAGTTGATTAATGGAATCAAATTGAAGACCCAGAAATAAACCCACACACCTATGATCACTTAATTTTTGACAGAGAAGACAACACCATACAATGGAAAAAGGAAAGTATCTTCAACAAATGGCGCTGGTCTAACTGGATGTCAATATGTAAAAGAATGCAAATAGACCCATACTTATCACCTTGCACAAATCTTAAGTCCAAGTGGATCAAAGACCTTAACATAAAACCAAACACACTAAATCTAATAGACGAGAAAGCAGGGAAAAGCCTCAAACTCATTGGCATGGGTAGCAACTTCCTGAACAGAACACCAATAGCTCAAGCTCTAAGATCAACAATCAATAAAAGGACCTCATGAAACTGAAAAGCATCTGTACCTGTTAGTGGGACACTCGACCATAGTGGAATGCCATGTACGCCCCCTATGCAAGAGGAAGCTCTTAGACCTCATGTGACTAACAAACTGAGGAGGGGTATACATGAAGGCCACCTACACTGGAGGGATGGGATGGGTGAGAGAGTGGGTAGAGGGTTGGAGGGTGAGACTGGGAGAGGGTGGAGGGAGGGGGTAATGGAGACATAACTTGAAGTAATTAATAAATGTTTAAAAAAATAATAATTTGACCCAGACTGAGCAGTAAATACAGAAAATAAGATTATTGCAGTTTATACCTACCTTAACTCAGTGGTTACATCTTATATAATAACAGAATTGTAGGGATCAACATGTTGACACTGGTATGGCCCACTTAGTCAAACTCAGAACCCATTAAGATTTCCAATTCTCTATCTTTCTCCCTCTCTTGCCTTTGCTCTCCCCTTCTTTCTCTGTCTCTCTCTGTGTATGTATGCATGTGTGTATGTATGTAGGTGTGTGTATGTGTATGCATATGT
Source organism: Lophiomys imhausi (assembly GCA_907164525.1). Taxonomy (NCBI): domain Eukaryota; kingdom Metazoa; phylum Chordata; class Mammalia; order Rodentia; family Muridae; genus Lophiomys; species Lophiomys imhausi. Next base: position 24,904,143 of record CAJQZJ010009649.1, on the reverse strand, counting down.
GTGTATGTGTGCATTTGTGTGTTTGTATGTATATGTGTGTGTATATATGTGTTTGTGTTTGTTTGTGTCTGTATGCATGTGTGTGTGTGTTTGTGGGTGTATGTGTGTGTGTTATTTATCCACCATAATCTGGATGCAGAAATGTTTCATATTAAAAACAATGACTCATATTTTCATGTTATTCCTTAGTCGCACCTTCTATCTCCATAATTCTTTTTTTTTCAGTTAATTGTTTCACACTTATATTGAGAATTTTATATATGAGTGCTTGCAGATATTACCTAATGATATATTCTTCCAAATGGACACAGAAATGAAATTCACCCTAAGTTCTTAACTTTATGATCTATAAATTAGTGCATCTCTCAGATCTCACCAGAAAAACTTCTTTTTGCAATATATGGTGGTTAATAAGGACACCCACAAGTGCTCAGCATGTAGAGAACAAGAGATTATGGAGTTCCTAATTCTATATGGAACATCTATATCATAACTCTTTTCCTCCAGAATTTAAGGATTATCCTAGAAGAGGGCTTGGAATGGTTCCAAACTCTAGAGGTAGAGGTCATCTGTAGCAAGACAGTATTTGCTGACATGTGTTGTCATGAACTCATAGTATCTGAAACTATATGCATAAGATCTACATTCCATATTATTACAGTCAAAATCCCTGCACAGACTGGGAGCAGGGAAGTGGTCATGTTCTCGACCATTAGCTGCAGGGTTATTAGTATTTGACAGATTCTGGTGAAAGAGGATTCTTGAAGGTTTCTTCAAGGATGAGGTGCTGGAAAGGCTACTCATGCTCCAATAGATGACTCTAAACTTATACACACAGACAGCTCTGAATGGACTTAGTGTGTTTAAAAACAGAGCATAAGAAGTCCCAAGGGAAAATGGTTTGAGGTAGGGGGATAATAAAAGAATTAGAGGAGAGGGAATGGATGGTGGATTATATCTAAACACATTTTATGAACTTGTACAATTACTGAGGGTTTTTTAAAATGAAATCTTACATATCTGCTTGACTTTCCCGTTATTTTTGAAGTTTTAAATTGCATTAAAGAGGTATTTATATTCAAGAGCATCTAGCAGAAAGAAAAAGTTGAAGTAAATGATCTCTCATCAATATAATTCTGGCATTGCCGTTTCCCAATTGGAACACTACCCACTGATAGTTCTTATTAATTATACCAGCTCTGTAGAATAATGACTTCTCAAGAGGAGGCAGAGTTGAGGAAATTTTGAATTGAGTTTTCAATAATTTTGACATCTGTTTTTCTTCTCCCAGCATCACATACCTTTTGGCACCCATGCCTTTCTTCTCTGGGCCACAGACTCTCAGCATCTGGCTTCATACCAGTAATTGAAAGTCTTGTAAACTGTTCTCTTAGATCTTTCCAGGTAGTACATAAATATTCCCACAATAATTTCCTAATGATTCACTAGTTAATGTTTTATTATGCTAGGTAAAATATCCCTATATCTAACTCTATTAAAAATGCCCAACCATGTCACTCCTCCACAATACATTTAAAGTCTAATTTATAGAGATTGTTGGAACAATGAAAATGCTAGGAGCAGAATATGGTTCCAATTTTTGCTGGAGTTTCTGTAAGCCCATGCTGCCACTCACCACTACAGAGTGATTTTCAGCTAATAAAATAAAAGATATTATTAAAGTGGAGCCATGCTGTAATCCTATATGACAGGCAGGACTCATATTATTATTCATAGTTTACAGATGAAGCACTTGAATCAGCAATATTAAGATTTGTGCCAGGTCACTGGCTTATTAAATGACAGTCTTATATCAGAATCAAGTTTTAGACATACATAGTACTATAATAAAGAGGGCTGATCGTAATGAATTGTAAAGTATTTCTTTATAGCATCAGTAAGTATTATTGTGCTCTGATGATTATTTAAACAATGATCTGATAAAATTAATATTATCTATCTATGAGATTTGGGTCATGTTGGGAGGATTAACTGCTCTAATATTTTATTTTCATATAAGAAAACACATATTGATTCATGGAGTCTTCTTTCTTACTTACCATTAACTATACTACTCACAGCTGTGCTTTCCTTGTTCATCATGAAACATTCAAGAGTGATTAATATTACCACAAAGCATTTCTTGGGAATGCACTCAGCATTTCTAAGCTCTGAAGCCTTAGTAAAACTGTAGATCTGACAGAAAAAATCATTAAAGTTGATAGAAGGAGGTGATATGTACACTCAAGTGAATTAAGAGAATATCTTCATAAGATAATGGTTAGCACAAATATCAATTAGCAATAAATACTAAATAGAAAAATAGGTTCAGTTGCCAAGATAAGAATGGATGTGATATTATTCATTTTAGCTTAGAGAGATCAGTAAAGATGATGTTAAACAGTGAAGTGGAGATCAGAATCTTGGAAGAAAGAACATCTTAACTGCTACAGAAAGATCTTCCAGACAGGAAGTATTTTGAGGAAGAGTAATAAGGCTAATAAAACGGGATCAAACATTAACCAATAAAAATGCGGGATAGCCAGGCAGTAGTGGCACAAACCTTTTATGTTAGCACTCAACAGGCAGAAGCAGGTAGTGGCCAGTCTGGTCTACAAAAACAAGAAGTAGGTGGAGAGGGAGACTTGTCTCCAAACATGAAGGTTCTGACGTGTTAGTGTGTAGAACTTCAGTATGGGAATACCTGAGGAATGAAGACAAACGAGGCAAAGGTGGAGCAGAGAGATGATTTCAAGTACTGTGTAAGTTAGCACTGAAGCTGAGTGAAGAGAATCCACCCTGCGACTTACAGAAGAGGAACTGTAGAATTGAATAAGGTTATCTTATGAAAAGCCCCAACCAAGTCTTAGCTTTGCTATTATTGCTTTCCCCATAGTGATTAATTCACACAACGAGAAATGTGATTTAAATGTACACGTGTATGATTCCAAAGATCACTTTCTATCCCTCATAGAATGCTTCCTAAAGGCTAGGTTTTGTCCTCTTAGATTTAGCTAAGACAATGTATACATAAGCATATTAGGTGATTTAAAATTGCTGTGGCCAATATCAGATAAAAACAATTTGAGAAAGAAAGACTTTATTATGAATCACATTTTTAGAAGGCATCCAAAGGCGAAAGGTCAAAAAAAAAATAGAAATCAAGGAATTATGACTCCAACAAAGCAGAATCATCCTAGCTCATCCAATTTGGATGACCACACACCAACAGAAACACATGAAAACATTGACAATTCTGCA
>CAJQZJ010009649.1:24843567-24900482 GCA_907164525.1 Lophiomys imhausi | reverse complement strand
GGGAATCAGGCACAGAGGCCAGCCCTGTGGCGAGAAGCCTAGTGAGAAACCAGAAATCGGGACCATAGCTGTATTCTGGAAAATCCAGACATATTAGGTGTGGAGCCAGACCCTGTCAGCCTCCGTGACGACAAACAAAGCCCACAGATTCTGTGCCTGGCAAACAGGTCCATACCATCAGAACCATTACAGGCTGATAACTCAGAGTGCAACATAAAGAAGTCTGAATTGGGAGCAGTGAAACAATCCTGGTCCATTACTCACAACCTGGGAATAGGCTGCACCAGCTCACAGTGCCTCAGGTGATTAAAACCACAGTGACCCTGAAATCCCCCTGTAGGCAACGACAGATAGCCAAGTAATTCGTCCCCTGCACCAAATCATCCACTGAGGTTCCAAGCACAGAAAACAGACAGCTAAATGCATCCAATTGCCAAAGGTCAAAAAAAAATAGAAATCAAGGAAATATGACTCCAACAAAGCAGAATTATCCTAGCTCATCCAATTCGGATGACCACACACCAACAGAAACACATGAAAACGTTGACAATTCTGCATTATGGAAAGTGATAGACTCCCTGCAAGAAGAACTTAAATCTATGAAGTAATTCAAAGAAGCCACAATTCTACAACTCAAAACAAGGAACAACACCTTTAAAGAGCTCCAAGCCAAGGTGACAGAGCTTGAACAGGAAAAGGAAAAAGCCATGAAAGATTTTCATACAAAAACAAGCAAGCTGGAGAAGGAAATGTACAAAAAGAACAAAACCATACAAGACATGAAAATAGAAATAGAAATAATAAAGAAAACACAGTCAGAGTTAAAAGAGGAAGTGGAGAACCAAGGGAACTACGGATGTGAGTATCAACAATAGGATGCAACAGAGGGAAGACAGGATCTCAGGCATGGAAGATTCAGTGGAAGAAATCAGTACAACATCCAAAGAAAATGAGAAGGCTAAAAAATCTCTCACCCACAACATGCAAGAAATCAAGGACTCAATGAAAAGACAGAACCTAAGAATTATAGGTATAGAGGAAAGAGAGGACTCCCGACTCCAAGTTCCAGGAAATATCTTCAACAAAATCATAGAGGAAAACTTCCCAAACCTGAAAAAAGAGATGCCAATAAAAATCCAAGAGGCTTACAGAATACCAAACAGATTAGATGAGAAAAGAAACTCCTCTCGCCACATAATAATTGAAACACCAAATGTACAGAACAAAGAAAGAATATTAAAAGCTGTAAGAGAAAAAGGTCAAGTCACATACAATGGCAGACCCATCAGAATTACATCTGACTTCTCCTCAGAAAAGTTAAAAGCTAGAAGGGCCTGGTCAGATATACTACAAGTCCTGAGAGATCATAGGTGCCCAGCCAGACTACTTTACCCAGCAAAACTCTCTATCAACATAGATGGAGAAAACAAGATATTCCATGACAAAATCAAATTTAAACAGTATCTACCCACAAACCCAGCCCTACAGAAAATCCTGGAAGGAAAATCCCAACCCAGAGAAGAAAACTCCACCCAAGAAAACAAAGGGAATAGAAAACCCCTCAGCAACTAAACCAAAAGAGGCACAGGACCACCACCTATACCAAACTAATGGGAAATAACAACCTCAGGTCACTAATATCCATCAACATCAATGGACTCAACTCCCCAATAAAGACATAGGTTTACAGAGTGGATCCGCAAGCAAGATCCTTCCTTATGCTGTATACAAGAGACACATCTAACTACGAAAGATAGACACTGCCTCAGAGTAAAGGGCTGGGAAAAGGTTTTCCAAGCAAATGGACCCAGGAAGCAAGCTGGAGTAGCCATCCTAATATCAAACAAAACAGATTTCCAACTGAAGTTAATGAAGAAAGACAAAGAAAGGCACTATATACTCATTAAAGGGAATATTCATCAAGAGGAAATTTCAATACTGAACATCTATGCCCCAAATACAAAGGCACCTACTTTCGTAAAAGAAACACTTCTAAAACTTAAAGCGCACGTCGATCACAACACATTAGTAGTGGGAGACTTCAACACCCCATCACAGCAAAGGACAGAACATCAAGACAGAAGACAAACAGAGAAATATTGAGTCTAACAGAGGTCATGAAACAAATGGACCTAACAGATATCTACAGAACGTTTCACCCAAACACAAAGGAATACACCTTTTTCTCAGCACCCCACGGAACCTTCTCCAAAATCGACCACATAATTGGTCACAAGGATAGTCTCAATAGATACAAGAAAATTGAAATAACACCTTGTATCTTATCAGACCACCACGGAATAAAGCTGGTCTTCAACAGTAAAAGAATCAACAGAAAGCCTACACACACATGGAAATTGAACAGCTCCTTACTGGATGACCACTGGGTCAGGGAAGAAATAAAGAAGGAAATCAAAGACTTCTTAAAATCCAACGACAATGAAGACACAACATACCCAAAACCTATGGGATACATTGAAAGCTGTGCTACGAGGAAAGTTCATAGCACTAAGTGCTTTCAAAAAGTAAATTGTGACAGCTCATATTAGTGAACTAACAGCTAAGCTGGGTGAATTGGAAAAACAGAAACAAACACTCCAAAGAAGAGCAGAAGACAGGAAATCATCAAGCTTAGAGCTGAAATCAACAACTTAGAATCAAAAAGAACTATACAAAGAATCAATGAAACCAAGAGTTGGTTCTTTGAGAAAATCAACAAAATAGACAGACCCCTAGCCAAATTAACTAAAAGGCAAAGGGAAAGAGCACAAATCAACAAAATCAGAAATGAAAAGGGAGAAATAACAACAGACATTGAGGAGATCCAGAAAATATTCGGGCATTACTTTAAAAATCTATATTCCACTAAATTTGAAAACCTAAGTGAAATGGAAAATTTCCTCAATAAATTCCACCTACCAAAATTAAATCAAAATCAGATTAACAGCTTAAACAGCCCAATAACACCTAAGGAAATAGAAACAGTCATTAATAATCTCCCAATCAAAAAAAGCCCAGGGCCAGATGGCTTTAGCAAGGAATTCTACCGGACCTTCAAAGAGGATCTAACACCATTACTTTTCAAAATCTTCCACCACATAGAAACAGAAAAATCACTGCCAAACTCATTCTATGAGGCCACTGTCATTCTGATTCCTAAACCACACAAAGACCCAACAAAGAAAGAGAACTTCAGACCAATCTCCCTCATGAACATAGATGCAAAAATACTTAATAAAATACTAGCAAATCGAATTCAAGAACACATCAAAAGTATCATACACCATGATCAAGTAAGGTTCATCCCTGGAATGCAGGGATGGTTCAATATACGAAAGTCTATCAATGTAATCTACCACATAAACAAGATGAAAGAAAAAAAACCACATGATAATCTCGCTAGATGCAGAAAAAGCATTTGACAAAATCCAACACCCCTTCATGCTAAAAGTTCTGGAGAGAACGGGCATACAAGGACCATACCTAGAAATAATAAAGGCAATATACAGCAAGCCAGTAGCCAACATCAAATTAAATGGACAGAAGCTTGAAGCATTTCCTCTAAACTCAGTGACAAGACAAGGATGTCCACTTTCACCATATCTCTTCAATATAGTACTTGAAGTCCTTGCTAGAGCAATAAGACAACTAAAGGAGATCAAAGGGATAAAAATTGGAAATGAAGAAGTCAAATTATCCCTATTCGCAGATGATATGTTAGTATACATAAGCGACCCCAAAAATTCCACCAAAGAACTCTTACAGCTGATAAACAACTTCAGCAAGGTGGCTGGATACAAAATTAACTCAAAAAAAATCAGAAGCCCTTCGTTATACAACAAACAAATATACCGAGAAAGAAATAAGGGAAACAACCCCCTTCACAATAGCCACAAACAACATAAAATACCTGGGGGTAACTCTAACCAAGCATGTAAAGGACCTATATAACAAGAACTTCAAGCCCCTGAAGAAAGAAATGGAAGAGGCCTTTAGAAGATGGAAAGATCTCCCATGCTCATGGATAGGTAAGATCAACATAATAAAAATGGCTATCCTACCAAAAGCAATATATAGATTTAATGCAATTCCTATCAAAATACCAACACAATTCTTTATAGACCTGGAAAAAGCTAGTCTCAACTTCATATGGAACAACAAAAAGCCCAGAATAGCTAAATCAATCTTGTCCAATGAAAAAACATCTGGAGGTATCACCATCCCAGATTTCAAGCTGTACTACAGAGCAACAGTAATAAAAACAGCATGGTACTGGTATAGAAACAGACCAGTGGATCAATGGAATCGAATTGAAGACCCAAACATGGACCCACACACCTATGGCCAACTAATCTTTGACAAAGAAGCCAAAACAGCACAATGGAAGAAGGACAGCATCTTCAACAAATGGTGCTGGTCCAACTGGATGTCCACTTGCAAAAGAATGAAATTAGACCCATACCTATCACCTTGTACAAAACGTAATTCCAAGTGGATCAAAGACCTTAACATAAGGCCAGCCACACTAAAGATACTAGAAGAAAAATTAGGAGAAACCCTCGAACTCATTGGCACAGGTGACAACTTCATGAACAGAACACCAGCAGCTCAGGACCTGAGATCAACAATCAATAAATGGGACGTCCTGAAACTGAAAAGCTTCTGTAAAGCAAAGGACACTGTCATTCGAACAAAACGGCAACCAACAGACTGGGAGAAAATCTTCACCAACCCCACATCTGATAGAGGGCTATTATCTAAAATCTACAAAGAACTCAAGAAACTAAATGCCAAGAAACCAAATAATCCAATCAAAAAATGAGAGATGGAGCTAAATAGAGAAATCACAAAGGAGGAATCCCTAAGGGCTGAGAGACACCTGAAGAAATGTTCAACATCCTTAATTATCAGAGAAATGCAACTCAAGACGACCCTGAGATTCCACCTAACACCTGTTAGAATGGCTAAGATAAAGAGCTCAAATGATAGCGCATGCTGGCGAGGGTGTGGAGAAAGGGGAACCCTACTCCATTGCTGGTGGGAGTGCAGGCTTGTGCAACCACTATGGAGGTCTATCTGGCGATATCTTAGAAATCTAGGAATAACCTTGCCTCAGGACCCACCCATACCACTTCTGGGTATACACCCAAAGGACCTCTCACGGAGACATAGGGAAGTCTCCTCATCTATGTTCATAGCAGCCTTATTTGTAATAGCTAGAAATTGGAAACAACCCAGATGTCCCTCAACTGAAGAATGGATTAAAAAATTGTGGTACATCTATACAATGGAATATTACTCAGCTATCAGAAACAATGAAATCATGCAATTTGCAACCAAGTGGATGGATGTAGAGGAGCTCATCCTGAGTGAGCTAACCCAGTCTCAGAAGGATGCACATGACATCTATTCACTTATAGTAGGATTTTAACTATATCGTACAGGATATCTGTACGACAACCAACACATCAAAAGGAACAAGGACATATTTTTTTTTATCTTTTTCTTTTTCCTTCTTTTTTTCTTTTTTCTTTTTCCTTTTCCTTTCTCTTTTTCCTCCCTTTTTTTTTTGTTGATATTCTTTGTTTTTGTGGGTTTGTGTGTTTGTTGGTCTTTTTTTTAGTATTCCCCCAGTAGGAATGAGACACCATTCACTGGCAGTACTGCCTCGTAGGCCCCCGGTGAATGAAGAGGCTCTTGGCCCTCATATGACTCTTGATCTGTGGTGAGAGAATGTTAGGCAGGGACACTCCACCCCAGAGGAACAAGACGGAAGGTTCAGGGGGTAGAGCATGGGAGGGTGGGGCTGAGAAGCGGGAAAAGAGGACAATATGATAAGGATGTAACCTGAAGCAACAAACAAATAAATTTATTAACTAAAAAAAAAAAAAAAAAAAAGCAGGGGCAGGGCTGAAACACTGTGAATGGAACAGAGGATACAGCCATTCGGCCTGGTTTTGCAGACCTCCAGGTGTAGAGAAGACGTGGAGCTAAGGTAAAATGCAAGAGAATTGTGGTATTGGCCCATGCCTTTGACTTCAGCAGAGACGGGGGCGGGGAGGGGGGGAAGCACCGTACAGTTGGTGGTCTTATGTATTCTGGAGTCATACGGAGCAGGGTGGTGAGGGTGCATACTCTTGGTCCCACCATTCAAGAAGAGTACACCCTTGGTCCCAGCTCCCAGCACACTGGAGACAGAAACGGGCAGATCCCGGAACTCAGGGTCAGCCTGATGCTGGGCAAACTCTAAATAGAGAAAGACTTCGATCCAGGAGTGGTGGAACACATCTTTGATCCCTTCAGATGGGAAACATCTGAGGACGAGTGACCCAGTTGATTCTGCCTGGCAGACTTCCTCAATAGCTGTCTCCATCGGGGGCCTGCAACCACCACAGCAATCCAATATCACTGGGACCGCTCAGCTCTACACAATGCCCCTTAGGTCATCTAAACAGCTGAGAACAGAAGGACTGAACATAAAAGGAGTGTACTAACATTTTTAATCATTTTTCCCATTTGGGTTCGGGCCCCAAACAGGTCTACTACGACCCAAATCAGCAGGAAGTCACTTTAAGAGAGCGAGGTCCCATGCCCAGAGGGTGGGGAGGGTGATTCTCCGCCCTTTTTTTTGGTTATTTGAAGGATAACTGAAAACTCTGTTATGTAGGGGAAGAGACTACAAGCTGATAAATGGTCCTGTCTTAATGGGTTTTGGAGGTTAGCCCCAGGGAATTCCTATTTTTCCTTTTCTGTATCCTTCTTCCTCTCCTATGTAGGAGTGCATGGGCTTGAGAAAAATGAGATATAGACATAGCACAGGAAGGTCCAAGAAGAAGGGACAGATTATTGAATATGCCCTTATACCTTTGTATATTGATACAAAATTAGTAGTTTATTTGGCTAAAGTGGTATTGATCATTGTTTATTGTGCAAAAATAAGATTGTATTGGATTACATCGGTATTGATCTTTGTATATTGATACAAAATTAAGATTATAGTTGGCCACAATGGTATTGACCCTTGCATATGGACGTAATATTAAGATTATATTGGGCTACATAGGCATTGATCTTTGTATATTGATACATAATTAGAGTATATTTAACCACAATTTAATAGATCTTTGTATATTGATACAAATTTAAAAGTAACGCTTCCTAATGGTATCATACCTAGAGATACTTAAATATAAAATGTGAAGCTCTGACCTCTTGATACCAACCATCTAAAACGGTCTAGGATAGTTAAAACAAACTCCTAGTCATGAAAACATGTCACTTTGTTAGCTACTATTACAGTCTATCACAGATATTCTCTAAACTACCCAGTAATCAAGTTGCTAAGAGACAAGCAACATTTGCTTATCTAAATACAAGAGATGGATAGGGCATCTTCAAAAACCCCTAGAGATCTGCAGAATATGGCATTCAAAGATGTTATCTTAAATCAAGGTTTTTTTTGATATCAAGACATATCAGCGCCTGACAGCACCCCCTATTCTAACTCCAAGCAGAAGATAAGCATCGAAGAACCTCCACTGTAAGGTGGTTGAATTAGTGGCAAGCCTTTCTCTTGGTATGAAAAAACCCCTTGCACCAACTGCAGACAGACTGCTGTCCAAAAAGGACAAAACTTGGTAGCAGGGAAGTCGACAGCCTAACTCTGCCAAGACAGGGTAGGTAAGTCCTTCATAATCCCTGCTCTACAACAAATGTCTGTCAGAGAAACAGGACCCAAAGGCTGAAGATTGATGCTGGAATGTATGGAGAGAAAATGGGAACTGTCCAGGCAGTCATTGGTATGTTCTTTCTTACTTTTGGAAGCTGCAGGCCCTGCACTTCCTATATAAACAAATATATCTATCCCTCTCAGGTCTCTGAGGTGGTTGAAGAGTAGACAGCCAGAGTCTCATAGTTAAATTTTGAACAGTTTTGGAATCAAGAGGGTGTTATAGATCTAAGAAGATACTCTTAAAAGTGTGTTGCAAGATAGTATGAATGTTGAGTCACATATAGACCTTTAAACTCATAGAGTTGGTTAGATAGTAGAATGTTAAAGTCAGGGGCCAAATATGTATATACTGGACATTGGGAAGGTATACTGGGCCAACTTACTCTCATAAATGTGGCATATTTATATCTATTGTTTTGTATAATTCTTACTGTTATAAGAGAAGGAACCATCTGTTGGACTGAAACGGGAAACTTCTGGGGGGAAGAGGGTGGAAGGGCGGGTTAGGAAGGGGGAATAGGGAGGGGTTTGTTACTGAGATGTAACTTGAAGAAAAAAAAATAAAGTATTTAAATAACACAAAAAAAAAAACCAGAGCTAACACACAAAACCAACCCTCTTGTTCGTTTTCAGGTAAGTAAGTCTTTTTCATTTCTCCTTTTTCAAAAGACATCCTTTAATTATTTTTCTGATCCAGAAAGTATGTTTGAAATTTAAGGACCTGGGAATCATTCTTAAGAGAAAGTCCTCTAAAGATCTATGAGGTGAGAATTGGTGAGAAGAAAATAATGAACTTTAGAGTTATTAATTTGGTGTGATCCTTGATGCACTTGGGAACTTGATATAGATTACATAGTTATTAGCTTATCTAAGACATGGTTTAGAATTTGATATACTTTCTCCCAAGTTCTAGGTTTGAGATACATTATTCTGGTAGAACTTACGACAAATACAGAAGGGTTAGAGGGGAATAATCAACACTAGGAGGTTAAAGAGAATGAAATGATGCAAGAAATTCAATTTTTCTTTATTGATTGAAAAGGTAGTTCAATGTTTTCAATGTTTGTTGTCATTATCACGTTTTCTCATTTAGCATACACTTAATGAGCTTCTCTGTGGGTTTGTTTTTTGGCCTAAACAAGTGTGTGTGTGTGTGTGTGTGTGTGTGTGTGTGTGTGTGTGTGTGTTTCATTCTGATGCCTATGGAATGTTATTTAAAATCAGGTTATGTAATATATTTCTTGTATTATATTTTCTGATTAGCATTAGTCTGAATGTTTGATAGATAATCATTTGCCTATTTGTCTTTTATGCTTCCTTAAAATTTATAAGATTTCTTTTTCCATGATTGTTAAGAACATTTGTGGAAATTTGGTGGGAATGAGAGTGAATCTCTGTATTGTTTCTCGCAATGTAGTCATTTTTACAATGAAATGAATCCCAAAGACACTCACATATAGGTGCCTAGGCCAATCAACATGAGAGCATAAGTGTGGCTTCCTCTGGCAGCTGTGGGAGCAGACGCAGTGACCCACAGCTGAGAATTAGGTGGAACTAGGGAAACCCCGGAGGAGAGAGGGAGGAAGGATTGCAGAAGACAGAGGGGTCACGAACATCAGGAGGACAAACCCCACGGAATCAACTAAGTCGGATTTGACAGTGGCTCACAGAGACCGAAAGCAGCAATCAGAGAGCCTACATGGTTCCTGGTAGCACTAGGTCCTCTGCAAACATCCTATGGATTTTTATCTTGAGGTGTTTGTGTGACTCATAAAAGTGGGAGAGGGTGTCCCTGATTCTTTTGCCTGGTCTTGACACCTTTTCTACTACTGGTTTGTCTTATTCAGTCCTAATACGAGGAAAGGTACCTAGTCTTCCTGCAATTTGATAAGCCGCGTTTGGTTGATATCACTGGGACATCTGTTCTTTTCTGAAGAGAAACAGGGGTAGTGAATCTGAGGGAGAGGGTAAATGGGGGGTGCTGGGGGGGGGAGAGAGAGGTGGGAGGGGACGCTGCAGTTGGAATGTATTATATGAGAGGAGAATAAATTTAAAAGGTAAATAAATAATAAAAAAATACATCAGTGGTTTCCAGAGACTAAGATGCAATTTAGAAAAGTATGACCATTCTCTTTCATTTATTCTACATAGTGTTGATCAAGCTAGGTGGATATCTTAGTTATTTTCCTAGTGAATTTCAATAAGTAGCTTCATGCTTCATGACGCCATGCTCTCCTTGCCATGATGGACATAATCTACTCGAACTGCGAGATAAAGTACAACCCTCCCCAAATCATTGCCTTCCTGCAGGCATTTTAAACTGTGAGGAGTGAGGCAAACAAATATCCATACCTAGAAAAAGAGGTCAAATGATTGGAAGTAAATTAGAAACAGGGAAGGAGGAAGTTACACACAAAGACAGCAAATCTGCATAATAAAACACATGGATACATTACATAGCTTCAGCAGGTTAACAGGGCACAATATAAATTCATGAAAACATTTGCATTCATATTGTCTTCTGAACTGCATAGTAAATATAAATCATTCTATTTATATGATTAAGAACAAAAACCATTAATTCAACAGAGAAAAATGGAAGAAAGATGCTAAGATATAGGAAATACTCTCTTGTTAGGAGATCAAAAATTTCTCTCTCTCTCTCTCTCTCTCTCTCTCTCTGTCTGTCTTATGCAAATCTTAGCCCAAGAATTTGGTGTTTCCAAAGATTGTCTTTTTTTTTTTCAGCTGAGACTGTCCTATTTCTTTGCTTCTTAGAAATCTCTGTATCTCAATAGATTAATTTTTGTTTATTTAACACCTTCATCAGTTAGCAACTGGGAAACATTAAAGCAATAATCTTGTATGGTTATTGTTCTATTTTACCCCCCCAACATGTATAAAAGATATCATGGGCAAAATCTGATGAATAATTTTTAAAGACAGAAGAAATGGCAATAATAATGTTCAGCTGGGATAACTGCAAAATGAGAGGACTTGCAGGTAAATATGTTCACGTTATTTTCTTTATTAAAATTTGTTATAGCATTCCTAATGTTTCTTGGTTTTGTTCTCATTCAGTAGCTTGAGCTTTAATTATGAATGGCAAACTCCCTATACCATAAGTCATTACCAATGATCTCCTTTTAATGACTCTGTAATACATTGTTTTTTAAATTGTATCATAAATAATTCAACAAATGTCACATTAGTTGATCATTAATTTTATTTCTGATGTTTCCCTCTAAAGAAAAAAATCCTATATTATACATTTTAATGAATTTTTAAAATGAAAAATATTCAAGACCAGAATATGAAGGTAAATTTAGGATCTTTGGTAAATACTTATGAACTCTCCCCAGAGAAGTTATATAAAATATATTTTCATTTCAAACAAAAATAATAACTGATGCATATGTATGTGTATTTACACTTCTAAGACTCCATACCCTTTTTCTATTGGTGAGGTTTCTTTGGGTTTTTTATTTGGCTTTTTGGGATTTTTGTTTAGTTTTGTTTTTGATAAGTAGGCTGCTGAATTACTTAGTATTCAGTGTTTGTGAGGATTTGAAGAATAATTTGTCTCGTTGGGATTATTTCTTTAACAACTACAAACAAATAACAGCATGCACATTCTCTGAAGGAAAACATGAAGCAAGATATCAAGTGCTGCTAGAATTCTGAAACTATGGAAGTATAACAATGTTCAAAGCAGAAAGAAATTTTTTAGCTTCTCAATGACTTTACCATATGGTGGGTCCTACCAAACCTATTTTTGCAAAGAATAAAAAAGACACAGCAGGTTTCTTTGGAACATCAAACTGAGAAAGTTGTCTACATCTTTAACAGTCTTAAAAGAATTTTTGGCAGAGTGAATAAGTATGCATAATTGAGAAAAATACCCTAATCTGTAGGGGGAAAAAGGTATAAAAAGAGGCTAACCAAGAATGTTTCTGCTTGTGTTTTTCATAATAGCATTCAACCTGTCACTGAATGGAGAATTTAGAGCACTAAAATCTGGAGCATAGAAAGCATAGGTGTACTGGGGCACAATGGAAGGGAGGCAGCACAGGGCCATTTAAACCCAAGAAGTCTTGAGGGAAATATAATTATGGACAGTCTATGAAGTCAAGAAACCTGTCCCCCCATCCCAATTCATCCATTTAGCAATCCTGCGATTGTGAGAAGCTAACTTATCTCTTCCCTAGCTCCGTTTCCACATTTTTAAATGGGGAAAACAGAAGTTTCTGTCTTTCTCAGTACCTGGCTCTTAACTTTTATTAAATAATAGGACATATTTTCTTACAAGACTAGACTGTGCACCCAGGCCAACTACTTTATCTTATCACTCAGTATTAGTGTTAAGTGAATGAGTTAAATGGTGGCAGAACATAGTGTCACACTTATATTTGGGAGTCCATGAATCTGTGGTTGTCTGAGCACAATGAAGCACATGCTACCATGTGACCAGCAACAATGGTTCTCATTGACTAGAGGCCAGTGAAATGCACAGGAAAATGAAGCACTGGAAGTAGGAAAGGAAAAACAGGAAAAATAATTTTTAAAAAGTCACCATTATAGAAGCAGATTTGTTAAACCTATATTCATCATTTCAATTCATATTTATATAAAAAGATGATTTTGCTGCTAACTATGAAGCTACTATGAATAGGTACTTGTCCGTTTCCAGAATACTGAATTTCTTTCCAACTTACTTTATACCCATATAAAGCACCTCCATAGATATCCTCTATTTTTCTTAGGATGCATCTTCAAGGGCAGAAAACCATAGTTATGCACAATAAAATGCACCTGTCTTAAATATAAACTAACTATAATTCATCTCAAATGGAGAAATAGATCTGCATTGCTAACAATTAGCTGGAACAAATCAGGATTGTTGTTATTATTATTATTATTATATTATTATTATTATTATTATTGAAAAATAGATTCTTCTCTCATACAATACATGCTGACTACAGTGTCCCCTCCCTCCAATGCTCCCTGGTACCCTCACCTCCCCTGTCCCCCAGACTTACTTCCCCTCTGTTTCTTCTTCAGAAGTGATCAGGCCTCCAATACAGAGCCAAAGAGGACAAAACAAGATACAATAAGGTAAGATAAAAGCCCTCCTATGGAGCCTGGACAAGGCAAACCAATAGGAGGAAGAGTCTCAACAACAGGCAAAAGAGTAAGAGAAACACCTGCTCCCACTATTAGGATTCCCACAAAATCACCAAGCTAAGAGCCATAACACATAAACAGAGGACGTGGTGCAGACCCATGTAGGCACAGGGCTTGCTGCTTCATTCTTTGTGAGTCCTCATGAACCTGGTTAGTTGATTCAGCAGACCATGTTATTTTGGTGTCCTCAAACTCCTATAATTCCTATAATCTTCACCCCCTCCCCTTCCACTGGATTCTTCAGTCTCCTAGGAGAGGAACCACATGGAATTTTAAGAATCCCATGAAAGAGATGTGAAGGCATTTTCATAGGATCCAAATGTTTCTCAGTGGCAGATTTATGTCAAAAGTATTAGGAATCAATGCCAATATGTATCACTCCTTCAAATATTGTACTAGCCTGTAACTGAAATAAAAAGACCTATTACACTCTACATTTCAAATAAATATTGCAGAATAGGTAAGTAAATTAATAGATCAAGTATCATCATTTGACAATGAAGTCTTTGCTGATAAATACTTGAGCCATAAATTTAACATCAGTGGAGGCTGGAGAGATGGCTCAGTAGGTAGGAAAACTGGTTACTCTTTCAGAAGAAAAGGTTCAATTCCCAGAACCTACCTTCTGACTCGCAAACATCTATACCTCAAGTTCCAGGGGTTCTGATGTCTTCTATGAGCACTGTATCCATATGGTACAGACAGACATACATGCAGACATAACACCTATATACTAAATAAATAATAATATCATATTTCCCATCTGCTTTTTTTTCTCCACGATGTTTAACCATATTATTCCACATATGTATCTATTTATGGCTTGTCGCTGATTATAAGAACATAAACTCCACAGTGGCAGGGACACTGTTGGTGGTTACCTTGGCAATTTTTTTCCACTGGTGGATTCAGTGAATAGAGCAAAGCTTTCAACAACCATTTATTACATGGGTTTTTAGGTAAAATTTTCAATTTCATTCTAATTTCTTATCCAAATAATATCACTTTGAGTTAAAATATGTTATTCATACTTTGTCTTTAATATATACTTTAAATATCTTTCAACTGTACATGTACTGGATGAGTTCTCTAACTGGACCAATATGAGAATATGTAAGCAGAACAGTAGTTAAGATCTGTCATGCAATGTCTACTTTGATGCTAATACAAGGAATAGATGATTTTGTATTTTAAAACTATATCTTTTATTCAAACAGATTCAATTTGTGTTCTTTCTAACTTCTTTAAAGCAAAAATTCTGGAAACTACCTGAAGAATCATGATATAATGAAAAGCTCTTCTTGGTGTGGAGTATGGGAAAATAGAGGGCTGATTCAGCTTGCATGGTCAACATGGCCTGGTGGTCTTCCATCTGTAAGTCTCTTCCCTCTCTATTATTGGGCTTGAAATAGCTTTCATTGCTGACATCATGTCTTCACTTTGAAGACAGGAGTCTAAGATTTATTATTGCTTTGCCAATAATTGATTATACCTTTGAGGATAATTCTACACTTTTTGTTATTGTAAATAAAATGGAGAACATAACCCTAGAACATCAAAAGTGTCTTGATGAAAATTTAGTGAGATAATTCAAGTGAAATCATTTATGAGCTCCTGACATTATTATTATTTTCAATCATGTATTTGTTCAAATGTGGACAGTGAAGATTTTCTCATTAAATCTGACAGCCTCTACAACTTCAATATATAAAATTTCAAAACTTTAACTTGTACTGTAATTTTCTTTCAAAACTTTAACTTGTATTGTGATTATCTATCATTTTCTATTACTGTAAATGGAGACAGCTATAAAACTTAGAGGAGCTTAAAATATCCAGTTTACTTCTCATGCCTAAAGTCAGTTTATAAGACATGTCAGTGTCTGTATTGAATTTCCTGTTTAATGAACACATTGCAATATACCTCTTTTGGTTTTTATTTGTTTGTTTATTTATTGCTTCAAGTTACATTTCCATCACAGTGCCCTCCTTCCACCTCTCCTGGTCCCACCCTCCCACCTCTCCTCCCTCTCCCACCCAACCCACTCCTCAGATGTGGAGTGTCCCTATATATCAGCCCCTCTCAGTTCAATAGTCATATGTGGAATAAGAGCTTCCTCTTGCACTCGGGGCCTACATGGTAGTAGTCCTAGGGCAAATTGTCCCCTTATTAGGTAGCAATGTCTATGTTCCTGATCCTTTTGGTGTATTGATTTTAGGATAGTTATCCTGTACTATATGGCTAAAATCCAATTATAAGTGAGTAGATGCCATGTGCATCTTTCTGAGTCTGGTTAGGTCACTCAGGATGAGCTTTTCTAGTTTCATCCATTTGGGTGCAAATTGCATGACTTCCTTGTTTCTGATGGCTGAGTAGTATTCCATTGTGTAGATGTACCACAATTTTTTTTTTTTATCCATTTGTCAGTTGAGGGGCATCTGGGTTGTTTCCAGTTTCTAGCTATTACAAATAAGGCTTCTATGAACATAGATGAGGATATATCCTTGTGGTTTGTTGAGGAATCATTTGGGTGGATACCCAGAAGTGGTATGGCTGAGTCTTGAGGTAGGGATATTCCAAATTTTCTAAGATACCACAATATACCTCTTATACATTGAAGCTTATCTCTGAAATAACCTAGTAACATACATTTTAATTTACTAAATTTAGGGTTGAAAACATCAAGTTGTTAGCAAAATTGGTTAAAATTACATTATTAGATTGATGATCACACATTCATATTCATTTGCCAGCAAGGAATAAAAGTGTAGGTTATAAACATGAGCTTCTTCTGCTATTTTCAGTAGGACTGAAACTACTTGAAGTCTTTGTTTGATGAATTTGAATACCATAAGGCCTGCTTTGGTACCATTCTGGGCTTTTGCCTGCACTCTAGATTCTATTCTGAAAGTCCTCAGCCGTCTGTTCATGGAATGCTCCATGTGCATCTTTTTCTGTGCTATAATGGAAACCTCTTTTGGAATATTTTTCCACATAACATGTGAGGTGACCATGACAAATGGTTAATCACTAGTCAGCTCAGACACCCATAGGGAAATACTAGTCTAGGTGGTTCAAACCACAATATTTTCTCTGAATTCTATAGCATGGAAATCCCCAGAGCAGGCTATCAACAAGACCAGCTGGTGATGGAGACTCTACTCCTGGTTTACATGTGCTCATATTTTCCCTGTGTCCTCACAGAGTAGGTTTTCTTTTAACTATGCCAGTCTTTTTAGATCACAGACCTCCTTGTAAAACATCATTTAACTACTAACAAAAAACACCCCTGCAAATGTTATGGCTTGAGAATGTAGGACTTAGACAAATGAATTAGTTTGGAGGATGGAGGAGTGGAGAGACTTGCTCCATTTCTTATCAATTTCATTAAAACGCTTGTTGCTTTATGATGCTCATGGTCATTTTCTCCAAAGTTTTATTTGACCACAAGTGAAACTGAACAATGGGAGAAATGCTACATATTTTTTTTTTTTTTTTTTGGTTTTTCAAGACAGGGTTTCTCTGTTTAACAGCTCTGGCTGTCCTGGACTCACTTTGTAGACCAGGCTGGCCTCGAACTCACAAAGATCCGCCTGCCTCTGCCTCCCAAGTGCTGGGATTAAAGGCGTGCGCCACCACCGCCCGACTACATATTTTTAATGAAAGAAAATTAAACTACTGTTATATTTAGAGAAACTTTAATCCAGCTACATGACTGCTCTGACAAGGGATAACATCCAAAGACCTTCTAGTATACACTTTTAATCCCAAACAATGAAGGTAAAGTTAGTCTTTTGAAGAAGCACCCATGTTTGAAACTGATGTTTAATTGAAAGGCAGACAAACTGATGACTCAGAGAAATATTTGATAGAATAAGATATGCACAACACTCATGAGAACAGAGAAGAAAGATAGGCAACTTAAGAGAGAACAACACAGAGTGAGAGTGAGAGAAGACAGCTTAACCAGGGGAATGGTTGCAATTGAAGTTTTCATTTCTTTAAAAACACAGTAGTGCTAAATGAATATATGTTTTGGTCTCAAGTATGGAATATGGATGTGCTTTGCCCACAGCTGAAGAACAGACTCCTTAGAGAATATATTATCTTAGTCAATAGGAAAAAAACCTCATGTGAGAGGCATGGTGTTTGCCAACTGGAAAAACATCCTCGTGTGGATTTTTAGAGGATATAAGTAGAAGCCTCCAAAACAGAGAGAGGACTTTTTGCTTAGCTTTGCTTCTCATTGCTGCTTTGCTTTAAGAGACTCCAGAGACTTGTTGTTATTGAGGTTGTTGTTGCTGTAGCTGCTACCAGTTGCTTCATAGGTCCAGTTGAAGAGAACAAATGCTCCAAACAAGGGTTCAGCAACTGCCACCATGTCAGCAGCTGAAACCAGAGCCAGTTAGCCCCTGCCATTGGTGCTGATTGATGGGTGTTCCCATTGTGTTTCCTGGTTTTGCTGTCTAACTGGACTTCTGGAATCCTGGTGCATTGTCCCAAGGACCTATGTCGAAGAGGTCTACACCTCCTGTCTCTGCTCCACAACTTGGCTCAGTGTGTTGGAAGAGAGGTAGAGATATTAATATTATAACAAATACATAGCTTAAAAGTACATCTTCAAGAGGTACAGAGAGAGGTTACAGAGAGAGAGAGAGAACATGCTAGACAAATGTGAAGACAGAACATAGCAGAGAATGAGAAGGAACCAGAAGATTAGAGATCACTAGAGTTAATATGAGGCCAATCAGAGCAGTTAAGTCAGAGAGTGAGAGAAGCCAGTTTGAGTCAGTCAGCTTGGAGAGGAGTTTGAGCCAGAACAGAAGTGTTGAACTGGTCAGTAAGAGTTCAGAAAGAGTTAGAAAGGGTGAATTTATTCAGCAGTGTCAGAGGGTGAAAACTTTCTAGGCCTAGATTAGATTGTATAGATGCTAGACTCTTCCAGGACTAGGTCTAGGTTAGCAGGTGGAGGCTGTAGGGCTCCTAGACAACAATTACATCTGACAAATAAAAGTTACTTTTATAAGTATAGATAGGCCTAGGTTAGCCATATTTTATAAATGATAAACCTCTGTGCAGTAAATCTTTAATTCTGTAGTGACTTTCCTCTTTCTGTTAATTTTAATGTGAGATTGTCTCCTATCACATTGTACCAAGACTGGTCAGTATGACTGACACCATGTTGCATGATGATGGCACAGCGTCTCTGAGAACCAGCTATAATAAAACACTCCATATTTCTCTCTTAAGCCTCTCACTGTTGCTATGTGCTTGAACTCTCTCTCTCTCTCTCTCTCTCTCTCTCTCTCTCTGTCTCCCGCTCTCTCTCTCACTCTTGCTCTCACTCTTTGCATGTGTATATGTATGTGTGTGTGTATGTGTGTGTGTGTGTCTTTTTCTGATACCCTCTCTCTGTCACTAGCTCTGATTGAAGTCATCTGCCATAGCAGGAAGCTATTCAGAAGGCCTGTAGAGAGGCCCTTGTGGCAAAGAACAAAGAAGCCTCAGACAAACAGTCAATGAAGAGTCAAGGAATGCCAGGAATGTTATGGGTGAGCTTAGAAGGAAATCCTTGAGCCTATGGCCAAGTCTTGATAGTATTGCTTCTGCAGCCGACAACTTGACAGTAATCCCCTGGGAGATCCACAAACAGTACCACCTAGCTGCTACCAGATTGCTGCCCTTTGGAAAATGTGTCCTAATAAATGGTTGTTGTTGTGAGTTGCTAAATTGTGGAGCAATTTGTTGTCCAGAAATAGATAACTAATATGACTACAAACTCTTCAGTTCCCAAAATAATAGTTTATTTCACACTGGCAAGAGGTCTACAGCTGTAACAGTAAATTTTTATTTATCAAACATATATTTATTAATACTTATCAATTACTTAACAATTGCCTACAAAATTTAAATCCTAAACCCAAACTCTAACTGTAAAACCTAGCACCTAAAACTTCTTGGTATCTACAGTACAAATATTTAACATTAACAGAAGGTTGCTCAAAAGGATATTTTCCTCTGGGTGAGGGTCCTTATGGATGGCTGGTCTTCATACAATGTTTCAGTCTCTGAATTTCGTTCATCATATCCTAAGACAGTTTATCAAGCAGGAATTGCCTTTGTGGTCTTAGAGACCAAATATTTAGCATATGAAAAGTTTCCCAGGCTCACCTATTCAGATGCCTATGGCCAGCAAAGTTCCTATTTCAATGTTCCATCCAATCAGAAGTCCCTGGGCTCCAAGGAAAGACAACTCTGTGCCTAGGTGCTCCAGAATCTCAGGGAAAATCCATCTCCTCTCCAGACCCTAAACGGGTCAGTATCAGAGGGCGAAGCCTTCTGATGAGATTGATGTGAGTTTTGCGGAGGAGGTGAAACAGAAAGAGGAGCCAACCACCCTGTCTATGTGAATCTTGACTTAATATCTTCAGCAGAAACTTTCCTACTCTTTTTCAAGTCATGACCCTGGGCTCTGTCTCTTCACAAGCTTTTTGCAGAGGTGCATGAAATGGCAGGCAGTCTGGAGACTACATGATCTGAGGTTGTCCCTGCCCCCAATCCTATGATCAAAGGAGTCATCCATCCTTGGTGAATTCCCAAGGACATGCCTCTTTGGAAATAAGTGTTTTATCTTAAAGTCCAGGCTTTGCTATTCCAAGTTCCCTATGCTATTAAATGCTAACACTAAGCTAAATTGTGGAGCAAATTGTTGTGCAGAAATAGCTAACTAATATGACTACAAACTCTTCAATTCCCAAAATAATAGTTTATTTCACACTGACAAGAGGTCCACAGCAAATGTTCCTAAGGAAGGAGTAGCTTTCTCCTCCAAGAACTGACTTAGTACTGAAGAAAAAACTGAGCTATGCAGCCACTACTTTGTTGTATCTTTTGGCTTCACTGTTCTCATCACATAAAGCAATTAATAGTGGGAAGACTTGGATACTTGCAAGTAGGTTGTTTTAAGGACCTCTGAGCAGAAACCATCATTGTTTCTGACTCCATTGCTTGGTGCTATATGATAAAGGTTTGACTAACAGAAGGGAAGATGCATGCTCTCTGTATATCAAGAAAAATGAAGAAACAGGTTTTGTGGTTAATTAAAGTCCTCTACTACTATGACTCTTATGTTTACCTTCCTTTTATGAACACCATATTCAAACATCAAAAAATTTGCATCTTCACTTTTAGATCAAGCTTTCTCTGTCTTGATGTTGCTTTCTTTTGGAGCCAGATAATTCTGTACTGAGAACAGCAGTGTGGCACCCCATGCCAGAAAGATTTCTCCTTCAGCTCTTCTGGTCTATGGTCTCTCGATTCTATGAGTATTCAATAAGCAATCTGTGACAAAGGAACATGTCCTAGGCCTTGCAAACTCCCATGGCAAAAATCAACTACTGGATGTTTCAGAGACATTAAAAATCTTTCCTTCTCCATTGTCTACTACAAACAAACTCATTGATCCATCTGAATTCTTTCATCAAAGCAAGAAAGACTTTTTTTTTTGAATGTTTATTCACTACTTCAAGCCACATCTCCATCACAGTGCCCCCCTCCACTCCTCCCAGTCCCATCC
This sequence comes from Lophiomys imhausi, assembly GCA_907164525.1. Classification (NCBI taxonomy): domain Eukaryota; kingdom Metazoa; phylum Chordata; class Mammalia; order Rodentia; family Muridae; genus Lophiomys; species Lophiomys imhausi. The sequence continues at coordinate 24,879,987 of CAJQZJ010009649.1, read as the reverse complement.
TCCCACCCTCCCATTCTACTCCTTCAGAGTGGGGTATCGCTACATATCAGTGCCCTGCCCCAGTTCAGCAGTCATACGAGGGCCAAGAGCCTCCTCATACACTGGGGATCTACAAGGCAGCACCACTAGGGCAAAGTGTCTCATTGACACTTTGTCTATGTTCCTGTTCCCTTTGGTGCATTGGCTGTAGTATAGTTATCCTGTACTGTATGGCTAAAATCCAATTATAAGTGAATAGATGCCATGTGCATCCTTCTGAGTCTGGGTTAGTTCACTCAGGATGAGCTTTTCTAGTTCCATCCATTTGTCTGCAAATTGCATGATTTCATTGTTTCTGGTAGCTGAGTAGTATTCCATTGTGTAGATGTAGCACAGTTTTTTTTTTTAATCCATTCATTGGTTGAGGGACTCTATTGTTCTCCTCAATCCATCATAGAAACTCATAGAAATGGTTATGACTAATAGAAAGTGTTATAAACAATTGCTATTTTTGTTTTTGTGACTTGTCTCAAGTTGTTTTTATTTTATGCTTGTCAATTGTCAATAATGATATACTAATCTTACCCTTAAACTAATCTTCAGGACTTTTTTTTGGTCTTCCTCTACTACATTATTCAATTATCAGAGAGATTCTCTATATATAATTTGTACCTGAAAGGATTTTCAGCTGTTTCTGAGAACTTGGAAATTATAATTTTTGTTTATCTCTAACTTTACACCAAAGAACCTGCTGTTTCCTCTAGACATTGTTATCACTGGAAAGATTTTTCTAGAGTGAGGAGACCTACTCAATCAATGGGTCATTGTCCAATTGGCTTTCAATGAAACTTGGAGTTTACAGCATTAGGTCAAAAAGTTAATAGTAAAAGTCCATTTTTCAGAAGTTATAAATAAAACAGATGTTTTAAGAAATATCTCTGGGATCACAGAAAATCTAGAACTATCTGCATACTCCATGAATGTCAGAAGACAAAATATTAAGAAATGGGAGTGGTGGCATCAAATTAAAAACCTGTACAATACAGGACACATCCTTCAAGGTGAAGAGATGCCTCCCATACAGGAAAACATATTTGCAAGCTAATATTTCATATTTATCATATAAAAGTAAAAGCAGAATTAAAGAACTAAAGAATCCAATTAATTACAATAAATAAACGTTTTTCAAAAGAAGACTCACAAATGGCAAATAGTTATATGAAAACCCAGTCCATCTTTACTAATCAGCAAGGAATTGTAAATTAAAACCACATCCCAGTAAGAAAGGGTATTAAGAAAATACCTAAACATAAGTTCTTTGTCTATGGACAAAAGAAAACCATACACACTTCAGGTAGAAATCCTCATCAGTTCAGCCACCAGGAAAGAGTGCTCAATGAGTTAGAAACAGAGCTACCATGTTACTCAGCAGTTGCACCACTGAGAGTCAGAGGAAATTAAATCACCACGTCACAGACAGATCTGTTTATCCATGGCTGTTGCAACAGTGTCTACAACTTCCAAGAAATGGAAGCAAACTGAATGTTTATAAGTTAATGAATGGATAAAGAAAATTTGGCAAATACACACAGTGTAATATTATTCAATCATAAAACAATGACATGCTATCATGTGACATGTGACAACACAGATGGGAGCTAGAGATCATTATGTTGAATCAAATAAGTCAAACATGGGAAAACAGGAAACATGTGGTTTCACTTCTCTGGGGAGTCTGAAGAAGTAGTTTGTAGATGTTAGGAGTATAGTGGTACTGACTAGAAGCTAGAGATAGGAGAGAGACATGAAGAATGAAAAATGAACCATCAAAGAGAATGTGTTACTGTTAAAGAGGAACAAGAATTTCTGGTGTGTTATTACTGCATTTTGGGTTACCTACAGAGGTGAATAATCTAATGCATATTTTGCAAAGCTGAAGGTAAAAATAATAGCATTTCTACCATAAATATGTAACTGTTCAAGAGATCTATTCAACCTCATTTAAATATTATTATACAGTGTATAATATGTATATATGTATGTATTTTGAAACTGTCTGTGATAACACAACCATATGTGTATTTATTATTTTAATCTATGAGTAGATAAATGACAGATAGATTAGATAGATAATAATAAATAGATAGTGAAAGAAAGATTGATGAAAGAGACACACACAGAGAATTACATAGTGTCATACCACAGAATGTTCCCAATATTGTGTACTTTACTAATAGGTGATTTGTATCCTTTTCATTTCTGCTAGTTTGCAAAAAACCAACCATATAATGAAGAACCAGGTCCATATCTGAAAGTATCCTTCAACCAAGTTTAACATCAAGACATTGCATAAAGATAACATTGCATTTTGAAATTAGCTCTGTTACTCACCTTTCCCAGCAGGTCTATCTCTGTGTCAAAAAGAGGAAATTTTTAAACTGCAAAAAGATCTTCACCTGCCAATTTTCTATCATCTAAAGAGATGGATGTATCATGGAAAAGACAGCAAGAAGTAACATACCCATCAAGGTTAATTCTGAGTCATTGGGACTTTCAGCTTACAGGAAGCCATATCAGGCCAAAGGACAAGAGCTGACGAGAAGCTTCCACAGACCACAGAAGGAAGCTCATGCTGCTATGCATGCCCACTCTTCAAGCATTCCCTACATTATCTATAGAGGAATAAAATTATCTGTTCCCAGAAGAACTACCTCAATTTAAATCTAAAAGGTAAGGTAGAAATAGCTATGTAAAATTACCATATTAAAAAGGGAAAATCAAATTGCAGACAAGTAACACAGAAGAAAATTATATACAAGTAGGAATAATTGGAACTAAGCTTTCTTCAAGTAAAACAATATGAAAGAAAACATGACAGTTACAGAAAAGAACTCAAGACACAGCTGTAAGAGGTCAGCCAGGAAACCGTGATAATTGCACAGGGATGTAAGCACTGAGCAAGTTGCTTAGCAAGGAGAAATACAAGGAATTGGCTCCAAAAGAAAACCATAAAATAAAGGATATGTTGCAATCATGGATTTTCTATGGCCTCTCCTGAATAGTGCTCTCATTTCTTATGTGGTGGCTGTTAAGAAAGACAATGTCATCACAAACTGAAATGCTGCTGTCTTTTCTAAACCAGCTTTAGAAACTGCACAATACCTTATCCATTATGTACTACAGATGATGAACAGTCTTTGAAGTTTGGCCAATTTCAAGTGATAGATGGCAGGTTGGCAAGCCTCTGGACAAGAGCATGTAGAATAACAATACCTCTTCATTCATCTTTGGGCAATACAATTTTCTGGAGAAAGATACATAGGAAACAGAAATAAATTTTTTACACACAGTAGACATTCATCAGAAATGTATAAAAGAAACAGCAAAACAATGCTGGAAACAAATTATTTCACATGAGATCAGTTAGTATAGCATTGTCAGTAGATTATCATATTTGGTAGAGCAGATAGTACAAAGAAATCATAAAAACTGCTTAACATGAATAAGCTGAGTAAAATAGGTACCCAGTTTTCATTTAGGGAATTAATGTCCCATGTATAACAAAAGAGTAAAAAGGAGAGGACACTGGAAAGAAAATAGTATGCTTTCCTACAATGTGAAAGTCAAGAGATAATGTCAAAAATGATCACAGTAAGAGCCATTGTGTTCTATTTTCCAGGCTGTATATATGAAGACTCAAATATTTTTATATGTATTGGTTGTGACTAAAATAAAAACTTTATTTTCTTAGAACTTAATATAAAGACACATAAAATGTTTATAATAGTTTCATATACATGCTGTCATTGTTTGGGGGAATTGTTAAGGTTAATAATAATTTGTGATAAAAATATAAGGCTTTCTGATAATTGATTATAAAGTAATAAAAATTCACATATATATTATAAAATTTTACTGATAAAAAGTTAATAAACACAAATTAAAATGAAACAACATCAAATGAACAAATATCTAACAATAAAAACAAAAATTGTAAAAATAGTTTAAAAATTAGAAAATTTTCTGTGGTGATTAAGGATGTTGAGCAAATTTTCAAATGCCTCACTGCTGTTAGAGATTTCTCCTTTGTGAATTCTTGGTTTCTCTGTTGCCCATTTTTTGATTGGATTATTTGGTTTCTTGGTGTGTAAATTCTTGAGTTCTTTATAAATTTTGGATATTAGCTTTCTGTTGGTAAAGATCTTTTCCCAATCTGTAGGTTGCTGTTTTGTTCTAGTGACAGTGTCCTTTGCTGTACAGAAGCTTTTCAGTTTCATGAGGTCCCATTTATTAATTGTTGGTCTTAGAGCCTCTGCTATTGGTGTTCTGTTCAGGAAATTGTCATCTGTGCCAATGAGTTCGAGGCTTTCCCCTACCTTTCTCTTCTATTAGATTTAGTGTGTCAGTCTTTATATTAAGGTCTTTGATCCACTTGGACATGTTTTGTGCAACATCCTTAATCATCAGAGAAAACAACTCAAGATGACTCTGAGATGCCATCTCACACCTGTCAGAATGGCTAAGATAAAAAACTCAAATGACAGCACATGCTGAAGAGGTTGTGGAGAAAGGGAACTCTCCTCCATTGCTGATGAGAGTGCAAACTTATACAACCACTATGGAAATCAGTCTCTCAACATCTTAGAAAAACTTGGCTACAAGTAAAGTTCATAGCACTAAGTGTCTTCAAAAAGAAAATTGTGACAGCACATATTAGGAAATTAACAGCTGAACTGGAAAAATTGGAAAAAAAAAAAAAGAAGCAAACAGTCCCAAGAAGAGCAGAAGGCAGGAAATCATCAAACTTAGGGCTAAAATCAACAACTTAGACACCAAAAGAATGATACACAAGAATCAATGAAACCAAGAGTTGGTTCTTTGAGAAAATCAACAAAATAGACAGACCCTTAGCCAAATTAACTAAAAGGCAGAGGGAAAAAACCCAAATAAACAAAATCAGAAATGAAAAGGGAGGAATAACAATAGACATTGAGGAAATCCAGAGAATCTTTAGGTCCTACTTTAAAAATCTCTACTCAACCAAATTTGAAAACCTAAGTGAAATGGACAATTTTCTTGACAGATTCCAATTACCAAAGTTAAATCAAGATCAGGTTGATAAATAGGCCTATAACCCCTAAGGAAATAGAAACAGTCATTAAAAATCTCCCAAACAAAAAAAGCCCAGGGCCAGATGGTTTCAGCAAAGAATTCTACCAGACCTTCAAAGAAGAGCTAATACCAATACTCTTCAAACTCTTCCACAAAATAGAATCAGAAGGTACACTGCCAAACTCATTCTATGAGGCCACAGTTACCCTGATTCTTAAACCACACAAAGACCCAACAAAGAAAGAAAACTTCAGAACAATCTCCCTCATGAACATAGATGCAAAAAATACTTAATAAAATATTGGCAAACTGAATCCAAGAACATATCAAAAGTATCATACACCGTGATCAAGTAGGCTTCATCCCAGGAATGGAAGGATTGTTCAACATACGAAAATCCATCTACATAATTCACCATATAAACAAGATGAAAGAAAAAAAAACACATGGTCATCTCGCTCGATGCAGAAAAAGCATTTGACAAAATCTATCAACCCTTCCTGCTAAAATTCCTGGAAAGGACAGGCATACAAGGACCATACCTAGAAATAATAAAGGCAATATACAGCAAGCCTGTAGTCAACATCAAATTAAATGGAGAGAAACTTGAAGCATTTCCTTTAAATTCAGGGACAAGGCAAGGATGCCCACTTTCTCCATATCTCTTCAACATAGTACTTGAAGTTCTTGCTAGAGCAATAAGACAGCTAAAGGAGATCAAGGGCATACAAATTGGAAACAAAGAAGTCAAATTATCCCTATTTGCAGACGATATGATAGTATACATAAGCGACCCCAAAAATTCCACCAGAGAACTCTTACACCTGATAAACACCTTCAGCAAGGTGGCTGGACACAAAATTAATTCCTCCATTATAAAAAAAAAAGCTTAAAAAATATGTAGAAATTTTCTCCTCTAATCAAGAGAACAAAACATTCATTAATAAAGACAAAAGTAGACTACCATAAAACAAAATATAAGGGTATACACTTATGATGCAAAAAGAAGTTAAATTATAAAATGTGCGTTGTCTGTCAAAATGTATAATTTACCCATAATAACAGCAGGAAAATTTGAAAGCTAATATTTAGTTTTAAAGAATATAAGCTATAAAAATGTTACATATTTTTGCATATCAAAAACTGCAAAATTTTCAAAAAATTAACTATAAAATGATAAACATATGAAAGTATATTGAGGAATTTGAAATGCCACAATGCAAGTGTGAAGGTACTGACAGTGTTTACATAAGATCTGGGGAATGGAGTATTTTTAAGTTGATATTTAGGACATGTAAATAAACTTATGCTCAAAAAAATATATGATTTTAGATAACTAATTTCTGGTAAATCTTGAAGATAAACTGTTTAATTAAGCAATTCACAACTGTAAGAAAAGTGTGGCTGAATAAACCTAAAGGAAGCAGAGTGAAGGAATTTGAAAAAAAAAGAATTAATAATTCTAAATTACAAATAAATACATTAAAATGTTTTATGGAATAAACCAACAAGAAATTTAAAACAATAAATTGTGTAAAAAATATTAAAATAAGTCAATTGAAAGAAGAGTTATAGTTGTTAAGTACAAAAGATCAGGCAGTGTCCCTAAATGAAAGTCCTTCTATTTGTAGAAAATTAAGATACATACCCTTATGATCATTTCATATTTCCTACTATTGAGTGGGCTGTTGAGGGAAGACTATTGCAAAAATGCATGTTTAATATGTTATATAAAATAAATATAAATACAAAGTCTTCACTCCTGGTAATAATTTCTTCAGTGAATAATTCTTCACTTGGAAAATTAGTTTATAGAGATATAGAGAATTGATTTTTTTTTTGGCACAGAACACATTACAATCAAAACTAAAAAAAAAAAAAAAAAAACAACCATGGGAAACTTTTAAAATAAGAAAAGAATAAAAATGATCTCTGAAATATATAGTGTCTCTAGAAAGGATTAATAAAGATCAAAATAATTCAATTAAACTAAATAGACAAAGTATAAAATTCATAGACAATAAAAAAGTCATAATTTCTAACTCCTTGAAGTGATAGTCAGCCTTGCTTAAGAATAATGAAAAACAGTGCAATGTGAGAGATTAAACCCCTTCTTCTTTTTAAGTTTTATTAAACCCCTTCTTCTTTTTAAGTGTAAGGGTTTTTGTCTGCATGTAAGTCTGTGGACCACCTGTTGCTCTTGGCAGTCAAAAGAGGGTGTCAGGTCCTCTGGAGCTGGACTTATGGAAGGACCATGTGGATGCTGGGAATCAAAACCCTTTCCTCTAGATCAGCCTCCAGGGCTCTAAACTGAGCCACCTTTCCAGTCTCAGATATTGGATTTTTGATAGCACGCAGCTTGAGATGGTGAATGGCAGAAGTGTTAGCTGGTGTAAGACTTTCAAAGTATGACTAGGAAAGGATATTCAAATTAAATACACAAATACTGTTGAGAATTTTTCTCTAATAACAGAGAACTCATTTGTGCTTGCAGAGGCACAGAATATTCTGTCCAGAGAAGAACTTGGCTGATGGCTAGAAAACTTGGCTAACCATTTCCTCTTATTAATTGTGGTTCAAACCAGCTCCATCCAGACACTATGTCCCTCTTCACATTTATCACTCCCTCAACATCTTTGCTTAATTGAATAAAAAACTTTCCAAGTACTTGAAGGCAGGGACAATTTCTGAGTAATTTTAAATTCAGTGTTGTCAATGTTTGGCAAAAATATGCTTTAATAGATTTGGGAATAGGTATTAAATAAAAAATGAATACAATATTGATATAGTGTCAATAAATTGCTGGCTAGGAAACAATATATGAATTACTTTTTTGGTTTATCTTTGAGACCATGATATAATTATGTCATTTTAATGCAATCTCATTCTCACTTGTAGGCTTGCTGGTTTGGAAAACAAAAGAAAATAGCACAACACAGATGCTGTGATTTGCCTCTGCATTTCTTTATTTCTCCTTCTTTCTCTTCTTCATGTCTCAGGTGAGAAAAAAGTTCTCAGCTGCTAGAAACTGTCATGTTTATCATTCCCAGAAATAATAACACAGAAAGCAACACCCTCTGTGCTTCTTACTCCTACTTCATGTGTTTGTTCTGTTTCCAATAGGTGAGTTTTCTCAAAACTTGCCTGTGTTCTTTTTTTCTTTTCTTCTTTTACTGTTTGTTTATTACTTCAACTTACATCTTCATCATAGTCCCCTCCCTCCACACCTCCCAGGCCCACCCTCTCACCCTCCCACCTATCCTACTCCTCTGTGTAGGATGCCCTACATAAAAGTCCCCTTCAGTTCAGCAGCCATTTGTGGTCTAAGAGCTTCCTCTTGCACTGGGAGCCTACATGTCAGCTCCACTAGGGCAAAGTATCCCACTAACAAGTAACAAAGTCTATGTTCCTGCTCCTTTCAGTCTGTTGGTTGTAGGATAGTTATCCTATTATATGGCTAAAATCCAGTTATAACGAATAGATGCCATATACATCTTTCTGAGTCTGGGTTAGCTCACTCAGGTTAAGCTTTTCTAGCTTCATCCATTTGGCAACAAATTGCATGATTTCCTTGCTTCTGATGGCTGAGTAGTATTCCATTGTGTAAAGGTACCAGCTTTTTTATCCGTTCATTTGTTGAGGGACATCTGGGCTGATTCCACTTTCTAGCTATTACAAATAAAGCTGCTATGAACATAGTTGAGGAGATGTCCTTGTGGATTGGTAAGGAATTGTTTGGATGTATACCCAGGAGTGGTATGGCTGGGTCTTGAGGTAGAGCTATTCCAAGTTTTCTAAGATATCACCAGACTTATATCCATAATGGTTGTACAAGTTTGCACTCCCACCATCAATGGAGAAGTGTTTCTCTTTCTTCTGTTTTCTTTATACGAGGTACAATTGTGCTGTGTTCACTGAAAGTCAAGAGCACCAAAAGTTACACAATAAACTGAAATGTTTTACAGAATGCATTCTCCCTCCATGGCTGGCTGAGAAGGAGCAGAATTGATCCATAAAGGACAGAGGACGCATATGCCAGGCAGCTCCTAAGAGGATGAAATAGAGTGAGTTCCCTGAGCTTGTGAAGCAATGACAGCAAGTAAAGGGGCTACCTGATTAGACATAAACTTGTAAATTTGGAAATCGTACATAAATAAGGGAAAGTTATTTATGAAGTCAAATACATGACTCTAATCATGTTAATTGCTAGGATGGAAAGTCAAGAAGACCCAACACGGATAATAACTGATACTGATAATAATACATACCTATGTTATTTAAATGCACTTATTTGAAAAAAAAAATCTTTCTCATTCCCAGCAAAGAAACTTGAGGATAAACTCACTAAAAAACCTTCAAAATTATACAGTTATTTGTTTATTCATAGTTTCAGTTTTTCATCAATTCCACTATTTTTCCAAGAAAACTAGCCTTTTCCACAGTAGAGTTCAGTTAATTATTTTTTTGTAGTGCTCAACTTAATCCATATGAGTGGTAATATCCTCAACCCAGAAATATCAAAACATAAAGTAAAGTGAACAGACAAGAGGCCATTCCTCCAGATCCCCTCCTACCATTTAATTCTCCTTCTTCTTATATATTGCCATTAGATGTGAAGAAGAAAGTTCTGGATGAGAACTCTACTGAATCTTCCTTGAGGCTGATTAACTGATTAGAACTTCTGAACCCAATCTATTTTAGGAGATTGTTAGCTCCTTAATAGTCATATACTGCCCTCCTCTGTATGTAACCAACATGCTAACAATTATGCAAGTGGTCTATTATATACAAATATAACTCAAACAACTAATTGTGAAAAGAATGGTGTCAAATAGCAGCTGTGGTCCTTTTCAGAGTTGTTCCTGCTTTGCTCTAAATCAGTGGTTCTCAACCTTCTTAGTGCTGTGACACCACTTAAATATAATTCCCCATGCTGGAGTAACCTCCAACCATAAAATTATTTTTGTTGATATTTCAGAACTATAATTTTGCTACTGTTATGAGTTGTAACACAAATATCTGCATTTTCCAATGCATTTTCCACCCCTCTGAAAGTGTCGGTTGTTCAATCCCCAAGGAATCATGACCACTGCTCTAAACTATTTGCCTAATGTTCCTGCCAATATATCTGAAAAGTACCTTTTTTATGACTTTCTTTATTCTGTTACTATAAAAACTTCATAAAGTGTTAGCATTGTGGAGCATGGAATTTGAGGTAAACTCAATTTATATTCAAGCCTATATATTTGTCTATATGTATATCTCCAGAATGATTTATGTTTTATTTATTTATTTATTTATTTATTTTTACTTTATTTTTTATTTCTTCAAGTTACTTCTCAATTGAAATCCCCTCCCTACCCCGCCTCCAGTCCCACCCTCCCACCCTCTTCCGCCTCAACCCACCCATCCCCTTCCTTTTTTTTTAAGTTTAAGATATATCTTTTCCCCCCAACAGCTCCCCCTTTCAGTCCAACAAATGGCTCTTACTCTTATAATAATAAATACAATACAAAACAACAGAGGTAATTAGGCCAAAATTATGAGAGTTATATGGCTTGACATACAATCCCAATGTCCAGTCTATATGTATTTGGCACCTGACTTCAACATTCTACTGTCGATCTATCTCCATGAGTTTAAAGTTCTATATCCAACTCAACTTTCATCCCAATTTAAAAAGCATCTTCTTAGAACACCCTCTTGATTCCCAAACAACTCAAAATTTAACTATGAGACTCTAGCTATCTATTCTTCAACCACCTCAGAGACCTGAGAGGGACAAATATATCTGATTATATAGGAAGTGCAGGGCTGCAGCTTCCCAAACTAAGAAATGACATACCAGTGGCTGCCTGGACAGCTCCCATTTTCTCTCCATACATTACAGCATCAATCTTCAGTCATTTGGCCCCATTTCTCTGACAGACATTGATTGTAGAGCAGGGGTTATGAAGGACTCGCCTACCCTGTCTTGGCAGAGCTAGGCTGTCGACTTACCTGCTTCCAAGTTTTGTCCTTTTTGGACAGCAGTCTGTCTACAGTTGAAGCAAGGGGTTTTTCCTACCCTGTCTTGGCAGAGTTAGGCTGTCGATTTCCCCGCTACCAAGTTTTGTCCTTTTTGGACAGCAGTCTGTCTGCAGTTGGTGCAAGGGGTTTTTTCATGCCAAGAGAAAGGCTTGCCACCAATTCAACCATCTTACAGTGGAGGTTCTTCGATGCTTATCCTCTACTTGGAGTAGAATAGGGTTGCCGTCAGGCGCTGATATGTCTTGATATAAAAAAAAATCTTGATTTAAGATAACATCTTTGAATGCCATATTCTGCAGATCTCAAGGGGTTTTTGAAGATGCCCTATCCATCTCTTGTATTTAGATAAGCAAATGTTGCTTGTCTCTTAGCAACTTGATTACTGGGTAGTTTAGAGAATATCTGTGATAGACTGTCATAGTAGCCAACAAAGAGACATGTTTGCATGACTAGGAGTTTGTTTTAACTATCCTAGACCGTTTTAGACGGTTGGTATCAAGAGGTCAGAGCTTCACATTTTATTTTTAAGTATCTCTAGGTATGATACCATTGGGAAGCATTACCTTTAAATTTGTATCAATATACAAAGATCTATTCAATTGTGGTTAAATATACTCTAATTATGTATCAATATACCAAGATCAATGCCTATGTAGCCCAATATAATCTTAATATTACGTCCATATGGAAGGGTCAATACCATTGTGGCCAACTATAATCTTAATTTTGTATCAATATACAAAGATCAATACCGGTGTAATCCAATACAATCTTATTTTTGCACAATAAACAATGGTCAATACCACTTTAGCCAAATAAACTACTAATTTTGTATCAATATACAAAGGTATAAGGGCATATTCAATAATCTGCCCCTTCTTCCTGGACCTTCCTGTGCTATGTCTATATCTCATTTTTCTCAAGCCCATGCACTCCTACATAGGAGAGGAAGAAGGATACAGAAAAGGAAAAGTAGGAAATCCCTGGGGCTAACCTCCAAAACCCATTAAGACAGGACCATTTATCAGCTTGTAGACTCTTCCCCTACATAACAGAGTTTTCAGTTATCCTTCAAATAACCAAAAAGATGGGTGGAGAAACACCCTCCCCACCCTCTGGGCATGGGACGTCGCTCTCTTAAAGTGACTTCCTGCTGATTTGGGTCGTAGTAGACCTGTTTGGGGCCCCAACCCAAATGGGAAAAATGATTAAAAATGTTAGTACAATCCTTTTATGTTCAGTCCTTCTGTTCTCAGCTGTTTAGATGACCTAAGGGGTTTGTAGGCAGAAGCTGGTCTTGCAGGCTTCACTGAGGTTCCGGCCGGGGCATTGTGTAGAGCTGAACGGTCCCTGCGACACTGGATTGCAGTGGTGGTTGCAGGCCCCCGATGGAGACAGCTATTGAAGTCTGCCAGGCAGAATCAACTGTGTCACTCATCCTCCTTGGTGCCTGATTCTGCTCTCTGCTGAGGATTCCGCTGTCCGCCGTCCCCGGGCTCCCCTAATGGACACTTCGATTCTTCTGGAACGATAAGAGCAGAGCCCTGCCCCAATCCCAACCCTAGGACAATTGCCCTTTTTTTTTTTTCTGGGGGGGATGGAGGGGGCTAGGTAGTACTTCTCCTGAAGCAAATTTGGCCTTCTGACAACATACAAAGCGTTATCTTTCAATCCGGGTTAAAGTAGAAATCATTCTGTCACCTTGGAGCTAAACCAGATCTAGTGTATATATTTTGAGATCCCAAAGGACAATCTGCCTGCATCGAGAAGGCCTTTTGTAAGTAGCCTCCAAACCTAGGTCCCTCCAAATCCCATGTGTGTGTCTCTGAACTCTAATTATTGGGAACAGGGACCTGTGTTTCTCATCTGAAGGGATCAAAGATGTGTTCCACCACTCCTGGATCGAAGTCTTTCTCTATTTAGAGTTTACCCTGCATCAGGCTGACCCTGAACTCCGGGATCTGCCTCTTTCTGTCTCCAGTGTGCTGGGAGCTGGGACCAAGGGTGTACTCTTCTTGAATGGTGGGACCAAGAGTATGCACCCTCACCACCCCGCTCCATATGACTCCAGAGTACATAAGACCACCAACTCTAAGGTGCCCCCGCCCCCCGGTCTCCGCTGAAGTCAAAGGCATGGGCCAATACCACAATTCTCTTGTATTTTACCTTAGCTCCACGTCTTCTCTACACCTGGAGGTCTGCAAATCCAGGCCGAATGGCTGTATCCTCTGTTCCATTCACAGTGTTTCAGCCCTGCCCCCTGCCTTTTTTTATTATGAGATAAGATTTGTGATTTGCATCAAAAATGGTGTGCTTACAAAGTTCTTAAAATACTTCAGGTTAATAATCTTCTGGAATGTTATTCTAGCTGAATTAATTTTACTATTAATCACTATCATTTGATACTCTTTGAACTGAATAGTGTCTGATGTAAATAAAATAAAATAACCAAAACTTGCTTTTGTTAAAGTTTTCAATGTATTTTAAAGTTTTTCCATGGTTTAAAAAGGCTGATGCTTTCAAAAGCAAGTGAGTCTCAGCATCATTGATCAACATGGTTGAGTTAAGTTTAGGTAAATGCCTTCATTCAGGCCATGAAAGTTGTAATGTTTTCCTCATCCCTGTAGTAGTTTAGGGAGGATTTCTGTTGACTACACAAACCCTGGTGTTACCATCACCTTGCTCAGCTCCTGCCGAGGCTTCCCAGTCCTTACGACATCTGCTGAAATAATTACAATGCGTACAAGAACAGGTAACAGCATATAGTGAGAGATAGGTAGTTCATTACAGGGTTGAAGAGTAAACACTCTCAAGGAAGAAAGACTTCAGACTACTCTCCATTTTTAGTTAGGTCTCCTACTATTTCCTAAAGTGTCATGAATAGACAGGCTTCTTGGGGGGCTTTTTAATTGCCCACATGGTTGAGCAACCCATTGGAATACTCTTAAGGAATTGTGTATCTTTATTGTCTAGCAGAAGACCTTTGGTGGGAAAAGATCCTTAGGATCCTTTGGACATCTCCACTCAGAGAAAGGGACTCTATTCATATCGCATGTTTTGATTGGTAATGAATGTCCTGCAGTTTCTATTCCTGTTTTTCTAAGTTGTTCATTATGAAGGGGTTGCTCTCATAACTCTCTTTATGAAGGTCGCTATCATCGTTGACCTCCAAGCCTTCTACAGTATAACTAGCTATCTGACAATGAAACATGTGTCCTTACATCCATAGATGACTGTAGTCTTTTCCATTCATCAAGGAAACTTCTCTTTGCCTCAGATGGAGAGTACTTTTCTTAATGTTTGCTTGATAAAACTCTTAATTCTGCATTCTGTTTCTGACCATTAAAATTCTAGTAAATTCTTCAATTATCTTGCCAGTACTAAGACCCTGGCCTCAATAACAAAACAAACAAACAAAAAGTCCACTCCTTTGAAAAGCAAACATTTTTGGGGGAGGGAATAGGGTCTTACTATGTAACTTTGTCTGGCCTTGAACTCAGAGTCATCTTTTTCTTCCCCTGAGTGCTGAGTTTAAAGATATGAGCCCCCATACAAGGGTTGAAATACAAGTTTTATAGAACAACTACTTTCTTATCTCTGTGGGAAAGTAAAAGCTAATTTCAGTAGTAAACACCAGTGGTCTGATCACAGTATTCAAAATTAAAAACTCAGGGAAAACTAATTATTCAGGACACAGTCTATTGGTCAACCTCTCCCTTAAATTCCTCCAGAATTTATCCACTAGTCCACCCATGCATCAAATCTTCTTATCATTTCTTTCTGTGCAGTTAATTTCAGACAATCTTCCTCCATTTGGTTCAGTACTAAGCAAAGTCTTTCTTTGCTGTTTGACTTTTCCCAGTACAATTTTATTTTATCAAGCCCAAGATGGGTCATTCTGGAGGGACAAATATATTTATTTATTTTGTTTGCATCACTGTTTTTGAAACAAGCTCCCCCAGTGTAGCCCAAGCTAGCCTTGTATTCCTTTTGAGTGCTAGCATTATTGTTCTATGCACCACACTCAGCAATATTTACTTGTTTAAATATCGCATTGACAAAGATATAGTTTTGCTAAACATTACTATATAGCAATTGGCTTTCACTTCCAAAAATACAATGTTTCTAAGCCTTTTATTTGTATTAAATCTGGGGTAACTAGAAAAATCTAATGGCACAATTCCACATGTGTAATATCTTAAGAAATGGCTTCAGAAAAGAAATGTGAAAAGATCCAACAAAAACATGGGCAATTGTAGGGGTTAGATAAATTAGATTTAGAAAATATATAGGAGTTTCTGATACTGTCTCTTAATTCGGGGCCTGAAGAGCATTATCAGCATGAAGTCAGCAAAAACAGGAAAGACTTAATAGACTGAAAAACAGGAAAGACTCAATAGACTTGAAGAAACAAAGTATCTGGCCTGACATTGTTTTCAGCTGCTAAGTGGTGTGCGGAGCCCAAATTAAGCTGAAACAGAGTTCCTCCTATTTAAGGACAGTGCATGGAGCCCAGAAAGAAGAAGAGGCCCCTGATGCTAGAGAGCTCCAAGAGTCCTGCTGAAAAAAGGGCTGGCCATTGATGGCCAGCTCTCTCCCTGAAGCAGAAAGAAGCCGGTGAGCAAAGAAAGCCTGAGCAAGACACCAAAAGGCCAAGGACTGGACCCTGTGGCTCAGCTTTTGTCTGGAGGGGTTTGATCTGTCCGATCAGTGGCCTAGGGGAAACTGTGCCTGGCTTTAAGGACTGAGGAAGAGCAGTTGAGTTCCTGATTCAAAAGAAGTAAGTTGGCCTGCAGACGGCTGGGTTCTCCCACAGAGAAGAAAGCATGAAGCCTTATTTAAGGTGAGACTGCAATAACCAACTTACCCTGACGAACCTGCATCTGAGAGATCCAGAAAAAGGACTGCTAAGTGCGTTAAAGAATCTACAACAAAGACTGTGTTCCTGACGACTGAGGACCTGCCCCAGAGACTGTATCATTCTAAAAGGTTATGAAAGTAGTTGTTATAATTATCAATAGGTTTAGTGGATAGGTTAAAGGAGTTGTAAGAATTTATAGGATTAATAGTTAAGAAATTGTTGGTGTTTGTTATAAGTGAATTTAATAATAAATAAATAAATGTTAAATAATAATTTAAAAGTTCGGTTACAGGCAATGATGACTTTATATATTTCAGATTCTGGGAATTCAATGAAAAAAATACCAGTGAGCATCAGAAAGCTGCCTTATTTTTGACATGTAAATAAACCATAAGGAGGTAACTATACAAATGTCATAATGAAAATTGCTGCTTGCTTTTTAAGCTAATTAAAAATTAAAAAGATCTAACTATAGCACTCCTGGGTATATACCCAAAGTATGTTTCACCAAACCACAAGGACATTGTCCACAGCAGCTTTATTCACAATAGCAAGAAATTGGAAACAACCTAGATGTCCCTCAACAAAGGACTAGATAAAGAAATTGTGGTAAGTTTGTACAATGGGATATTATTCAGCTGTTAGAAACAAGGACATCATGAAATTTGTAGGCAAATGGTTGGAACCAGAAAAGATCATCCTGAGTGAGGTAACACCGATCCAGATATGTGGATATCAGCCATTAAGTACATCATAACCATGCTACAATCCACATACTCAAAGAAACTAAATAACAAGAAACACTCAAAGAATGATACTTGAATCCCTCTGAGTAGGGGAAATAAAATAGACATTGAAAGTGGATAGAGAGAGGAAACTGGACAAGAACCTAATATAACTGCCATCTGAGAGGCTTTATCCAGCAGATAATGGAAACAGGTGGAGAGACTCAGCCAAACATTACGTGAAACTCGGGGAACCTTGTAGACGAGTTAGGGAAAGGTTCAAGGGAACTAGCGGAGTCAAGGACACCACAAGAAGACTTACATAGCCAATGAACTCAGACACAGGAGGCTTATAGAGACTGAGTCACCAACTAAAGAATTTGCACAGACTAGTTCTAGGCCCACTATACATATGAAGCTGATGGGCTTCTAGGTCCTTAAATGGATCCCCTAACAATTGAATCAGGAATTATCTGAGACTTGGTCTCTGTTTCCTCCCTCTGAACCCCGTTTTCCTAGTAGACCTGCCTCGTCTTGCCTCAGCGGAAGTGGTGGCACTTAACCCAGGTACAATTTGATGTGTCAGCAGAGTGGGTTGGGACGGGTGTTGAGTAAGGGGGAATTGGGTGGTCGGGTAGGACTGAGAGGAGGGGAAGGAGGAGGTTTGTGATTGGAATGTAAAATAAGCAAGTACATAAAAAATAAAATAAGATAAAAGGAGCTATTAGAGTACACTGAGCCTCATAGAGACAGTGCTGGCCCGCAAGCGCAAGCCAGACAGGCACTAATCGTCTATGTGCCTTGCAGACTAGAATCAACTAATCTTGAGCAAAGGAGATCCTAAGAAGCCGAGAGACAAAATGTCTTCATATGCATTCTTTGTGCAATCCTGCCCAGAGGAGTACAAGAAGTACCCGGATGCTTCTGTCAGCTTCCCAGAGTTCTCCAAGAAGTGTTCTGAGAGGTGGAAGACCATGTCTGCTAAAGAAAAGAGGAAATTTGAAGTCATGGCAAAGGCTGACAAAGCTCATTATGAAAGAGAAATGAAAACCTACATCCCTGATGTGTAAGGACACTCCACTCCGAAGGAGTGGGATGGAAGGGATGGGGGTAGAGGGTGGGAGGGAGGGACTGGGAGGGTGGAAAGAGGACACTATAATGGAGATGCAACTTGAAATATTAAATAAACATTAAAAAAAATAAAGAAAAGCTATATCCCCGTCAGAGGGAGAACAAAAAGAAGTTCAAGGACTCCATTGTACCTTGAAAGGACTCCAAAGGGGCTACCTTAGGACTTCTTGTTCTGTTCTGAGTACTGCCCCTAAAATCAAAGAATATCCTGGTTTATTCACGCCTTGAGAGCTAAAAGAAAACACGATACAGAGGAAAAGAGAGTGGTCAAAGCTGAAAAGAATGAGAAAATGAAGAAAGAGGAAGATGAGGAGGAGAATGATGGGGAACATGAGGATGAAGGCAATAATGATGAATAAGTTGGGTCTAGCACAGTTTTTTGTTTTTTTGTTGGTTTTTTGTTGTTTTGTTTTTTTGTTTGTTTGTTTGTTTTGTTTTGTTTTGTTTTGTTTTGTTTTGTTTTTGGTCTGCAAAGCCTTTAACTCCCCTGTACACAATTCACTCCTTTTAAAGGAAAACATTAAAATGTAAAACTGTGTAAGATTTGTTTTTAAACTGTACATTTTTTGGTTGTTGTTCTTTTGGTTTTGGTTGTTTGTTTTGTTTTGTTTTTGCACAGTTAACACACTACCCTATGTGTCTTTAGATAGCCCTGTCTTGGTGGTATTTTCAATAGCCAGTGACTTTGCCTGGTACAGTTTGGGGGTTGAAAATTGGCATGGAAATTTAAAGCAGGTTCTTGTTGGTGCAAGGCATAAATTAGCTATATGGGGCTGGTAGGTTATTGGGGTTTTTTTCTCTCTCTCTTTTTTTGTTTCTTTTGTTGTTTGTTTGATTTGTTTTTTTTTTCATCTTAAATTGTCTCTGTACCTTACCTGAAGATAATTATCATTCTGTTAACTGAATACCTTTCTGTAATTGCAAAAAAAAAAAAAAAAATGTGGCTATTCTGTTGGCATTCTGCAGGCTTCTAAGTAAATACAATTTTTAATTAAAAATTTAAAAAATATTCATAGTTATTTTTATTTTGAACAAACTGTAAATGCTATACTGTGTCTTCTGGGACTGCAAATGCTATTCATTTATGTATGTATTAGTTTATTGTGTGCAGTGTATGAATGTATATCATGTGTGTTCATATGCATGTGTGTGGAACCTAGCAGCTAACACTGGATAACTTTCTCTTTTTGCTCACAATAACTCATCTTCAGAAAGAGTCTTTCCCTGATCATGTGTCTTACTGATTCACAAGCCGCAGAACACCTCCTATTTCCATCTCCCAGCACTTGGGATATAGGCAGGTGCCCTCTCACCCTGCTTTATTTTTTAGGGGAGCAGGGATGATAGAGACTCTACATAGGTTCCTATACTGAGTGATCAGGCTCCTTACTAATTGAGCCATCTCCCAACCCCTAGAAAGGTTAACATAGAAAATGTGTAAGATTGGAAAAATGATGGAAATTATGACCTCCTTGCTAACTGACATAAAACAGCCTTGATAAGAAATACCTTGACACACCTTTTTCTAATACAGAGGAGAGTTTTAACAGGTAATAGCTCTAAGCTTTGTTTTTTTTTTTTTTTTTTTTTTTTTTTAAAGATTTATTTATTATGTACACAGTGTTCTGTCTGCAGGTATATCTGCAGGCCAGAAGAGGGCGCTAGATTTCATTATGGATGGATGTGAGCCACCATGTGGTTGCTGGGAATTGAACTCATGACCTCTGGAAGAGCAGCCAGTGCTCTTAACCGCTGAGCCATCTCTCCAGCCCCTCTAAGCTTTGTTTTTAGGAGACACATGAAAATAAAGTTTTTAAATTTCTTGGGATTTTTCTGGCATCAATAAAGTGATAACAGTGCTGAGCGATCGCATTGTGTGTGTCCTGAGACATGTCCTTAGGACATGGAGCTCCTTCATCAAAATGAAAGTAGGGGAACAAAGTACCATCTCCCCATTCATTAATGTTTCTGATGGACTTCATATACTCAAGGAGCAAATGACATTTCCTTCCCTGAATACAAAAGCAAAAACATCATCAAGTGATGTAAATGGTACAGATTTGAAAACAAAACTACAAAATATGTAATGGAGGAAATTAATAGCAACAAATTAATCATTTGCTCCTTAGTATTTCTTTTCAAAAATAGAATCCTTTCTTTTGGGTCTCAATCTTTTTTTAGTAAAAATATTAAAGTTGTAGCCAAGCTAAACTGTATTTGTTTTCTGAAATTTGATATTCAAAACATATAATCTTGAAAGTATTTTAAATCTTTTGAGAATTGTTTAAAACTGGAAGCATGGGTGGTTCATCCTGACTTAGTATACAATAGTGCACACAATAAGAGGAAATGGAAGAAGTTATTTTGAATCTGGGTGTATCTTTCTTAAAAAGGGATTTTTCTGCATGTTGAAATATGCTAGCTCTGGCCATTTGGAGATAAATGTGTACACAGGTGAGTGGGTGAGGGGGCACATCTCCTCATATGGCTACAACATCTGTTCAAACAACACATTTTTCATTTCCAGTGCTCAAGTCACACTCTCTAATTGTGTTACAGATGTTGCAAGATTTTAGTAACACTTTCCTGCTAACTTCCTTTGAAAGTATCACTACATAGCACAGTGCTGCACTGAATTTTTAAGATTTGCTTTGACTACAAGGCATAGTTAAGCTGGGTGTGGTACTGCAGGCCTATAATGGCAACACTAAGGACGCTAAATCAGCAGAATTGCCTTGAGTTTGAAACTAACCTGAACGTATTATAAAAACTTGAAAAAGAAAAACATAATTGTGAGCATATCTCTTGCTTCACATTTTCTTTTGAGGAAGAAAAATTTTATCATCAGCTAGATAACATGAAATATGATATATTCTTTAATTAATTTCTTGACATTATTCTACTTAGGCAAACTAATTTATTGAATTTAAATATACCATCTATATGATGCACACAATTGTTTTCTTTTCCTATTATTTACCAAACTTCAGTTATTCAAAGCACCTCTTAACCTACATAGTGCTAACATTAAGATAATACTACCTCAGAAGTTGAACTGTAAAAATGCTTGATAAATGTGACATCTTAACTACAGTGGAAATTCCATATACCATCTGTCAAAAGGCATTGCTGTGGTAGTCCATAGCATCTGGGGTGCATTTACTCACAACAATTGCTCTAATTTAAAGGCTTAGTGTCCATGAGACTTTGATCTCAATCCTGGAAGATAATAAAAGTCACAGGGTCAGTACAATGAGGTAACCAGGTAAGATGATGCAATGCTGGAATGTGACAATTTGGAGAGGATTCGGTGCATAAAATAGTACAGTTCAGCTGAGAAAGAGGAGAAAGGGAGATAAAGATAAATGAAAAGCTATTCCTGAATATAGCATGAGCACAAGAATGAACGGTAACCATAGAAAAGTGCTCTGTTCATTTAAGCAAAAACTGCAGAGGGTAGAGAAAGGAAAAGAGAGAAAAAAAAACATAGTAAATATTGCAGTTTTCTAGAGAACTGAGCCATGACACACCACAGGATGCTAAAACATACCTGAATAGGACAGAAGCTTTCTCACTTTGATCTGGCAAAAGAGATATAAAAAGTGATGAGATATTGTACCATTTAATACACAAGGTACCCAGGGCTTAATCTACTACTACTCCAACCCTATCACAGCATGATGGAATCTAGACATAAATGGAAAGGCTCTGGCTTCAAGAAGGTGAGTCAGCAGGGAGGTTGGCTGGAACACTAAAGTAAAATTGCTCATACCTCTTTAATACAATGTCCCATGACTAAGACAGCAACTCAAACCTGTCCATGGTGGAAATAGGGAAACAAAAAATTCTCAGAATGTTTCTCTTTTCTTTCATTTTTGAAAGTTTCATGTTAAGTACTAACATAGTCTAATTACTTAGTAGAGTTCAGAGCCTTCCAGGAAAGAGTTAATCTTTGACTAAGGTTGAGAAGACCTGGAGTGAGAGAAGTTATATGTAATTTTATTTTTTCCAAAGGTCTGACTTGTCACACTGAAGTCAACACAGAAGTGTTCTTTTCTTACCTTGTAAAGAGCAGAAAGCAGGAATTGGAGAGATTTGAGACAAGGTGCACCACTGAAAGCCTTAGTACTGTGCTTATTCTGGTTGCATCCCATTTCCCACTCACCACCTCCCATTAATGTCATCTTGCTCAGAATCAATCAAGAAATGCTTAGATGAAAGCCACAAGATCCAATCTCCTCTCAGTTGCTCCATCAGCTCAAGACTATGTCTTGAGCACAGGAGTTTTGCAGATATTCATATCCAACCCATTGTAATGACTAAATAATCTATGCTAAGGAAATCTTCATACCCAACCCATTGTAATACCTAAACAACCTATGCTGTAGAGATCTTCATATCCAACCCACTGTAATACTAAGTTTTCTATGCTGCAGAGATCTTCATATTCAACCCATTGTAAAACCCAAGCAATCTATGCTGTGGAGATCTTCATATAGAACACATTGTAATACCTAAACAACCTATGTTGTTCATTTCATTCAGATATGCTGTATTTTTCTTTTACACATGGAAAAAACTCTAGTAATGGGGTGAGGTTATGCATTATAAATGTTAATTAATTGGTCCTGCTTGCTGTCTGTTACTTTGTTTTCTAACCATTGTCTATGATTGGTTGAATAAATGCTGAGTCCTGAGATTGGGCAAAGACAGAGGTAGGCATGACTAAGGTGCTCAGACTTCTGAAGCAGAGAGGATATTCTAGGCCTAGAACATTGGCATAGTGTGGAGAATAGCAGTCCAAAGGGATGTATGTATATATGGGGTCATATTTGGGGAATAGGAATTAAGAGCTAGCTTAGATGAGCTAAGATTGTACAATTCAGGCCAAGGCTTGTTAAAAATCCTTCAGGACAGTGTATGCTCATTTATGATGGTGAGTTAAGGATTAACACTGCTGACCAATTAAATATAACCTAAATACTGGTTAATAATTTAATTAATTCTTTCCACAGTCTAGCTTTCTGTTTTAAAATAAATTGAAAAGCAGTTTCTTCTTCCATGTTTCTTCCCCATGTGATATTTAAGCATCACCTGTGATAGTCCCCATTTTGTGTTATTGCTAATATAGAGTGGTTGAAATTAGATAATTTAAAAAGAAAAAAGATCCTTTTCAGTCATTGTTTTGAGCCTAGGAAGCTTAAAACTGGATGTCTGCCTCTGGTGAAGCTGAGGGTGTGTCATTACACCACAGAATAGTAGTGTAATCAGACATGATGCAGAAGCAAAATATATATCATGGAGGTGTCCTTGCTCTATAACAATTCCTTCTCAAAGTTGCTATTCCAATTCTTGGAAAATAGCCCAGTCTTTGAAGAAAGAGATTAATCCACTTTCATAACTGAAATATTTTTTAAAAGCCTTACATCCCAACACTGCCACAGTAGTAACTAAATTTCAGTAGTTGGTATTAAAGGTGTGCACCACTACAACGGGATCTAAGTTTTTCTCTATTTGGAATTTACTCTGTGCCCAGCTGGCCTTGAACTCAGAGATCTGCATATTTCTGTCTCCAGTGGGTTGGGATTAAGGGTGTATGCCTCTTAAGTGATGAGATTTAAAGTGTGCACCATCACCACCCTGTTTTTTTTTCAGATGTTTTTTTTTATTTCTTATTTCTTCAAGTTACATCTCAATCACAATCCCCTCCCTCCTCCAATCCCACCCTCCCATCCTCTTCTGCCTCAACTCACCCATCTCCTTCCTTTTTTTTTAAGTTTAAGGTATATCTTTTTTCCCCCAACAGCCCCCTCCTTTCAGTCTTTCTCTTATAACAAAAAATACAATACAAAACAACAGAAATAATTAGGTCACAATTATGAGAGTTATATGGCTTAGCATACATTCCCAATGTCCAGTCCATATGTATTTGGCACCTGACTTTAACATTTTACTATCTAACCATCTCCATGAGTTTAAAGTTCTATATCTAACTCAGCTTTCATACTAACTTGCATCACAATTTTAAAAACATCTTCTTAGATCCAGAACACCCTCTTGATTCCTAAACAACTCAAAATTTAATTATGAGACGCTAGCTATCTATTCTAGAATCACTGTGCAACCACTATGGAGGTCAGTATGGTGATATCTTAAACCACCCTGTTCTTTGTAACTCTAGAAATTAAAAGACAACTAACTCTACAGTGATTCTCCTTTGTCTGCTGGAGTTAAAGGCATGGGTTAATACTGCCCTTCTCAAATATTTTACCTTAGCTCCAAATTACTTCAGCTCTTAGAGGTTTAGAAAACCAGGTTGAACTGCAGTAACCCTTAATTTACTTTCAACGTTTTAAGCCTCTTAACTGCCTTTTAAAAGTCAAATAACCAAAGTATCCTTTATATATAGGAAACAAACTTATAATCTGATATCCAAGAATGTGTGAGCTATGTGGCACCCTGTAGTCTAACTTTCTAACCTGAAGTTAAGATCTTGGGCAAGAAAAATCCCTTGCTTCAACTGTAGACAGAATGCTGTCTGAAAAGGACAAAACTTGGAAGCAGGTAAGTCAACAGCCTAGCTCTGCCAAGACAGGTTATACAAGTCCTTCATAATTCCTGCTTTACAATTAAGGTCTGTCAGAGATACTGGGCCAAGAGGCTGAAGATAGATGCTCTAATATATGGAGAGAAATTAGGGACTGTCCAGGCAGCCAATTGTCTGTCATTTCTTAGTTTTGGAAGCAGCTGGCTCTGTATTTTCTGTATAATCAGATATATTTATCCCTCTCAGGTCTATTATGTGGTTGAAGACTAGATAGTTATAGTCTCACAGTTAAATTTGAAGTTGTTTAGGAATTAAAATGATGTTCTAGGTGTAAGAAGATGTTTTTAAGGTGGTAATGCAAGTTAGAATGGAAAATGAATTAGGTATAGAACTTTACACTCATGGAGATAGATAGTAGAATATTAATATCAGTTCCCAAATATGTGTGGACTGGACATAGGCAGACTGGACAAGGCAGAAAGTATGTTAAACCTTATAATTTTCATAATTGTGGCCTATTTGTGCAAAAGAGAATTATGAGTTCTGGGAGTATGGGGAGAGGGCAGGAAGGTGGGACTGGGAGGGATGGAGGGAGGAGACTGTGGTGGAGATGTAACTTGAAGTAATACATAAACATTTTTATTTCTTGACTTATCTTCTCTGATTCATTGATCACTTAGTAAATATTCGTTTAATGCCCACAAGTTGGTGTCCTTACTAGAGATGTGTTTGCTGTCAATTTTAAGAATTTATTTCATTTTTGTCTGGTAAAGATACACTGAGCTATTTCTGTTTTTTTTTTCTGTAATTCTTTAATTTTTTTATCCCAGTATATGTATGGTTTATTTTAGAGTGTGATGCTCAGGGAGATGTGTATTCCTTGGTGTTTGAGTAGATTATTCTGTAGATGTAACTTATGTTCATTTGATCTAAGATGCCATAGAATTCTGATATTTCTCTGTTTTTGTCCAGATCACCTGTCCACTGAAGAAACTGAGTTTTGGAATCTCCTAATATTATTGTGTTAAATCATTATCCCAGGTATTTGTTAAAGTGACAAAAAGAAAAAAAAACAAGCACATGTATCTATATACATTTTAGCTTGGTGTAAAGATAATAAAATAGCAATTCACTCTCAAGGTCTTAATAATGTGATAGAATCAATAACAACTTCTGGTAAATAGCAACACACGTCTAACAGAAATAAAAGCTGATTAAAAAGGACATTTTCCCCTTGCTTCATTTTTTTAAAACTTTTAACAGAATAGGAGTTCTAAGGTTCGTATGACTACTGGAGAGAAGTCTTTGGATAAAGGAAAAAAGATATATCCTTCTGTGATATGTGCCATAGAGCTTCTCCCTGCAAGAGTCACTCCAATCAGGCCTGCAAAAGTGATATCTCAGGATTCCTCAGAAAAGAGGTTTCTCATTTAAGGAATTTTAGAAAATAATATAGGCCAGACTGAACTGGCTTATATTACACTGGATGATGGCCTCTTTGTCTGTTGTCTATTTTAATTTATGAATGTTCTCCACTCTGTAATGAACTCTGCTTGTCTTCTACCACACTATATATTTCATCTGCATTCTTTTTACAGAGATCATAAGGGAGTTCAGACCAAAATTCTGGACACATCTTGACATCTTTAGTCTTTCTTACAACACCACTGTATCTATTTCCCTATCTTAACTCAAATCTTACTCAAAGAATCTCCTTTTCACAACTCAACTCTCTTCCCAATGAACATTCCATCACCTTCCATCACAAAGGCATAGACTATGGGACTATTCCTGATTTGTATCCAGAAGAGTTCCAAAGTTGCAGACAGTGACAGTGAGACTCCCTTATGTTATTCTCGTTCAGGTGTGATGATGGCTACTGCTACTAACAACTCTTTCTACACTTCTTCATCATCATTTCATGAGTGCACAGAACTTTTTTTTCTGTCTCTAAATTATCTTTATTAATTCCTTCCCTTGAAGTGTTCCATAAAACTTAATTTTTCTAGCAAACTCATGACAAAAAAAAAGACTATGAGAACAAAAACCTTTTAAGACCTGACTTATCCCTCGTATTTTACATTCCTCAAAATCCTGAGCCAGAGAAAGCTTAAGATGATCAGTGGGGGCAGAAAGATTTTAGAAGGTAGAGTATCAGGAAGGTTCCTGTGAAAATGTGTCTCCTCGTACTATTAGAAGCTACACCCATAAATTCCCATGAACATGACTGCTTAAACAGAACCTGAACAAGGATTATGACAATGCACGTGTCAACCTGGATAGGGAAAAGCCCACAATGCCTCAACCATATACAAAGAACTATAGGAAACTGAAGAAAGATGGGAACAGGAGAGTTGGTATTCTCCATGGAAGAGAATACCAATTGGTTGTCCAGGGCCAGACAATGAGCCCTAATACCACAAACATGCAGGTAAATATTACATGGACTGAATAGGTTATATTTAGAAATAAATGTATATGAAAATGCATATATAAATACAATAACAATTACTGGGGGAAAAGAAACCATGACTTTGAAGGGGAACAGGAAAAAGTATATGTGAGAGTTTGTGGGGAGGAAAGGTAAGGAAGATATAATAACCCCCCAAAAAAGAGATAATCCAGTGCACTCTTATTTTGAACTACCACTGCTATGTTCTCCACCATTCCCACTATGTAGGTGCCTATTACTCAATGCACATGACATAGACATTGGTTTCTGGATTTATATTTTCCTTTAAACTCTAATCTAATGACATAATTGCTAAAATTGTGGACCAACTCACAAATTCCTCTATTTTGATTCACTCATTTTCAGTTTTTACAACAACTTAATATGTGTAGTCGTCATTATGTACTTCATGCTGATACACACACCCTCCCTGAGTAGTGTTAGAATCAATAACTACTTTGCTTCTCAAATTCAAATATCTAGCTCTGATTAAAACATT
Source organism: Lophiomys imhausi (assembly GCA_907164525.1). Taxonomy (NCBI): domain Eukaryota; kingdom Metazoa; phylum Chordata; class Mammalia; order Rodentia; family Muridae; genus Lophiomys; species Lophiomys imhausi. The sequence continues at coordinate 24,852,651 of CAJQZJ010009649.1, read as the reverse complement.
CTGTCCTAGCTTATTTTCTTAACCTTAGCTTATAATATTTCCCTCAAAATTTGACTATTAACTCCACATGGCAATTCATTATTTCCAGATCTCTCAAGTTCTGAGCACAACTATAAAATCTCATATTCTCTGAGAATCTCCTCTAGTTTCTCCTCCTTTGAAAATGTGGTGATGTTGTTTCTATGGAAACAATGATGTCATGGCTATGAGTGAGCTTTAGTGACCACCAAGAGTGCCATATATCAAGGCCAGTCATAGAGCCCAGCTTTACCTATGAAATTGCAAATGGAGGCCTGCTGTCAGAAACTTGAGATATGTACAAGAGATTGTATGATAATTCCGGGCAGTCCATGTGGACTGTGTATTTGTGAAACCATGTGTATGTGATTGAGCCTGAACAAGTGAAGTGGAATAAGTACGCTATTAGCTAATGTGCTCTTTTGAGGGTTTCTTGGTTTCTTGGGAGAAAAAACAGATTTTAAAACATTACAAATAACTAGAATTTGTAACTCGTAATTTTTATCTGTAATAGAATATACTGTACCTTGAATAAATCAGATTTATATTAAAATTTTATTCTTCTTAAAATAATACTTATAATTCTCCAATGCCCATGAATACTTGAATGGTTTTTTAAAACAGTAAATGTTTTAATGTCCCTTTTGACTTTATATATATGCTGTGAATTTAATATAATTTAAAGCATATTTTAATATATTTTGGCAGTTCTACTAAAAACTAATCTCATATACAGTTAAATTCTATAATAACAGGTAAAAACAAAAATCACAATCACAGCTACTGAATAATAGAACTATGTTTATGAAGTTTCATACACAGGTTGGCAAAGTTAAACTATTATGTAAACTTTGAACAAAACATTTTCTAAAGTAATCACACTGATTGAAAGATCCATGGAAAAGGGAGTCAGACAGCAGCCATATCCTGAGGTCGTCTATTCAAACAAGAGAGCATCTGTCCATATTGTTAGAAATAGACTACTGAGCTTAGAGAGAGAAACCAGCTCATCCTTTCAAGTGCTTATAATTAATAGTCTGATTTACAACTCCAGAAGCATCCTAGGAATGCCTTTCTAAACGTGGGATAGTCTTTCAATGGAGTAGAAATATTGCTCAACCCAGTCACCCAAAAGCAATTTAACTCAGAAAAGACAAGAGTGCAATTGGGTTGTGGCCACAGGGAAACTGCCAGTTTAGATGATGAAAATCACAACCAGACATGTATCAAGCAACCTATCAGAGATTTCCTTTCTGTGTTGATATCAACAATGGCGAGGCTAAACCTTAACCACAAAGGTTACAGGGAGAGGGTTCTGTATTATGCAGAACTGTCAAGTGGATATATTAAAATTAACCATCCTAGGTCTTATCAGAAACAGGAAGCTATCATCCCACACTCCATGAACTGGGATCTACCAATCCCAAGATTATGCCTACATATGTACATCCACTATTTAATAATTCCTAGGAAGACCTTGTTGTGTAACAGTTTCCTCCAAGATTAAAACATTTCATCCTGTGGGAAGGAAGCTCCTTGAGCAGGAAGGTAAACAACTCAGAATAGTTTCAGGAAGTCCCTGAAACTGACCAGATTCACTAAGCCCTGCCATGCCAGAGTAAACAATAAAAGCTGGGAGACCCTTTCTCAGAGGTCATGAAGCTGAATGGCCAAGAAGACTCTTAGACCAGACCAGCTGCGTGCAAGAGGTTTATACCAACCTACACACCTGGAAAGGATAAGTCTCCAACCTGTTGAGCTTCCTGGAGGTTTCACACTGTGTTCCAGATTCCAAGCTCTGTGAGCGTCACATGCTGGGGTTAGCTTTGGTGATACAGCTGTCTTTGAATCATTTCTGCTCCTGTATGTAACCCCTCCACCAGATTCCTGTGAGTAACTTCAATAAAATTCATCAGTTCACCAAAAAAAAAAAAAATCCCATATTCATCCAAATGGACACATGAAAGCATTTTTTCTTTTTTCTCCCCAATCATCTTTGATCATTATTTTCCACTCATGTGTCATTCTTGTTTGATGCTCAGTGACAAAAGAAAAGTTCTAGAAATATTCTCTCATTGTGACATCTACTCATCCTTGACATACTATTTTAAAGATGCCTGATAAAGCACACACTTACACTTATATTGTGCTACTTGGAAGAACAACACTATCTATTCCTCCTAGTGGTTAAAATGGAACATACAAGCAAATAAATAATGTGGAAATTGAATATAATTAGCAATTCTCTGTGGCTATATCTTTGTCACATAATTATGTTGTTTGTTTGAATGGTCGTGAAAATTTTCCTGTTTCAAGTACCTTTGGGCAACACTCAAATATATCTGTAGAAACTTGCATTCTAAAAGTTCTTCCACTTAGGAAAAACAAGCAAACCACTAATATCCTTGAACCCCAAGGCTTGTAACCACTACTCCAAGTAATTTGTAGTTAACTACAAAATCCATACAATCTAACCATAATTACATTTCAGTGATGTTATCAACAGCTGTCAAGTAAGCTAAATGCTAGCAGATATGTGGTTACTCATTGTTAATTTGATATATTATTAAAGGAGAGTCAAGATACTCATGAATGATAAAAGTGTGAGAGATAAGATATCATACCTGCCCAATGAATGACCATATCAAGGAGAGCTTAACCAAGACACACATCTGGAAACTACAATAATGAAAAACCCCTCAATTTCTATGACAATAGTGTCAATGATATGCGTATAGGATCTATCTTGCAAATATACTGTTAATTCCTCTTAGGACCTCCAATATTAGTGGTGAAGCAATTTTTCTCACTTCAGCTACTTGCTTTATGGTTTGCATTAATAATGCATCTGCTAGTAATTTCATTACTGTATATTAAGATCATACATCAATTTGAGGATTAAAATGCAACATTAAAACATTTCATCATGTGGGAAGGAAGCTCCTTGAGCAGGAAGGTAAACAACTCAGAATAGTTGTTTACATTAGGTTCTCCAACCTTTGGTTGAAATCCTTCAAATGGAGGTTTATTGAGAGAAGTAATGTAATCTTTAGTGCCTTGTTTTTGAATTATACCTAGTTAAGGCCAAATTATTCATGAAAATGCCACATAGGTCTCCATACCACATATTAACTTTAAATTTTTATTTATCTGTTTATTTATTAACATGCCTTGAATGTGAATATGTGTGTGTATGTGTATGTGAGTGTGGCATCTGGAGATTGAAGTCAGGTCACCATGCCTATGAATTGGCACCTCTACTCACTGAGCCACCTCACCAGTTCCAGTCTATGTAATGTTGATATTGATGACTTGACATCTTTGTCAGCAGTCAAATATGAAATTTCCATTTAGTTGTGTAAGTACTAATCTATTTAAAATTGTTTACTGTCTCATTTAAGAATCAAGTGCACATGCTGGCAAGGATGTGGAAAAAGGGGAACACTCCTCCATTGCTGGTAGGAGTGCAAACTTGTAAAACCACTTTGGAAATTAATCTGGTGATATCTCATAAAATTGGGAATATTTCTACCTCAAGACCCAGCCATACCACTCCTCACCAAACCACAAGGACATCAACTCAACCACATTCGTAGCAGCTATATTAGTAATAGCTAAAAACTGGAAACTACACAAAGTCCCTCAACCAAAGAATGGATTTGAAAACTTGTGGTAAATTTACACATTGAAATACTACTCAGCTATTAGAAACAAAGAAATCATGCAATTTGCAACCAAATGGATGGAACTAGAAAACCTCATCCTGACTGAGCTAACCCAGACCCAGAAAGACACACATGGCATCTATTCACTTATAACTGGATTTTAGCCATAGAGTACAGGATAGCCATCCCACAATCAACAGACTCAAAGGAATAGGAACCTAGCATACCTATCCTATGAGAAACCCCAACCAGCACCAGATCAAAACAGATGTTGAGACACACAGCCAAACATTAGGTTGGAGCTCTGCAAGTCCTGTATAAGAGAGAGAGGAGGAATAGAAAGACCCAAAGAGGACAAGGACCCCACAAGGAGATCAACAGAACCAACCAATCTAGGCCCCTAGAAGCTTACAGAGAAACACTAACAAGAAAGAAAGAAAGAAAGAAAGAAAGAAAGAAAGAAAGAAAGAAGGAAGGAAGGAAGGAAGGAAGGAAGGAAGGAAGGAAGGAAGGAAGGAAAGGAAGGAAGGAAGGAAAAGAAAGAAAGAAAGAAAGCATCTATGCACAAGAGCTAGGCCCCCCTATACAAATATAGATAACTGGAAACTTCGCCTTCATACAGATCTCTTAGCAAGAGGTAGAGGCACTGTCTTTCATGGACAATATTGTCTGTTATTGGAACACCTTACTCCAGCTGGGAGGGGAAGAAGGAGGGGGCTGTGATCAAGATGTAATATACACAATGGAATACTACTCAGCCATTAGAAACAATGAAATCATGCAATTTGCAGCCAAATGGATGGAACTAGAGAAGCTCATCCTGAGTGAGCTAACCCAGACTCAGAAGGGTGTACATGGCATCTATTCACTTATAATCGGATTTTAGCCAGGATAACTATACTATAAGCAATGCACCAAGGGCAACAGGAACATAGACTTTGTTTCCTATCAATGAGACACTTTGCCCTAGTTGTGCTGCCTTGTAGGCCCCCAGTGTATGAGGAGCCTCTTGACTATGACTGCTGAACTGTGGTGGGGGACTGATATGTAGGGACACTCTACTCCAGAAGAGTGGGATGAAAGGGATAGGGGGTAGAGGATGAGAAGTTGGGTCTGGGAGGGCAGATCTGGGATGGGTGGAAAGAAGGCATTGTGATGGAGATGTAATCTGAAGTAATAAATAGACATTAAAAAATAACTTGAATAAATAAATAAATGTTTTTAAAAAATCAAGTGCTAAGATAGAACAGAGAATACCCTTGAACAGCATTCATATAGATTTATATTTTATGTGTTTTTTTCCTCTCCCCTTATGTAAAAATAGGTCATTTGAGTTAAGGCAGTGAATTAGCTTCCAAGATTTATTAGTTATAGTTCACCCTAATAAGGTCCACTTACCCTGATTACTTTTTTCAATGTGTAGCTAAATTTTATAGCTTAGAAATTAGCAGACTTGCCCTTAATTGGTTCAATAACCTCTCCTACTTAGTTATCTAAGCAATTTTCAAAGATCATAATGTCAAATATTTCTTCACTTTTGTCTTTCTTTTCACAAAATTAGGCAAACATTTCTAGGTTAGTAGAGAAAAGGAAAACAAGGTAAAATGGCTTAATACACATTCAGCTAACAGTGACTTTCAAGACTCTACTTCCACATGTCTCAGCTGCCCTGGAAACATCGTTACAATCTAGGTCCACACAGAATCTGTAGGCCAAAAGAGAGGACTGTATCTTTCCTTTTGCAATAACTACATTACAAAAAAGTATCTCCTTTATGTTTATTGCTGTTGTTGGCAGAAATAATGAGTAGATGCCTGATAATCTCACCAAAAGGAAAAGATGCAGGATCTTAACATTGATTGAGAGGAATGCAGAAGCCAGAACAGTTGGGATTTGAAAATATGTGAGTGGTCAGCATCAGGAAGCACACTAGACCATCATGGATCCCAACACAAGCTTTCTTCTCAGAGTGGAGTATCTTCCTTCAGTGCCTCTTTCAGACTTATCACAAGCACTGGAAACATCTAGTGTCTCTGACTGCCGTTTTCAATGATGTTCTTTCAGACATAAGACTTTTTTTTTTTTTAGCTTTCCATTCTCTCTTCCTCTTTACCAGACCATGCTTGCTTGTAAGACTTACATCAGTATTTGTTATAAGGAAACAAAAGATAAAATAATCAGAATACATCACCAAGTACCATTAGCAAGATCTGGGATTACATAGCAATGCTCTAACTAATATGCCTTAGACACAGAATGTTTACTATATGTGTAGAGATGGGGGCTGAAAATTGAGAGAAAACAGATGATTTCTCATAGAGAAGATTATTAAGACCCAACAAGAGAAATAATTTCAAGTTATTAGTGATGTAAATATCAGTGGGTTAGATTAAGAGGAGTAAAAGAATTTTAATCAAGTGCATCCACACATACTAATTACCAAAAACAATTAATAAATTGTATGCATCATACATACTACAACACAACTGGACTATATTGAACTCTGTGGATATTGGGAAATAAAAGAAAGAACAAAGAAATATATAACTGAATGAACTAGAATAAAGAGTTAAAAGGTAGATAAGACACATAAGCAAGATATTCTCTGAAATAACTGTTAAAACCTCAATAAGAGTTTTAGGTTTCACAGTATTATCTATAGTAACTTTCTAGTATTAATTATTTATAAGGACTTTGTAAGATAATGCACCTGTTTCTCAGGAGAAATGCACTTAAGTTTTAGGGATCAAAAGGTAACTTAATCCCAATATTTACCCAAAAATATATAGAGAAAAAGGTTAAACAAACACAGCAAACATTAATAACCTGGTGATTCGAACATAAGGAAATACCTTAAAATATTATAACTCACCTGTAAGTCTAAAGAAAAGTTACATGTTACAAATTTTTACATACTAGGCAATTTCCAATAAGACTTTGGATACAGGAAAGCAAATATTGGAGCCACATTCTTGAAGGGAGAAGAAACTACAATCTCAAAAATGAAAGGATACCATCAGTTATTCTTTCATATGTTGGAGATGGAAACATGACTAGAACTCAGATTCAAAGACATGCACAAACTAGTCAGCTTTCAAATGGTTCTGAGGTGAGTCACAGATCAGTGTTGGGCTGTATAGCCTAAGGATGCTCCAGCCATTTTAGTACCTGATATCTGCACTTCTCTGTAAATAGTCCTGCACCTTCTCTGGTTTATATGCCAAATATATGTCTTCCTTCTTTTTTATTATGTATTTATATATTCAAGTTGCATCCTATTTTAATCATATCTTTATAACTCAGAGATAGATGGACATCACTTTAACAATTGTTCCTTCACTAGGAAATTACTTTCTAACTTTGTTTTGTAGTAGTTTTGTTTTAGAAACAATTACACTCTGAAGTTCCAACAAGTCTCAAACTTAAGATGCTCCTGCCTAAGTTCCATAAGTGCTAGGATTACAGGATCACAGCTATGACCAGTTTAACTTAAAAAATACTGAATGTAGTTACTTTATGTGTCATATATCGGGTCCTGGCTGGGGCTGAAAGTCACCAGCACTAGCAATGCAATTGGCAGCTTTCTAGCCATAGCAAATCTTGGAGATAGGAAGCAAGTATACACTACTGCAGAGTGTTACAATGCAAGGCTTGAATACAGAGCTATTCCAACTATACTGAAAAGAAGAGGCTTAATTTTTCCAGTCTGACAGCAAATATCTTGTCCTGTAGAGAAGGCATTGTGTGATGTAACCAAAGTCAGTATTGATCAATAAAATGTCTATTTTGTTTTCAAATATGCTCAGATATAATTGCCTTCAATGAACTTAAACTGAATTATTTTAAGTTATGTAGTTTCCAACATCTTGTCACAATATATAGCCCATTTGTAAGGTCAGTACACTATAAGAGTTGAACAAAATAATGTAAAAAATAAAAAAGCAAGAAAAAACCTCATTTTGATAAAATTATTTATCAATGAGTTCCATGAGCCATCATCAAAGTCATTCTACTCTTAACACTTTTATTATAAGTGTCTAATAAATGTACACTTTTTAGGTATCCCCTTGAGGTTCTTGATTACTCTATCAAAAATATCTCTGTAGGGCTGAAGAGCTGATTCATTGGCTAAAATCTTGAATGTAAGAATGAGGACTGAGGTTCAGTTTCACAGAGACCATATAAATGCTTGGTGGAAATAAGGCATACTTGTTATCCCATCCTTCGAAGGAAGAGAAAGATAACCAGAGCAAGCTGACTAGTGAGAGTGGCAATATCACTGGACTCTAAGCTCAATTGTGACACCCAGCTCTTGTGAGTTAGGCAGAAAACAATGGGGTCTGATTCTTGACATCAACATCCTGCAGGCCTCCACATGCATGTGTGTGAACACACACACACACACACACACACACACACACACACACACATTGGTGCTACATACAAACATGCATACCACAATAAATGCAAAGAAATCTATCTTTATACAAATGACTTACTTTGCCCTTTAACAAAATAAAAAAGAGAGAGTCATTAGCAGCCCAACATCTTATACATACAAATATACATCAATGTATACAATATGCTAATGGTGATCATCTCTACATGCACAAACAAGATCTAATCAAAACAGAATATAAGTTTACTAGGCGAAACAATGTAACTAAAATGTTCTTTTTAAAATAAGTTGAGGAGATGGAGAGAAGGCTAAATGATTAAGTACACTGGTTGCTCTTCCAGCAGACATAGTTCGGGTCTCATCACCCACATGTTGGCTCACAACTGTCTATAACTCCAGTTCCAGGAAACTTTATGCCCTCTTCTGGCTGTCACAAGCATCATTAGTCATGTACACTGTTTACAGACATAATACTTTCTGGCAAAATAGCCATGACCAGAACTTATTTTTACAGTTTAAAAGAGTTGAAATAGATCTCAATATCTAAGGGGGAGTTATTATACAAGTGAGGAAGGAAAAAGAAGGGCCTTGAAAACAGAAAACTAAATATGGGATAATATTAACATTTCAATTTGAGAATTGAATATTATATTCCTGTATTTATGTGATCCAAAAAGACTAGAGATGCTGTCTTAACCTATGGGTAGCAAACAATTTGTAAATAAGTTTGAGGTAGATCTTCAGGATTGCCTGGATAGATAAATAGAGAGAGGGAGAGAGAGGAGAGAGAGAGAGAGAAACTCATAATTTAATCATTGTGATGTGTCAGCTTAAATAAGGTAAAAGATGGCCAGATAGCTGGTAAAATGTTACATCTGAGTGCTTGGATGAGGATGGTATTTCTAGAAGGCAACTATTGGAATAACTACACAGAGAAAGAAAAAGAAGAAAAAAGGAAGAAGAAGAAGAAGAAGAAGAAGAAGAAGAAGAAGAAGAAGAAGA
>CAJQZJ010009649.1:24814447-24843557 GCA_907164525.1 Lophiomys imhausi | reverse complement strand
AAGAAGAAGAAGAAGAAGAAGAAGAAGAAGAAGAAGAAGAAGAAGAAAGAAGATCATCACTAACACTGATGGCCCCACCCAATTTTCCCAAGGTCCAGGTAAACAGAAAAGGAGGATGGGGATATCTGCTTCCTTTGCTTGATATAAATCATATATCTCCTTCTCTCACACATTGGTACCCAGGTGCTCAGCATTTGTAAAATGGAGACTTATCAGCATGAGCTTCTCTGATTCTCTGTCCTGGGTTGCTCAGACATTGTACATGGACATAACTGGGCCTCTAGCTTCAACAAAGAAGTCTGTGGGGTTTCTTTCTTTCTGTTAGAGTGTGATACATCTTGATGCATATCTTTCTTATATTTATTCATATCTGTGCTTGTCTTCATCTACATGTTCTATTTTTTTATCAAAACTCTGTCAGATTTTAGTTATTCATGATCTTCAAACAATAAAATTGTGGCCAGATAATTTTAATAATAAATGACACATAATACATTTTTCTGAGGTAGTTGTTGAACCCCCCCCTCTATCTCTCTCTCTTGCTGTCTGTCTCTGATTCTCACTCTTTACATTTTCTCCTCTAAGTGGTGTTAATTATGTGTTTCTATCTCCCAAAAGTGCTATAATAATTGCTGTTGGTAAAGCACCTAGCTTTCCATGGATAAGAGAGAAGGTGTAAGGGCAGTGTATTATCATTGCCCTGGGCATCTGCTCATTAATGACTGAATTTGAGTAAAAACTCTTGAAAACTTTAATTGATATGAGACAGAAATTGGTCAACCTTAGCCATATTTACTGCCAAGTTTTAGTACATAGAGAAAAGCTCTTCTGTAATTAGATCATCTCCAATACCATCACAAAGAACCATGCAAGAGTTTTTACAGTGTTAGATCAATGCAGAATTTGTTAATACAATCTTTCTTTTTGATATCTGATACCTACCAGTCAATGCTCAGAATTCTAAGCACACGGTGATTAATGGAAAAGTAAATGACCTTCCAGAACTTACATTTGATATTTGAAAATATATACCTGGGATGTTGCCATTTTCCCCTGATGATCCCGTCTTTTACATTGTTCTTTATATCTTCTATTTCTAATGCCAGTTTTTGCAACATTGAACATGTACATATTGTTTTACTCTGTGGCAAGCAAGTGCTAAATTTTTATTACCCCCAAAAGATAAATTGCTAAATATTGTGTAAAATTCTTTAAATTTATTTGGCATTTTTTCCTAAAATTTCCAGTTACCCACAATATCTGTTATAGGACTGCATACAATGCAAATGATATGCCCTAATTAAGTAAAACATCTAATGTTGTCTGTTGTCTATCATTAATACTTTCAAAATCAACTAAAGTTTGTAAATGACTTTCCAGCAGTCAATCCATTTAGTACTCAGTCAAGAAAAATGAGAGCTTAATTAAAAATCAAATTTAGATTTAAAAAACATCATTTGCTTTCTCTGTCTCTCTAGTGCCTACCTACTATTGCAGGATTTCCAGCTTCTATCAACACCTTGCCTGCCAAAACCATTGCAAGCACCCTGTGGTAACACATCATGGCTACTCATGGTCAAGTCAATTAGCATCAGTAGGATGTTTGTGAATGATTTTTTATATCTGGACCTCTTCAATATTTCCAACCTTATGCATGGTTCAAACTCAGGTTATATGCTAAATAATAAGAGTAAGAGATATACATCCCATTATTTTTCCTATCATTTCTTTAAAACACTGAGATAAGACTGTTTTATGTCCCTAAATCTTGAGAATCAATTACACAAAAATCTCTCCATCAATTTCTACAACCCTTGGATAAGTTGACTATATTGTCACTATCTTTTTTAACATTCTCCCTGATTCTCCAATTGTATATGAGCCTTTATTTGCTAGACAAAAATAAATCTACTAAACAAAGTAATATAAACTATTCAATTGTGAGCCCATAAAAGTATGCTGTAAGAGCAACCTTATCTAATTATTTTAAAGTGTCTTTTCACAAGCAAAGTTTTGCTGTTTATTATTCCCCCTACCTGAATAAGAAATATCCTAGGCGAAGTTTAAATGATAAAGAATTGTCAAAACATTGACATTTCTGTTTCATTTTTTTTCTTTGTATGACCAATGGCTGTGAAAGTATAGTCACTTGCATTGTTCCCTAGACCCTATTGGCTTTTCAAATATTTGAAAATTGAAGATAACAAAGAAAAAATTTTATTTCTTTCAATAAGGGAGAACTGCTAAAAGTTAAATTAAAGTAGCTTTACACTTAAAATTTATCTCTAGTTTTGTGTATGGTAATGGTAATAATGCATTTTTATTACTCTGACATTCAAGGAAGAAAAATGAATGTACTTGTCAATAAGACCATGGTACTCTGAATTCCACCCATAAACTTTCTGAAAATATCAATATCAAGAAATAGCAGCAAAATGAGAATGACATATTACCCAGTGCATTTATGGAAACATTCTGTTTAAAGTTTAAACACTTATTTTAGTCTTGAGAACTCTGACAGCTAAATAGTGACTTCTTCATTCATCACTTTCACAGCCCTTCCTTTGTTACATGCAAACTTTGGATTCTCACCACAGTCTTCGTAACTACACAGGGGTAAACACTGAAGAACCAAAGAGGAACTACATAGCTGAGCTCCTTCTCCACCATGCATTTGTATGAATAACTCATTTAATTTTTCTCTCCTTTTATTCATTTTGATATGTTAATAATAATCACATCCATCTCATAGCCAAAGTGGAAAGACGGTAAAATTTAGTCAACAGGAAAGGTGCTCAGATTTTAAGAGGGCCTGGGAAATAGGCCATCTCTACTAATCAGGGATATTAAGTGAGAAACCTCAAGAAAACCAAAACAGAAACCAGAAGGTAAACTTGAGATTTCTGACTGAGAGCCACAAACAGACATAGCAGGTGATATGGAATTGAATTTGCAATCCTCAAGATAATAAATGGAAAAGGCAGGACAAAAAAAATTGTTATATAACTTTACCTGAGGAGATCTGAACAAGCAACTATGCATCCCATAGGGAGGACCAACAGGGACCAAATTAATGATTTCATCGAAGTCTAGCTTAGTGAACCCGTGTGTTTTGGAGTTACTTATAGGAGAATGAGTGGCTCAAAAGAAACATTACAAGAAGTTCTCTGCAACATGGGTGCTAACTCATAAAAAGTGCATGCTTAATGACTTGGAATTAGCCAGACAAGTCACTGTCTCCTCTCCTCAACAGTTGTAACAACTATGTAACCTTAGAGCAAGGGCCATAAGAAACTTCTAAATTTCTGTAACTTCCTGAGATTTGTGAGTTGTTTACTTCATAAGGTTTCCAAGTTTTATTTACTACCAGAGTCTTACTTAGTAAGCATCCCTCCAGGAAAGAATGCTTCAATTCAAAAGAAATTCTGTACAACAACAGAGAGCTAGCACTTCATTTTTTATGTTTATTTATTACTTCAAGTTACTTCTCCATCATAGTCCCCTCCCTCCACCCCTTCCAGTCCCGCCCTTCCACCCTCCCACCCTCTCCCCCTTCTCCACCTCTTCACCCCAGCCAGCCACCTCTGTTATTACTATAGTTTTGTTAGTTGCTTGTTCTACACTTCCTACATACTTAGGTAGTAATTTAATTTCCTTCTAAAGTCTCTGCTGGCCTTGAAACCTAAATAGTTATAATTTTAACATTAAGCTTAGTTGTATAAGTTTAAGAAATGTTTTAGTTCTAAAAGTTGTTATAGGTTGGTAAATGCAAATAAGAATAGAAAATGACATAAGTACAGAACTTTAAGCTAGATATAGATAATAGATGTTTTCTCCAAGGTTCCTAAATACAAATAGACTGGACATTGTAAATATAATTCTTGATAGATCTGATTGATATCTTTATTATATGTAGTATATAATTTTTTGAACTAAAAGGGAGAAATGTAGTATGAGTTTATTCAAATAACCAAGTATGAGAATGATTTTGTTTAATCCCAGGTGTGATTAAAACCTGTGCTTAAGACACAGGTGTAAGTATTAACTGTCTCATGAGCTAGCAGGGGCATAGCTTAGCCAGCTGAGCAAGTTTACTCAGAGTATTTGAAAGAGGAATAAAAAGCCAGAGTACCGAAGAGAAGGGAGGGGTCTCTACAAAGGGTTAGAAAAAAGGGGGCTCTACAAATAAGTAGGAAAACAAACTACAAAGAGAAGAAGAAAGGGCTACAAAGGAGAAGAGGTTGCTGCTTTCCTGGTGGCTAGTGCTCCCCCAAACTGCTGCTTGCTCTTCTGCTGCTGTCTGCAATATATGTCCAAGAGGGATATACAAGGTAATCTTTTGCAGTCAGGAAGAAACTTTGGGGTCTTTCCTCAAGACCCTACAGCAAAATGTGTGAGCCATTTCAGACAAGAGCAGCTGAGAGATGTTACCATGATAGAGCAGCCAAGAATTACCAGGTTATAAAAGTAAACAAACTACTGATACAAAAAACATTTAATTCATTGAAAAATGTCTTTGTTAGTTATTTAAAAATGCAGTTTTGGGCTGGAGAGATGGCTCAGCCGTTAAAGGCTAGGCTCACAACCAAAATTATAAAAATGCAGTTTTTAGTTCCAGTCCATTTGAAAGCTACTATTTATTGAAAACTGTATAGAATTTAAGAATTTATAGTTTTGCTAGATATTAGTTTTAGTTAATTGCAGAAATATACTATATTTAATATGCTTGTATATGATTTTGAAGTTAAGTAGATAGTACATGGATTAAAAAAACAACCAATGTTTATTTATTTAGATAGAGAGACAGACAGATAGATTATAGACGGTTTTCAAAAACCTCAGAGACCTACAGAAAATGGCATTTAAGATGTTTTAATAAGAAAAGATTTTTTTCCTACCTACCCACCCTCTCCCCCTTCTCATCACTTCTATGAGCGAGGAAGGGAAATTTGTATTCAGGAGCAAAGACTTAACTGATGAAGACTTAACTGTCTTTGCAATTGGTTAGGGCATTTGGTTTATATAGATGAAAAGATGTCTCATCTTAGTATTTTTATTTTTTATTAAGATTTATCCTATTTTTAATGTGTGTGTGTGTATCATGTATGTGGGAGTGTTAACAGATGTTGGGGAAAGTATTGGATCATCTGGACTTGGAGTTGTACATGGTTGTGGACTTTCTAATGTGGAAACAAGGAACTGAAATTGTATCTTTTAGAAGGACACCATTGCTATTCACCACTGTGCCCTCTCTCCAACACCATCCTCTGTTTTTATATTCTTTTTGTATATGTGTCTTTGTGTAAGGATTGAAATAGAGATCAGTCTAATGTGTTTAATTATCAATATTGAACACAAATATTTATTAAACATAAGTTGCTAAAACTTATTTGCTAACAAAGATCTTTCATGTTGTCAAATTTTCCCACCATTTTATAATAATGATCACAAAAAATCCACTGATGAGCATATCATACTACTGCCAGAAGTAAACTAATCAAAGCTATCCACTTTTAGTCTCCCAAAAGTTTGTACAGCCCAGTAGGTAAAAAGCAATTCGTGTCTTCTCTGATCTAAAAAGACAGGGGGAGGAGAACTTATATCTCTAATGCTTTTAGAGTCACATATCTGAAATACAAACAAATGACTACTCTATGTAGTCTTGTAGAAGAGGATCATTCACGTCATCTCTCCTAAGGACACCAAAGATGTCAAGAGTAAAACAGAAGAGGCCTACTTACTAATGAGAATTCCCAGTAAATTACAATTAGATTAATTATCCGGGTTCTTTAAAAAGTGCAAAGGATTGAGGCCAACAATACTACATGATGCATTTTCCACAGAGTACAAAGCAAACTATCCAAGTAGTAACATAGTCTAGCACCCAAAGAGAAGGCTGTTCTAATTAAAAAAAAATGTTGTAATTGGAAAAGATGAGATGTTTCACTGTGCTGTGCTAGTCCTATTTCATCATTTCAGTTCCTTCTTGGAAAAACAGTCACTTAAGTGTTCTTTGTGTGTCAGTGTGTGTAGCTATTCCCAGCACAATCATGACCCATTCACTTCAGTGACTCATATTATAAAAGATATAGATTTTCTTTTATTTCTTTAACAGGAGGGTGCCTCATTTATTTTCTGTCTTACCTCTGCTTGTAGCATGGGGAAGAAGATTTGAAGCAGAGTGATGCAGAATCATTTGTTGTATTGTTGTACTGTTGAAGAGTGGTAATATCACAAGAGACAATCATTAATCTAAGATGTTTCTTTCTTAACACCTCTATATTTTTAAAAAACACAGCTATTTTAAAATGAAGTATGAGAAAAACTGTATAGCATATTTCAGAATACAAAATCTGTTTTCTTTTCAGCGAGTAGAGTAAAATCAAGAATTGGTATCTGATTGAATAGAAACATATGGTGTCACAATAATTATCTAGACTAAGATTGTTTTATTCTGATAAAATAAGTTATAAACCTTTAATTATTACTGTATTTTGAGATAAAATTGTTTTTAAAATATTTTATTTTTTGAGAATTCCATACATTTTATAATGAAATATGAGCATGTGTAATTCCTTAACCCATTCTTGCTCTCCTCCTATCCATTCAAATTTTCCCTTCCTCTGTCCATATTTATTTCATAACCCATTTATTCATATTTGTTTCATAACCCTTTAAGTCCAGATAGTGCTGTCCACACTTGGTATGGACATGTGGCTAACTTTTGGAGCATGGGAAACCTACAAGTGACCACATCCTCAAAAGAGATGTTTCCCTTCTCCAGTAATTATTAACTATCATTAGTTCCTGAGTAAAGCCTGTAACTTGGCTTTACTATTCTCAGATTTTAGCTGGCTGATCTTGCACATGCCATGAGCAGGTGGCCAGTGCTGCAGTTTCATGAGTGCAATACCTACATCATGTACAGAAGATCCTTTCTTAGGACTGCTTCCCTCCAATGAGCTCTTAGATTTATTCTCCCTCCTTTTCAATGATGTTCTCCAAGCCATGATGGTGGAAGAATTAATATAGAAGACCTGTTTGGAGCCAGGCACATGGTCTCTCATTCTTATCACTTCCACTTCTTCTGTATCCTTTCATTGACCTATGCCCACTACAAAAATGAAAGCCTCTGTGAGAAGGATGAGAGCAGCCTAGGGCAATGGATACAAAACTCTTGATTCCATTCCCTCAGCCTCATGAATCCTGGGATTAAAGGTCTATGCCACCTAAAATGACATTTTTTAAAATTATTCCTTTTGTTTATTGAGATTTGATATTAAAATTTTGTGAGTTCATTAAAAGTTTCCTAAACCTGTTTTGACTACATTCCCATCCTCCTCACAACTCTTCTCATATCCAACCACTATCCCTAAACACACAACTTTGTGTCCTTTATTTTAAATCCTTCAAAATATATTTGTGCTTCCCAAATAGACTTGAGCATGTGGTCTGACATTTTTTATCATGTCTCTTATGTTTTAAGATTATAATCTTATGATATCACTTTTCCTTCCCATTCTTCCCTTCAAACCCTCTCATACACTCATTCTTTCTCTTTTCAAATTATTATTCTGTTTTTTCATTAATTGTTAACAAATGTGTGTGTGCATGTGTGTGAGTGTGTGCATGTGTGTGTATGTGTACTTATAGAAAAAAAAACCCAGCTCAGTCTGTATCACGTTACTTGTACATATATGTTTTCAGGGCTGAACAATTTGTTATTGAATAACTAATCAGTATACTCTTTGCTAAAAAAGACTTTTTCTCCCACTTTCAGTACTCCTTCAATGCATTTAGTTATTTGTGTAGAGAACTCATAGTCTTTCTTCTCCTCAGGTTAACATATCTGTTGTTGTCATCCTTGCTCTGCTCATGTTTAGGTAGTCATGTTGGTGAAACTTTACAGGTATAGTTTCTGACATTTTTAGAGAAAACAATAGCTTAGAACAAGAATTATTAAGTTAATACATTAAATAAAAAAATCAGTATCAGTTGTGAAATGTCAAAATTAATATAGATGAATAAGATGAAATGAAGTAATATGAACATCCTACTCTGTTTATTCTTGCCAAATATTAATCCTAGCCCATTCTGTGGTTAATCTCAGAATATGACAAGTGTTTATATGTCTAAATTGTAACCACTAAATAGTTTCGTTCAAGTTTCCCAATATCTTGAAGATTTTCTAACACTTAATTTGCAACATCTGATGTCAGTCCTTTGCCTACAATGTGGCACTATCTCCACAGATTACAGATGACATTAGAGAGATCTCACAGAGATCTACTTTACCTACTATACCTCCTCTACAAGGAAATTCAGAGAAAGCAGAAAGCTATTTAACTATTTCCCAATATCATGAAAAGGAACTAGTGTCTCAGTCTAATGTTTGGAAGTTGGTGGGGCAAGCACAATATATACCCACTTTCTCACTGTATTTCTATTGTTTTAATGGTTGTTTTGGACAAATATACATATGCCACAAATAATGTAAATATAGTTTTAACTAATTAATGGAGATGCATGTCAACCATGGTGCATTAAAACTATTATATGAAAAGCAATAGAGGGTGGTCATATCTTCCAAAGAAAACCTCTTTTCAAACAGATTGCTTAAACCTGAAAAAAATTCAAATGATGTTATAATTGTCTTTTTTTACATCAATGATTACAGTAACAACAGTCACAAAATTTAAAAGGTAGAAATATCTCAAATACCTAAAAACAAAGTAAGAAACAAAACAGGGTATAGTGTAGACTACAAATATTATCTGTTCATTAAAAGGAATGATTAACTACTATATACTAGGATATGGGTAACCCTTCTTAACCTCACTACCAAAGAAAAAGAGCAGCCAAAAATCCACATACATCACAAAGGTCTTTATAAAAAGTCCAAATTATAGAAAATCTGTATATAGAGAGATCTGGGTAGAGAGATAGAAGACATCTGATTACATTACTAAAAGCTGCAATGTTTCCTTTTGAGATCATGAAAATGTTATAAAATTGATTATCAGCAAACATCTTTTTTAAGTGTGAATAGATTAAAAACAATAAATTGCATGGCATAAATGGGTCAAATGGATAATATAAAACTCTAACAGCAATACATCTGTTAAAATAGTAAAGAAATTGATTGCAGTCTACTCTAGCTGCAAAAAAGTTATATATATATATATATATATATACACACACATATATATTATATTATTTGGTGGTATTTCTTTTATAAAAAGATGATTCTTTTCCTTTTATTGAAAATAATTGTTTCATACAATATATTTTGATCATATTTTCTCTTCCTTCAGTTCCTCCCTGATTTTCCCCCAACTTCTTCCGTTCTGATTCAAATTTTCAACTTCATGTTCTCTTTCTCTATCTCTCTCAGCTAAACAACAAAACAAAATAACAAAAAACAAGAAACACAAAAACTCATAAACATACAACAGAAATATACCCCTTACCCCTTACCCCGTTCCCTTGCTCTTTTTCCCCTCTCCCGTGTTCCTGTCCCCTCCTCCCTCTTCCTCTATCTCTTCTCTTTATCTCTTATTCTCTGCCTTCTGTCCCTCTGGGGCAAATAAATCTCCTTTGTGCTGAGAACTTGATCTTGGAGTGTCTTGAGCCAACTCCGAAGTACCCTGTGTTGTTAACTTTTAAAAGCTAAATACATCACAACAAACATAGTGTTGCTAAGTTAGAAGGAAAAGTAAAAAACAAAAGAACAGCTAAGAGAAATGGAGCATAAAGTAAAAGCAGGAACTTGGAAAATTTAGTTCACAAATAGGCTCCCGTGATATGTAATTTATTCATGGTTCCTGCTAGATTGAGCTAAGAGCAGCTGCTTCTCCTTTTGGTTGTGGTAGTCATTCCCTAACATGTCTCAACTGTCATCCCAGTACAGGCGGCACTGATGCTCAACTGCACTGTTACCCTCCAAAACAATATTCTGCACACCACAAGGCTGCGAGAGAGGCATGTTGATCCTCGTTGAGCGTATGCCCTCTGCTTTAAGTTTCTGTTTGGTTCCAATACATGAGAAGAAGGAAAGTCAAAGTCATGTTTATATACAGGAAGAAAAGATTAACACAGTAGAAAAGGAGGCTGAACTTTTACTTACATTTTCTGAAAATCTTTTAAGCCACTGTGGGTTTGAAAAGATATAAATCCAATTGCTTTGAAGGGATTAAAAAAACATATATCTAGTCTCCCAATGCAAAGAAACCAAGGTGTGTCTCTGCATATTTGCTGAATGCCTTCAGATGCATGTTTTGGTCCTTTCAGCCACTCTACAAGCAAATATTTTATTCACAATTTTTTAGCTGAGATAATAAACCTCATGTATGTTAGCCAATAAACTGTGGAAGTAAATTAAACCAAACTGCCTACATTTGAGTCTAGTTCACATTCACAGGCTAAACCTTAGTATATAACCCCTGGATGGGTTATCTAAGACCAAGTGGTTATTTTTGAGCACACATACATAATGAGCAACATTAAAGGGACTTGGCAAGTTGATATATATATATATATATATAGATAGATAGATAGATAGATAGATAGATAGATAGATAGATATAGATATAGATATAGATGTATATATAGTTACATATATATGTAACAATAATTAATTATCATAGTTCATAAATTTGAAAGGGAATTGGGAGACAAGATAACAGAGTGGGAGAAAAGGGAAAGAACTAATGTAAATACATTGCCTATATATGAAAATCTCAAGAGATAGGCTTGACACTAATTCAACCATCTCCCACTGGAGATTTTTCGATGCTCATCTTCTACTTGGAGTACAATAGGGGGTGCTGTCAGGAGCTGACATGTCTCGATATCAAAAAATCTTAAGTTAAAAAAATATCTTTGAATGCCATATTCTGAAGATCTCTTGAGGTTTTTGAAGACTCCCTATCTATCTCTGATATTTAGATAAGCAAATGTTGCTTGTCTCTTAGCAACTTGATATCTGAGTAGCTTTGCTTCAACTGTAGACAGACTGCTGTCCAAAAAAGGACAAAACTTGGAAGCAGGTAAGTCGACAGCCTAGCTCTGCCAAGACAGGGTAGGTAAGTCCTTCAAAATTCCTGCTCTATAATCAATGTCTGTCAGAGAAACAGGGCCAAACGGCTGAAGATTGATGCTGTAATGTATGGAGAGAAATGGGAACTGTCCAGGCAGCCACTGGTAGGTCATTTCTTAGTTTTGGAAGCTGCAGGCCCTGCACTTCCTATATATAATCACATATATTTATCCCTCTCAGGTCTCTGAGGTGGTTGAAGAATAGATAGCTAGAGTCTCATAGTTAAATTTTGAGTTGTTTAGGAATCAAGAGGGTGTTCTGGATCTAAGAAGATGTTTTAAAAATTGTGATGCAAGTTAGTATGAAAGCTGAGTTAGATATAGAACTTTAAACTCATGGAGATGGTTAGATAGTAGAATGTTAAAGTCAGGTGCCAAATACATATGGACTGGACATTGGGAATGTATGCTAAGCCATATAACTCTCATAATTGTGGCCTATTTATTTCTGTTATTTTGTATTGTATTTATTGTTATCAGAGAAAGAACTATTTGTTGGACTGAAAGGGGGAGCTGTTGGGGGGAAAAGATATGCCTTAAACTTAAAAAAAAGGGAAGAGGATGGGGGTTGAGGGGAAGAGGTTGGGAGGGTGACTGGAGGGGGGAGTAAAGAGGGGATTATGATTGAGATGTAACTTGAAAAAATAAAAAATAAATTATTAAAAAAAGAAATAAAATATTTTATATTAAAAAAAAAACTCAAAAGACAGCATATGCTGGCCAGGCTTCAGAGAAAGGGTAACATTCCTACATTGCTGGTGGGAGTGTAAACTTGTACAACCACTGGGGAAATCAGTCCGGTGATATCTTAGAAAACTTGGGATAGCTCTACCTCAAGACCCAGCCATACCACTCCTGAGTATATATCCAAAAGACTCCTCACCAATCCACAAGGACACCTACTCAACTATGTTCATAACAGATTTATTTGCAATAGCTAGTAACTGGAAACAATCCAGATGTCCTTCAACCGAAGAATGGATTTTAAAACATGTATTACATTTACACAGTGTAATATTACTCAGCTATCAGCTTTATTTATTTATTTGTTTGTTTGTTTGTTTGTTTATTTATTGGTTTTTTTGTTGTTGTGGGTTTTTTTTTGGTTTTTTGTTTGGTTGGTTTTTGTTTTGTTGTTGTTGTTGTTGTTGTTGTTGTTGTTTGGTTTTTCGAGACAGAGTTTCTGTTTCCTTGACTGTCCTGGACTCACTTTGTAGACCAGGTTGGCCTTGAACACCCAGAGATCCACCTGCCTCTGCCTCCTGAGTTCTGGGATTAAAGACATGCGCCACCATACCTGCCTATCAGCTTTATTTGTAATAGCAAGAAACTGGAAACAACCCTAGTGGAACTGCCATGTGTGCCCTCTGTGCAAGAGGAAGCTTTTAGACCTCATGTGACTAACAAACTAAGGGGGGCTGATACATGGAGACACCCCACACTGGAGGCATGGGAGGGGTGGGAAAGAAGATAGAGGGTAGGAGTGAAGGGGTGGCAATGGAGATGTAATGAAGTAATAAATAAACCCTTAAAAAATAAAATACTTTTTCAGCATCTAGTGAGATGATCATGTGGTTTTTTTTCTTTGAGCTTATTTATGTGGTGAATTATGTTGATGGTTTTTTATATGTTGAACCAGCCCTGCATTCTTAAGATGAAGCCTACTTGATCATGGTGTATGATACTTTTGATATGTTCTTGGATTCGGTTTGCCAGTATTTTATTAAAAGTATTTTTGTGTCTATGTTTTAGGGAGATTGGTCTGAAGTTCTCTTTCTTAGTTGGGTCTTTGTGTTGTTTAGGAATCAGGGTGACTGGGGCCTCATAAAAGGAGTTTGACAGTGTTCCTTCTGATTCTATTTTGTGGAAGAGTTAGGAGTGTATGGATTTTAGCTATTTGAAGGTCTGATAGAATTCTGTGCTGAAACCATCTGGTCCTGGGCTTTTTTTGTTTGGGAGATTTTTAATGACTCTTTCTATTTCCTTAGGGGTTATAGGACTGTATAATCTGTTAACCTGATCTTGATTTAACTTTGGTAAGTGGAATTTATCAAGAAAGTTGTCCATTTTTCTTAGGTTTTCAAATTTGCTGGAGTACAGATTTTTAGAGTAGTACCTAAAGATTCTCTGGATTTCCTCAATCTCTGTTGTTATTTCTCCATTTCATTTCTGATTTTGTTGACTTGGGCTTTTTCCCTTCTGCCTTTTAGTTAATTTGGCTAAGAGTTTGTCTATTTTTTTGATGTTCTCAAAGAACCAACTCTTGGTTATGTTGATTTTTTTGTATTGTTCCTTTTGTTTCTGTGTTGCTAATTTCAGCCCTAAGTTTTATAATTTCCCTCTTTCTGCTCTTTTTGAGAGTGCTTACTTCTCTTTCTCCAGTTCTTCTGTTAATTTGCTAATATGAGCTGTCATAATTTTCTTTTTGAAGGCACGTAGTGCTATGAACTTTCCTCATAGCACAGCTTTTATTCTGTCCCAAAGGTTTGGGTATGTTGTGCCTTCATTTTCACTGGATTTTAAGAAATCTTTGATTTCCTCCTTTATTTCTTCTCTGACCCAGTAGTTATTCAGTCTCTAATGGCAGTGAGACATTTGAAGAAATGCTCAACATCCTTAATCATCAGAGAAATGCAACTCAAGACAACTTTGAGATTCCATCTCACACCTGTCAGAATAGCTAACATCAAAAACTCAAAAGACAGCATATGCTGGAGAGGTTGTGAAGAAAGGAGATCATTCTTCTATTGCTGGTGGGAGTGCAAACATATACAACCACTATGGAAATCAGTCTGGCAATATCTTATAAAATTTGGAATAGTCCTACCTCAAGACCCAGCCATACCACTTCTGGGTATCCACCCAAATGATTCCTCATGATACCACAAGGAAGTTTCATCATCTGTGTTCATAGCAGTCTTATTTGTAATATCTAGAAACTGGAAACAACCCAGACGTCCCTCAGCTGACGAATGGATAAAAAGATTGTGGTACATTTAAACAGTGGAATACTACTCAGCTATCAGAAACAAGGAAATCATGCAATTTGCAGCCAAATGGATGGAACTAGAAAATCTCATCCTGAGTGAGATAACCCAGACTCAGAAAGATGCACATAGCCTCTACTCACTTATAATTGGATTTTAGTCATATAGAACAGGATAACTGTCCTACAATCAACACAACAAAGGGATCAGGACCATAGGCTTTGTTACCTATTAATGGGACAGTTTGCTACCATGTAGGCCCCCAGTGCAAGAGGAAGCTCATAGCCCTCATATGACTGTTGAACTGAGAAGGGCTCATATGTAGGGACACTCCACATTGGAGGAGTGGGTTGGGTGGGAGAGGGTGGGAGGGTGGAACTGGGATGGGTAGCAAGAGGGGACTATGATGGAGTTGTAATTTGAAGTAATAAACATTAAAAAAAGAAATAAATAAATAAAATTAGAAAAAAAGAACCAACTAAGCAGAAAAGTTACTAACACATATTTATCCATTTGCCCCAATGCAAAAAGACATAAATAATTTTTAAAACCCTGATCTAATAGACTTAATGAAAATCTACATTTTAAATATTGATTCCATATGTCTTTTTTCTCTCCTCAAAAAACTGGAAATTTCATAAACATACATTTTTTGTTTCCCTGCTTCATTGCCATGTCCTCATCCTAAATAAAACAATTCCAGGTTTAAATAGATGAACTAAATATTTATCATTAATATAAAAGAAATAATGGGAAAGCACTTGAGATAGAGCAAACACATATGATTCTACCTCACATGGTGTAAAACAGCACTGGTCAGACCATTTACTTTTGATCAGACTTTGTTCTTACCAAAGACATATCCAGTTGGTGAGCCATTGCCTAGAACTGGAAGTGCCCAACCCGAACTTATGTATGTTGCTCAACACAAAATTGTGCATTTATTTAAAACACTATAGTTTTAAACTTTTATATGGGTATCACAGTGCATAGTTTTCAAGAGTGAACATCATGGATTACAACATCCTGCTTTCATGTCAAAAGATTGATCATACCTTCGAGTTTAGGCTAATGTGGTAAATTCATTCAGTGGCAAATTAGACCTTCCCAAAAAGGTACTAATTTTTTCAGCTATTTCATAACTTTTATTGTTTATCCAGTTCAAAGACAGTTTATCCAGAAGTACAATACTGCTAGTTAGGTGGTGAAGGAGAATCTATATATGGATAGCTCAAATAAAATGTTAGTAGGCAGAAAGAAATCTTAGGGACAGAAGTTTGAAATTGAAATGAGGAGGTCAACAAAACCTTGAATATGGCTATTTAAGTAAGTAAGATTTGTTTTGTTTTATTCAAATATTCAGAAACTTAGAAAATATTCTTTGTATCCAGAGGACTAGGGATAGTATTTCTTTTACTGATGTTTAAATGCTTTGTTCCTATAAAAAAAAATCTTAGATTTCCAAGCCAGCAAGTCCTTGAGAAAGCAAATGCATTATAACAATATAGATAATAAAGGCATTCCAAATGTATAGATAATTTAATTCCCTTGTACAAATTGATTATTTTTATGAATCTTGAAACTTTTTCTGGCTCACATATTTTGTGGTCAGATAGAATTATTCCTGGAAACATAATCTAATGATTTAGAAATACAAATAAGAAACGACAGCATGATTTGTCAACTCACAGTGCATCCTTTGAATCAATGTCACTGTTTATAATTTTTTTAAAAAAGACACTTGCATCTTCAACAAATGGTGCTGGTCCAACTGGATGTCCACTTGTAAAAGAATGAAATTAGACCCATACTTATCACTTTGTACAAAACTTAAGTCCAAGTGGACCAAAGACCTTAACATAAGGCCGGTCACACTAAATCTACTAGAAGAGAAAGTGGGAAAAACCATCAAAATCATTGGCACAGGTGACAACTTCCTGAACAGAACACCAACAGCTCAGGACCTGAGACCAACAAGCAATAAAAGGGACTTCATTGAACTGAAAAGCTTCTGTAAGGCAAAGGATACTGTCATTTGAACAAAACAGCAGCCTACAGACTGGGAGAAAATCTTCACCAACCCCACATCTGACAGAGGGCTAATATGCAAAATCTACAAAGAACTCAAGAAATTAAATGCCAAGAAACCAAATATGGTTAGATAGTAGAATGTTAAAGTCAGGTGCCAAATACATATGGACTGGACATTGGGAATGTATGCTAAGTAATATAACTCTCATAATTGTGGCCTATTTATTCCCATTGTTTTGTATTGTATTTATTGTTAAAAGAGAAAGAACCATTTGTTGAACTGAAAGGGGGAGCTGTTGGGGGGGAAAAGATATAACTTAAACTTAAAAAAAGGAAGAGGATGGGGAATTGAGGGGGAAGAGGGTGGGAGGGTGGGACAGGAGGAGGGAGTAGGGAGGGGATTGTGACTGAGATGTAATTTGAAGAAATAAAAAATAAATTATTTTTTAAAAAAGAAAAAAATGGAGGAGAGCTAAACAGAGAATTCACAAAGAAGAAATTTCTAAAGGCTGAGAGACACTTGAAGAAATACGCAGCATCCTTAATCATCAGAGAAATGCAACTCAAGAGGACTCTAAGATTTCATCTCACACCTGTCAGAATGACTAAGACCAAAAGCTCAATGACAGCACATGCTGATGAGGGTGTGGAGAAAGGGGGATGCTGCTCCATTGCTGGTGGGAATGCAGGCTTGTGCAACCACTATGGAGGTCAGTCTGGTGATATCTTAGAAAACTTGGAATACCTATGCCTCAGGACCCATTTAATTTCTTGAGTTCTTTGTAGATTTTGCATATACCAGCACTTCTGGGTATATGTCCAAATGACTTCTCACCAAATCACAAGGAAGTTGCCTTATATTCAGCTATATTCATAGAGCCTTATTTGAAATAGCTAGAAACTGGACACAACCCATATGTCCCTCAACTGAAGAATGGATTAAAAAACTATGGTATGGTACATCTATACAATGGAATATCACTCAGCTATCAGAAACAAGGAAATTATGCATTGTGCAGCCAAATGGATGGAACTAGAGAAGCTCATCCTGAGTGAGCTAACCCAGACTCAGAAGTATGCACATGGCATCTATTCACTTATAGTCGGATTTTAGCTATATAGTACAGGATATCTATACTACAACCAACGCACCAAAGGGAACAGGAACATAGACTTTTTCTTCCTGTCAATGAGATACTTTGCCCTAGTGGTGCTGCCTTGTAGACCCCCAGTGTATGAGGAGGCTCTTGGTCCTCTTATGACTGCTGAACTGGGGCGGGGGGACTGTTAAGTAGGGACACTCCACTCCAGAGGACTGTGATGGAAGGGTTAGTGGGTAGAGGGTGGGAGGACGGGACTGGGAAGGGTTGAAAGAGGACACTGTGATGGAGATGTAACCTGAAGCAATAAATAAATAAATTTATGTAAAAAAAGAAAGAGACCAGAGTCAAAGATAATTTCATTGATTTCTAGTTTGACAGGTCAGACCTTATAAAGGATTGTGGGTAAATATATGCTATACTTACATAGTCTCAGACACATCTTCATTAAATGGCCAGCTTCTTGGTAGGGTACCTAATAAGATTTGTTTTTAGTTTAAGTATCCCAGTACTATGACATATGTGCACACAATTATCACCTGACATTTGGAAATACTGGATAATGAATGGAATGAATGTGCACCTCCAAATTTACACTGTGAAATTTTAAATCTCAATGAAATAGTACCAAGAGATATGACCTTTGGGAGGAGATTAGAGTCCTAGGGGATCTCTCATTGATAAGATGAGTGCTCTTCTGAGATAGTTCTTGAGAGCCCAGTCACTTCTTATCTAAGGGGAGGAAGAGTCACAATATATGGATGAGTAAGTTTGCAACCCTCACAGAGCTGTAGACTCAGGGTTATTTTGCAATTCAAATGCTGATTTATGCATTCCCCCATATCTAGTTGCATTTCTTGTTCTGAGAATATCCTGTCTCAGTGTTGTGTAAACACTGCTGCCCAATTGTCCCCTGATATATCAATAAAACAGCCTACAGTCAATCGCTGAGTAGGGACAAGAATAGGATTGAACTTCCTGCCCTCTAGTGGAGGAGTGAGAGAGAGAAGTAAGAAATTCAGAGACATCAGGAGAGAGGAGCTGAAACAGAAAAGCCACAAAGTGCAAGTATCTTTGGGATTTATGCTGGGAGGTTAAGACTAGAGTAACAACAGCTCGGTTATTGTGTCATAAAGCCTGTCTAGCAAATAACATAATACAGTCTCAATTATTTGGATGTTAGACAGATTAAGGGAGAAACTGAGAAACATGCAGTTTTTTAAAATTAACACCAACACACAACAGTTCTGACAGCAACTTGGTCTTAGAATTTTCAGTATTCGGAACCATAAGAAAGAAAACTGTTGATTACATGCCTTCTGTTGACAGACTTATGTTATTATCAGCCCAACTTGACTTCATCCCTCATAATTAAACAATTAATTATCCGACATTCAAAGGGAAAACTGTAGATATTGGCAAAATGAAGTGGTAAATTTTTCTCAAGCCTAATGTTTGATTACAAATCTTCATTCATGCTCAAAATATTTTCATAGTTCAACCTTTTGGTATTAAAATAAATAAATAACATTGACACAATAGTAGTCCTATGAAAATGTAGTGGAATAGCAGGCCTACAGGTGTTTCAGAGTCAATCTCCTTGAAAGTTTGTATTCATGGTTTCATACTACCTGGGGTAATTGACTGCAGAAAGTATTCTCTTGCTTTCTCCAAATAATTTTCTTTCTATTTTGGTACCAGCTTCATTCATTCACTGAACACTTCCATGGACATCCTTTTTTAGAAAATGGACAAAACTGATTGGCTTTAGTCACTTGTCCTGGTCGTATATTTCTCTAAATGTCTATTCATTGTATGCTGTTCTATGATAAAATAACAATTTTATTATAGTCTATTTTTCCCCTTCTAGAATGGAAGTTACATGAGGATGGAGTTCTTTGTCTGCCTGTGCTTTTCTGTATCCCTAAGAATCTAAAGCAATGCCTAGCACTACTGTTCAGTCTGAAACAGTATTGAATTTGAATGAATAAGTAGATGAATGTGTGAAAATGAGCTGTTAAAAAAAAAAGAATTGATTGTTTATATGTAAAAGAAGCATAGCCTTGTCTTGTTTTCTACACTTGAGGCCCAAATACATTGTAGGAAATTTTCAATTTGTTACTGCTCTGCTAAGCTTATCAGGAATGTTAGTTTTCATCCTAATATGAAATCTCTTTCTCCCAGTGTCATAGAATTATTAAATATCATTGTACTTATCTGCACTTCATATGTTTAAGTATTATTGAAGTGTTAGATCACTGTTATTCTGAATAAAATACATGATAATAAGGTAGACATAATAGTGACTATGTATTTCTATTTCCACATTTGTAAAATATTAAGAAGTGAGTTTGAAACTCAGGTGAAACCTATAAAAGAAATTGCTTCAAATTTTTACTAAAATAACCCTGTGAGTGTGGAAATGTAGTAAATCATTCAGTTACTTCAGGACTTATGGTGGAGGTTGAATTTCTATTGAATCAGCATGGTACCTGGAAGTGCATGGTGGTTCTGGGAAACAGTTGTAAGGAAAACCCAGGAAACTGAAAAGGGCTTCTGGCTTGGCATTGCTTCTTAACACTGCTCAGCTGCTGGACACTGACACGCTTTGAAAGATGCTAGAAAGATAGCAGCTGAAGTTAGGCTGAGCTGAAGTTGGGCAGGCCCAGTTGGAAAAACGTGGCTCCAAGAGTGTGGAGAACAGCACCCTGCAGAAGGGAGTGGCCAGCGACCACAAGAAACTGCTAGAAACCACAAGAAACTGCTAAAAAAAAAAAAAAAACCAAAAAAAAAAAAACCCAAAAAAACAAGAAACTTCAGGACTCGCCAAGGACTGTGAGAACAGTGATGGCAAAACCCAAAAGGGGTTGCAAGGGATGGTGATGCGAAGCAGATGTGTCTCAGCTGCTGGAGCTGAAGCCTTTCTGTACTAACAGAGAAAGCCGCACTTCAAGTAGAGATGCTCTAACCAGTCCCTAGGCTGCACCAGCCCTGAGAAATAAAGAATCAGGCAGTCAAGCACCATGACACATAAACCAAGACCAGCAGAGGAGACAGGAGGGGGGAGCACAGCAGCCTGAAGCTATGTTCATCCATGAGCCCACAGCCACTAAGCACGTGGGTGTGCTCTGAGACTACAGTGAGTGGACTGTGAAGAGATGGCAGAAACAGGAGGGAGTGAGGCCCCTGTCCCATGAAGGGGTGGCAAGTCCCAGATAAACAAAAGAGGCCCCAACAAAGGCCATATCACCAAGGACTAGGCTCGCTGTGTGGCACAGAATCTGCCCTGAGAGGATTCAGCTAACTGCCGATACATGTGGGGATCCTACACTTGCTCCAAGTAGCTTTGACAGTCTTGACTGACTTCGGAGGCCTTGAGCCCAAGCTGAAGTGAGGCGGCAGCTTCTTCCATAACCAAGTAACCACTGAACAACCACTATCCTTGTGTTCCTGCAGATAGCCTGCTGGCCAGTTGCCCTAATAGGACCTGCACTTGAGGACTTGTATCCTTCTAATGTTCCTAGGGTTGGTGGGTAGAATTATTAATAAATATAGTTTAAAAGTTATGTTTATAAGTACTCTTCAGATATACAATTGAAATTATGAAATTTGCAGACAAATGTGTGTATACACACACCCACGCACACACACATATATATGTATATGAATATATTTGAGTGAAGTAATATAGACTCAGAAATAAACGCTAAATGCCGCATCCTCCAATTCCTCATTTGTGAGTATACAACATGAAACAACCACAAAAATTAGGAAAATATAAAGGCACCAGGGAAGGACCATAGGTGGGAGTCTGGAAGGAAGAAAAGAGCATGATACTAGTCATATGAAGTGGAAATTAAACAACAGAGAAGAGCTCTAACAAGGGAACAGGGAGGAGGTCAAACAGAAGAACAAGGATAAGGATAATTACCTCCACAGGCATTTGATAAAGTCTCAAGGAACCATATAATTCTATATTTACCTAAAATTACATAGAGTATATATAACTGTATATGGAGATACACATTATATATGTAATATATATAATTGATATATCTTAAATAAGATATATCTTAAGATTATATATATATCTTATGTAATAAGTTATATGATAAGTTACATATTTTAAAATACATATTTAATTACACATTACATGTAATTATATATATGTATGTGTATGTACATACACTTAACTTCATATATAAAGTTAAGTCATTGGGGTTTACATTGCTCCACAAATGAATCATAGACTTACAAAAACCCCAAAACAAGGCAAAAGAAACCTCTTTTGGAAGAACTGTTTAGGGTAGTCAAAGTGACTTCCAAAAAATACAGATTACAGATGTAGCCTGTGCAGAAAATGGCTAATTAAATTATTTAACAGTATTTATATTATCATTAATTGGTCAGCAGTGTAAATCCTTAACCCATCATTATAAATGAATACTCAGTCACCTGATGGATTTTAACAAGCCTTAATCTGGACTGAACAATCTTGGCCCATCTAAGGTAGCTTATTCTATTCTTCAAATATAACCCCATATATATAATGTCCCCTGGGCTATTTTACTCCACACTATGCTGATGTTCCAGGCCATGTTGACTGAGGTTCTTTTCTCAAACCCATGGCATGTTTCCCCCTTCCTGCTCCGTTCCTGGCTTCTTCTACCCAAGATGCTCCCTGCTTCTGAAGCCCCCAGCCTACCTCTGTCTTTGCCCAATCTCAGGTCTCATCATTTATTCAATCAATCAGAGACAATGGTTAGAAAGTAAGATAGCACAGTATTACATCATCTACAGCAAGCAGGCTTCTGGAAGCAGGTTAATTAACATTTAGAATGCATAACATCACCCCATCAAGCCTTGATTACCTCAGGGGTTGACAACAGGAGGGTGGAGGCCCTACTGCTGAAGACTTTGCACATTTAGGACACAGGTCTCAGATGATTTGAGCTAGATCTGATTAGAAAGTCTCTTAACTACAGCCTAGCATCATGGTTCCAGAAAATACTATGCCATCTCCCAAGGTAGAGAGACAATTAAGTAGTAATTTCTAGCTGGAGAGGTTTAAACCAGGGCAATTGTCACAATGGCAAGATATGCATAAAGGTACAATAAGGGGCTTTCGCATGTTGATGTGAGCAGCGGCTCACAAACTGTACATAAGGCCCACACAACTAGAGGAATATCATCCCTGGTACTATAAACCTGTCAGCTTCCCAGAGACATTGAGGTCATGGACCTTAGAAAAGAATCTACTACCACTCCCTTGCTAGTGCAGCCTAATTCCTTACAACCTTCTTGAACTTTTCGCTATACCCACAGACGAGTGTAGCTACCACCCTACTCAAAAAAGCCTTTCTCACAGCAAATGGAGACCATTAGAAAAGCCACAATTGACTCAGTGTAGAAACCAAAGAATCATGAGAGCTTAGGCCCAGTGGCTACATCACAGCTCTTGCATCTATGGCTCAGGGAGCATATGGAAGAGGAGCAGAAAGATTATAAGACCCCAAATACTAGTGGGTTAGCTGTGTAACAGTCTGTTTCAGAACTGTCTGATTAAGCAAGACTGGAATAATGGCAATATCAAAGATATGTTAATGTTAAACAGGAGGTTTTTGCTGGAGTCCCATCTCTAGACAAAAAACAAACAGAAACAAAAAACAAAACAACAAAAAACAGACAACTCATGACTTCTGGTAGATGAATTAATCTTTCCTAGTATGAGAGCCCTTATGTCCTGTACAATGCAGTTATCAACTTTGAGACAATTTGCACACAAACAACGAAAACAGATTTAGTAAGGTGTTTTATTTATGTTTGTGCATATACATACATACACATACATACATATGTATGAATATTGATTACTGAATTATTGAATATTAAATATGATTGTTACATATATATGTATATATGTATCATATAATAATCAAAGAATAAGAAGCTATCAATTTAAGAGTGGATGTTGTGTTGGAAGGAATTTAAGGAAAGGTAACTAGGAGGAGCTGGAAGGAAGGAAGTGAGGAGGGAAGTGATATAATTGTTTTTCAATTTAAAAATAAAAATAAATGAAAAAATTCACAAAAGATTTCATATTGAAAATAACTTTCACTGCAAGTAAGCGATGTGGCAAAGGCTTTGTGTCTCTCTTAATATTTCAAGGGCACGAGATAATGCCCACCATATATACACTCCGTAACTGTCAAGTGTAAAAGCATTCAGTAACCCTATTTCCTTTCAAATACATGAAAAATTATAAAGACAAAGCAAGCTCTGTCAGAGTAAACAATGTGGTGAAACCTCCACCATTCCTGTTTATTTCAAAGGTATGATACAACTCACAATGGAGGAAATCCCATGAATATAAGAATTGTGAGAAAGCACCCTGCTGTTCTAAGGGCTTTTTTGAAAACAAAATATTATTCACACCAACAAAAGGCCCCATGAATGTACAAAGCATTGCAAAGTCAAATCCATGAAAAAGTGTCCTCTACTGAAGTC
The DNA here is from genome assembly GCA_907164525.1 of Lophiomys imhausi. NCBI lineage: Eukaryota > Metazoa > Chordata > Mammalia > Rodentia > Muridae > Lophiomys > Lophiomys imhausi. The sequence goes on along the minus strand of CAJQZJ010009649.1, from coordinate 24,819,835 downwards.
CCAAAAATATCACAAGCATGGCAGTCTTTATTATTTCAAGTTCTTTTCAAATACATAAAATCACACTAGAGAGAAATCTTACACATATACAGAATAGGAATGAGCATTCAGTTGCTCTAGAACCTTTTAAAAACATAATTTACACTGAGGAGCACAAAGTTTATAAAGCCCCAAATCATTCCAGAAACTTCTCCTATGAAATGAAGCCAGTGCAAATTATAGGTTTGAGGGGAAGACTTCACTTTCTACAATGCCTTTCAAAATTATATAAGCAAAAACTAAAAAAGTAACATAAAACAAATAAACCTTTGTAAACAATGTGAGAAGCCTGTCATTGGCCAGCTTTTTAGCAAACTTGAGAATACATTAGTGCTGAGAAACCAACGTAAAGCAGTGTAGCAAGTCCTTGTGTTATCCATTGTTAGTTGGAACCCATAACAGAGCACATTGTAGACAATAAATAGATAAAATAATAGGTGGAGGGAAATGTGAGGAACATTCAAAAGGCTTTCTTAGATTTGCTTCTACAAAACCACATAAGAATTCAAATTGGGAGATGACAGTGTAGCTCTATGGTTGCACAGTGGTTACCTAACAAGCACAAGGTAATTGTGATCCTTGCTTCTGCAGAAAGAAAAACAGGAAGAGATGTGCACTGGATTAACAACTTGCATGTTAATTAACAGAGAAGAATTATTGATTTTAGCCATAACTTTGAATGCTTTGTAAGAACTCTCAATGAAAATTGAGATTTATGCCGGGCGGTGGTGGCGCACGCCTTTAATCCCAGCACTTGGGAGGCAGAGGCAGGCGGATCTTTGTGAGTTCGAGTCCAGGACAGCCAGAGATATTCAGAGAAGCCCTGTCTCGAAAAACCAAAAAAAAAAAAAAAAAAAAAAAAAGAAAATTGAGATTTATATACTGACATTAAGATATTAAGTTAATATGAAAATCTGATGCAAATTAGCACTTATATAAAAAGTTCGAAATACACACATCCTGAAGAAAATAGTATAACTTGTGTAACTTTATCCTATTTATCAATTGTTAATTTTGGGAGGGACCCTCTGTTCCAAGAATTTGTATATTTATTTACACAAAATCTTTAATGTGATATTACTGCATATCTTACATAAAGGTTCTTGTGTAAAGGTTCATGAGCTGATTATATAGTATGCCATTTTAAATAACAGTAAAATTGAACTATACATTTTGAAGTATGTGGAAACATGGATGAGTTAAAGGTGTTTTGCCTATCCGAGAGTATATTTTACACAGTTACTTAATGTTTTATGTTCAATGGACCATTGAAAAAAATCAGTCTTTGTGACCAGAAAGATAATTGAATAGTTTAGCAGCCATGCTGTTCTTGCAGAAGGCCTGAGTTCACTTCTTAGTACCAACTGGGCATCTCACCATCTCTTCTATCCCCAATCAGATTCTTTTGGCTTCTATGTATCCTCACATATGCACACACACACACACACACACACACACACACACACACACACACACACAGAGAGAGAGAGAGAGAGAGAAAGAGAGATACACACAGATAAGAATGATAATATTTAATATTTAAAGGATCTATACTCCCATATATGTGCGAATCACTGGAAAAACAGCATGACAAAGCTATGTATCATGAATATTACTTTTCTGTTGCTTTTATTTTTAAAAAATTAATACAAGTGTAGTCATTGAAAATGATGGAATTCTATGATCTTACAGTTCTTACAGATACAAAATACAACTAAGAGGACTATAACTTCAAATTATTAGCATCATAAAAAAACAACAAACCCCAAACATAGGATTCAATAGGCAAATATCTAGGTGATGGCTGAGTTGCACCTTCTCTGCAGTCTCGATGGGTCTGTTTCCTTGTCTTGCTCTGCTTTTAGAGTTTGCCACATTCATTTGTTTATTACTTCCATCCTTCTCTACTCAACAATCTTTCTACTCTGAACATAGTTCCATAGTCAAGGTTACATGTTATATTTGAATTATTAAAATCAGTCCCATCACTTCAGAGTCCTTAATTTCATCACATCCACAAAGATATTTTGTACACATAAGATAATGTGCACACAAGTTGTAAAGATCCATTTGAAGATACTTTTCAGTTACTAGTTATTATATTTTATCATTTATTAGTCTACCTGCCCCAAAATATTAGGGAATAGGTAGGTTACAGGAGAAAAATAAAGATCAAATAATGCAGAAGTCTGTGGAGTGTATGTATGTATGTGTGTGTGTGTGTGTGTTTGTGTGTGTGTGTGTATGTATGTGTCAGGGGTGAATTGCTTTTATTTACTTTGCTGAAAATACCTTGCAAAATAGACTAGCGCGTTTCAAACACAATTACTGAAAATTTAATAAACAGAAGATATAACATGACTATCAATTATTTAGAGTTTAATCCAGTGACAATCAGAGAGGACAGAACCACTATTTACTTTAGTTAAGACATATGCCCCAGACTGTATTTGGTGCCTTATGCCTTTAATTTCATCACTAGGGAGGCATAGGCAGGCAGTGATCTGTAAGTTTGAGACCAGTCTGGTTTACATAGCTAGTTCCAGGACAACCAGGGTTTTGTTTTGAGAAGCTTTCTTAAAAAAAAAAAAAAAAAAAAAAGAATTTTGTGGCATGGCCCCTTTTCGTCTATACCATCCTGGAAATTCAACACATTGACCTTATCATCCTTCAGCTATTCCTGCTTTTACAACATGGAGAGCTCCTCTACATTCTTATGGAGCAATCTGATGTGGCAGCCACCTGCCAAAAGGGCTGAAGTTCTCTCCTTAATTACCGGCTGTTTATTTGGATCTTCTGCAAATCACAACAGCAGACCCCTTCCAAATCTGCATGAAGATGGGCCAAAACCCTTAATTACTGTCACTAGACATCACAAGGTTCCTCTTGATTTACACCCTTATTTGCTCTAACTAGCATGCTGTCTTCATCCCTTGGCTTCTCATAGTGACCTTTTATTCCTAAAATAAAATTCTGCATTTCCACTCTCAAACATGTGAGAGCATTTTCCTTTTGATTTTTACTTGATACACTGTTACTGTTTCTATAACTGTTCTAATTTTTTTCTGTTGCTGTGATGAAATATCATGACCAAAATCAAGGTACAGAAGAGTTCATTTGGTGTCACACTCCAGGTGGAGCCTCCATAATGGTGGAAAAGGCATGGCATAGCTGAAGAAGAAGGAAAGTGACTGATCCTATTTTTCATTCTTACAGAGGAAGCAGGGATATCAGCACAATGTGGGCAAAGCTATGAGCCCTCAAATTATACTTAATGACATATTTCTTCTGGCAAGGATCTACCTCCTAAACACCACATTATCTTTCCAACTTGTGCAGCCAATTTGCTCAACTGTTCAAATGAAATTAGTCCCTATGAAGGCTCAATGTTTTATTTCAGTGTAAGTATACATAATATGTATGATAAGATAAAGACACTGTCATAACATTGTCTCAAATGTTTATTATCTTTTTGAGTTGTGGACATTAAAAATCCTTCCTACTAACTTTTTTGAAATATATGTATGACCTACTTGTCCTTATAGACCTGCACTTTTAAAACTGTACATCAAGAGTCTTACTCTTATGGCTGTTAACCACCTCTTCTCCATCTGAAGCCCACCCCACCCATCCTCAGTCTCTGCTAACCACACCTCTTTTTATTCCTAAACTTTTCTTCATTTTTAAAACAATTATTATTGTTACAACTCATAATACTGACCACTGCAATCTAGAAACTACCACCAATGTAATTTACAATCAAAAGCTTAACCACTTCTAACCCTAATTTTGTAATTGACAACTCATCACTAAAATATCAAGGTACATTACATAATTTCATTAGATGGATGTAGAAAAATAGCTAATTAAATTGTTTAACCAGTATTTATATTATCTTTAATTGGTCGGTGGTGTTAATCCTTAACCCGCTGTTATAAATGAATACAACCTAGGCCTGAGTTCTGCAATCTTAGCCCATCTAAGCTAGCTCATAATTCTATTACCCAAATATGACCCCATGTATACATATGTCCCTTTGGACTATTATTCTCCACACTAAGCCAATGTTCCAGGCCATGTGGGAGGATCTTCTTTAATCTACCCCATGGCTTGTCGTCCTTGTCTGCTCCTGGCTTTTTCTCTGGCAACCTTCTTCCAAGATGCTCTCTCTCGCTCCCAAAATCCCTTGAACGTTAGTTCTGCCTACCTTCATCTTTGCCTAATCTCTAGGCCTCAGAATTTATTTAGCCAATCAGAGTCAAAGTAAGTAACAGACAGCAAGCAGGACCAATCAACATTTAGAATGCTGAACACCACCCCATCAGATGGAACATTATAAAAATAATGTTTTTCTTTCTGAGGATTGAAAACATCTATCACTGTCTTCTAGAGAAATATGTTTCTGTTCTTTACCATAGTGTCATCACCATTAGCACACTGACAAATTATCTGCAATTTACAGTCTTCTTTTTCTATTCTGATATGATCTGGATACATATATATATATATATTCAAGTATATAAAGATAGTTTGAAAACCCCAAGATAATCAATAGGATAAAATGAGTGACCTTACAGAATTAATACTAATGCAGTGCTTGAATATGAGTGTATCTGTGTCTACTGTAAATAAAATATATTTGTGTTATTGCATGATACTTCTGTTACTCAAATGGAACCCATTACATTGCCTTCTCTTGGAACATTAACTTGTGACACATATTTTCTTCTCCCTTCCTGAACTCTGAGCAGAGAATTTCCTCGAGACCTACTTTCCTGAATACACAGAGGACAACAAATATTCCCTGCTTGGAATAAAAAAAAAATTCCCTACTTAGAAAAGGAGTTATGGGTCATGGAGTAAAGGGATTAAAGGATTTGAAGAACTGAAGGGAGCAGATTGTGTGATAAAAAAAAAATAGATCAAGACTGAAAACCTAAAATAAATTTAAGTGCTCCTAAATTCTAAATGTTTCAATTACTTTCTTTAACTTTCTCCATCATTTAAACATAAATTATAGAAAGTGTGCTGATTTAGAAGTTGTTATAGAATTTCAGACAAAGAAAAGTGGTAAATGACATCTGTAATTTCCTCTGCACTTCGTATCCTTATACATCATGATGGAGCTATGTTTGTATAACATATTAAATAATCTTCAATCGGGCTCATGCCTGTAATACTCACAGTTGGGAAGCAGAGGCAAGAGGCTAGCTGTGAGTTTGGTGCCATCCCAGGCTACATAGTAAGTTACATCCCATGGCAGTCTAATGAGACTGTGCGCCCCTGCACGCGCGCGCGCGCGCACACACACACACACACACACACACACACACACACACACACACACAC
>CAJQZJ010009649.1:24798069-24814437 GCA_907164525.1 Lophiomys imhausi | reverse complement strand
CACACACACACACACACACACACACACACACACACACACACACACACCATGGGAGGGGGATCATGGCGTGAACTGTGACCCATCCTCTATACATTCTCTTTCTGAAATCCTTCCTTTACCATAGTATTAAAGATAATGCACACTCACTGGATTGTGCCTATGCTTCATTTAAAAAAAAGAAAAAAGAATTCTGGATCTATCACCATAGGATCATGGCTGCCTGGCTTCTTGTCTGTACTCTCTTCTAGAACACCAGCTCCAGGAAGGATGGCACAGTGTGTTCTTCACTGTAGCAACATGTGTTCCCAGTTACATAAAAACTGACTCAGAATTAATTTAGACATAGAGTTTAAAAAGTAATAAACGTGGTGATAAAGGTGTGTTCTTCAGCTGGGGCATGACCCTAGGATGTGCTAGACTCTGATGACCAAGAAGCAGACTTGAAAGCTGTGGGCCAGCTGAGAAAAGATTCACAGAACAAACACTCCTGAGGATGTTAGTACTCTCATCAACTTCTTTTCTTTTCTTATTTTTAAGTTTTCTTTTTTAAATTGAAAAGTTTCTTCTCTCATATAATATATTCTGACCACAGTTTCCCCTCTCTCTAATCTTCCTACCTCCCCCTTTCCTTACAGTTCTCCCAAATCCACTAACTTTCTGTTTCCCTTCAGAACGAGCAGGCCTCCTAGAGACAACAACCAAACATGAAAAACAGGAAACAACACAACAAGGCGAAAGCTCTCATAGCAAAGCTGAACTAGGCAACCCAACAGGAAAAAAAGAGTACCAAGAGCAGGCAAAAGAGTCAGAGACCCACGGACTCCTTCTGTTAGAAGTCCCATAAGAACACCAAGCTAAGAGCCATAACATAAACACAGAAGACCTAGATTACACCCATGCAGCAGCACCTGTGCTTGCCGCTTCAGTCTCTATGAGCTCATGTGAGACCTGCTTAGTTGACTCGGTGATGGTCAGCCGACCGTCTTTTCTTGGTGCTCTCTAGTCTCTCTGACTCCTATAATCTTTCCCCACACTCTTCCACAGGGTCTCTGAGTTCTGAGGGGAGGAGAGGGTAGAAAGAATGTGGAAAAAATGAAGATGTACCATTTTATTGTGTTTGAAGTATTTAACAAGTCTGTAAAGTGTAAAAAAAACTGATAATGTTGGAAATTAATTATGCCCTGTGGATAATAATTGATTATTTTCCTATGTGTATGGATCAATTTTCTATTATATCATTTTATTTTTGATATTATATTTCTTTTTCCCTTTCTTTCTCCACAGCCTTCTATATATAAATCCCTGTTCTCATTCAATTTCTTGGACTCTTTATTTACTATTTGATATTGAATATTTATATTACATATTTTCCTAAATATAACTTGCTGTTCTGTATAATGTTATTTGTATGTTTATTTTCAGCCATAAATGTATTCATCATTCTTGATTTTTTTCTCTTGACTCTTCTAATGTTACTAAAATCAGCATATACTTATTTGCATTTCTGTTAAATTTCTGATTTTATCTTTTACAGTTATCTCCTTATTTTGTTAAAAGTAAAACTTGTATATTAAAAGGTTAAGTTTTCAGAAAATCTACATAAATTAAATGAAAATCTTTAAAGTATATAAGATATTTTCCTGAATGTTGTATTATTCAAATAACAAACCAGTGCCTAGGAAGCTGACAGAACATACTCCTGCTGTTCTTAGTTTTTCTGGTGTCCTTAATCACTTTCTTGTAAGCAGTGGGTGGAGCATATATTTCTAGTGACAACATGCTATTTAATCTTTCATTTTAAAGGAGACATTAACAATCCAGTTCCATAAAAATAAATGAGGTAAAGAACTGTATGCCAACATCAATTTAGAAATTTCCTCTGTTTAATTAATATTGTTGAATGTTTAAATTTGAAGTGTGTTTTGCTCATCAACATGAGATGTTTAATTTATTTGGAACGTTATTCAGAAGGCTGCCGCCAGAAAAGCAGTAATTCATTCTGGAGGATCCAAGCACGTTTTCAATAACATATTCAGTTCACAGAGGTCTTCATTGTAAGCATCATTTACAATTAAGTTGAGCTTGAAATGATACAGGCTTATTCTTAATAAATAAATTACGTTAACACAATTGAATGTAAGTACACATTAGATGACTGTTAAACTCTGATTCTACCTCACTATTTTCCTATCTTGCTCTAATACACTATTCTACTGAGTTAGGGAGGCTAAACTGGATACAAAATCTTCACTGTCCTTACACGGAATGGATTATCTTTGTTTGTTTGGTTTGGTTTGGTTGTTTTTGTTTGTTTGTTTGTTTGTTTGTTTGTTTTTTAGTATTTATTCTTTCATTCACTTTATATCCTGACCACAGCCACCCCTCCCTCTTCACCTTGAGTTCCACTGTAATATCCCCTTCCCCCATTTCCCCTCCCCTCTCAGAGAAGGGGAGACCCCACACATGGGTACCAACCTGCCCTGGCATATCAAGTCGTATCAGGACTAAGTGCATTCTCTTCCACTGAGTCCAGGCAAGGCAGCCAAGTTAGGAGAAAGGAATCCAAACGCAGGCTGAAATTGCTTTGTTTTTCTCCATTTAATTTGGTGTTGGCTATTGGCTTGCTATGTACTGTATTTTTTATTATGTTTAGGTATGTGCCTAATCATACCTGATCACTCCAAGACTTTCAACATGTAGAGGTGTTGAATTTTGTCAAAGACTTTTTCAGCATGTAATGAGATGATCATGTGGCCTTTTCTTTTTCTTTGTTTCTTTATATGGTGAATTACATTGATAAATTGTCATATGCTGAACCATCCCTGCATCCCTCGGATGAAGCCTACTTAATCATGATGGATGATGTTTTTGATGTGTTCTTGGATTCAGCTAGTGAGTATTTTATTGAGTATTTGTGCATCACTGTTGATAAGGGAAATTGGTCTGAAATTCTCTTTCTTTGTTGAGTCTTTGTGTGGTTTAGGCATCAGGGTGACTGTGGCATCATAGAATGAGTTTGGCAATGCTTCTTCTGTTTCTATTTTGTGAAATTGTTTAAGGAGTATTGGTATTATATCTTCTTTGAAAGTATGGCAGAATTCTGTGCTAAAACCTTCTGGCCCTGAGCTTTTTTTGATTGTGAGACTTTTAATGACTGCTACTATTTCTTTAGGGGTTATAGTATTATTTATATTGTTTACCTGATCTTAGTTTAACTTTGGTAAGTAATATTTATGAGGAAAATCATCCGTTTTATTTAGATTCTCCAATTTTATAAAGTACAGGCTTTTGAATGAAGATTTAATGATTCTTTGGATTCCTCAGGATCTATTGTTATATTCGCTTTTTTATTTCAGATTTTGTTAATGTACCAACAGTTTCATTGCCTTTTAGTTAGTTTACGAATTTGTCTTTCTTGTTGATTTTCTCAAAGAACCAGCTCTTTGTTTTGTTGATTCTTTCTGTTTTTCTTTTTTTTTTTCTAATTTATTGATTTCAGTCCTGAGTGTTACTATTTCCTACTGCCTACTCCTTTTGGCTGTGTTTCTTTCTTTTTCTTCTAGAGCATTCAGGTGTGCTATGTAAGCTTCTTGTATGCCTATAGACATCTCTTTCTTTAGGTTGAGAAAATTTTTCTTCCATGGTTTTGTCAAAATAGTTTCTGGTCCTTGGAGCTGGGGCTCTTCATCTTATTCTATTCTTATTATTCTTAGGGTGGGTCTTTTCATAGTATAGCAGATTTCCTGGGTATTTTGTGTCAGGAATTTTTGTATTTGACATTTTTTGATTGATGTATCAATTTCTTCTATTATATCTTCTATACCTGAGATTTTCTCTTCCATCTCTTGTATTCTGTTCGTGATGCCTATGTCTGTTGTTCCTGTTCTCTTCCCTAGGTTTTTCATCTCCAAGATTGCCTCAGTTTGTGTTTTCTTTATTGGTTCTATTTCCATTTTCAGGCCTTAAACAGTTTTATTCATTTCCTTCAGATGTTTAATTATGTTTTTCTGTATTTCTTTAAGGGACTTATTCATTTCCTCTTTAAAAGCCTTTATCTTCTTTATAATATTGGATTTAAGTTCATTTTCTTGTGCTTTGGTTGTGGTAGAATACCCAGGCCTGTTGTAGTATGATAGCTGTTCTTTGTAGGTGCCACATTGCTCTGGCTCTTGTTGATTGTGTTCTTAAGCTGGTATTTAGCCACCTCGTTTGTCCATATGCTCCTTATGCAGAAATGAGTGGTCTTTGGCTGTACCATGGAACTGAGGGCACAGTTCACACCTGAGGGCATCTAGGCATGTCCTAGGTGACCTGGCTGGCAGGGGTTTGCAGACAGGGATGAAGGGGACTAAACTGGATATTCCTGGTGCATCAACCTGGTAAATACAGATGAACCCATGGTCAGACAATAATGATCAGGTGACATCTTGCAGTTTAGGGAAGCTGGATGTCCAGATTATCTTCTATACAATCTCCCAAGTCTTTATCTTAAGATACCACACAGCCAAAATGGTCACTTTATTGAATTCAATAGCTTTTATGTTCTTTTAGTATTCCTAACTTCCTCTCAATCATTAAAGATCTTGAATCTGACAATATTGATATCCCATATTAACTTACAATGCTCTCGAGAGTTCTTTTGGTACCTATTTCAACCTCTCTTGCACCATACACTGTGTCTACATTGTCTCATGAACCTCTAAGAATTTTTTAGTTCTACATACGCTCTGCCTATAATATTGAGTAATATCATTATCTTTCTGCTCTAATTCTTGCCCGTTCTTCAAATCTTAATCCACCTGTAACTCCTTTGTGGAACAGATCCACTATTTTGGGCATTCAAATGTTCCAATCTATACATGACTCTCACACTTCCATAAACTTCTTGAGAACTTGGATTGTTTATTTGTAATATTTTGACCTTTTTGTCTTGATATTACCTAAACACTAATAAAATAAGAAATTGTTATACAGGGACTATGGATATAGGCCTCTGGCATAACTTAAGCCAAAACATTTTTGATGTGTGGGATTCAATGCCCAAGTACTACAAGGGGAAAAAAAAGAGAAGACAAGTATACATATTATTTTGGAAAGGAAAATTCTTATATGTAAGTACTTACATTTAAAACAATCCAAATAAACAAAATAATGTTATGCCTAAAGAGCTTAGAAACTAAGAACAACCTGACCCCAAAATTAATAGACAGAAAAGAACACTAAAGACTAGTTGAGAAAGTAATGAAATGAAAAAGAACTCAACCATGTATAGAATACTTCAACGAATTGGTCTTCGAGAGGTTAGAGATGAGTTTCTCATTAAGAGAACTGGTAGTTCTTCCTGAGGACCCAGGTGCAGTTCCCAGAATCCATGTTGTAGCTCTCATATGTATCTTCAGTACCAGAAAATCTGGTGCCCTCTTCTGACCTCAATGAGGAGAAAACATGCACATGGTACATATACATACATACATACAGACATACATACATACATCATACATACACACATACCATCAGAACATGCATTCACATTAAATAAAAATGAATAAAATCTTTTTTAAAATTGATTCTTTGAAACAATACATAAGTTTGATGAACTCCTAACCAGATTAACAAAAAGAGAAAATATCCCCAATTAATAAAATTTTAAAAAATGAAAAAGATGGGATATGTGATTGGTGATATTATCTACTTGAGATTTAGAAGCACTATGAAAATAAACCTTTAGGTGTGATTATGAGAAATTATCTCTATTAAATTGAGATGGGAAGAACTGCCCTAATGGTAAGTAGCATTATGCCATGGGTTGAGATGCCATACTGAATTAGTAGGAGACAGTAAACTGGACACAAGTGTTCATCCCTATCAGTCTCCTGACCATGGATGCTCTGTAACTGACCTATTGCTGTTCCAGCTACTATATATTCCTTGCCATGATGGGTTGAATCCCCTAAAACTATAAACCCAAATAAATCAGTTTTTGCTTAAGTTGCTTTTGTCAGATATTTTGTCATAGCAGTGAGACCAGAAACCAACACAAGAATTTACAAATGTTAATAAGTTATGTTTCTCAAACTTGAAAAGTTGTCAAAGGCCAGCTTCAACACTGCAGGGTAAACTGAGGCAGAACATAGAGTTGGCAACAGGGGTCAGGGGCTGATAGTACCCAATGTTAGCCTCAGCTTATGGTGGCAGGCAACTAGGAAAAGAAAAAGAGGAGATAAAAAGAGGAGAAACTGGTGTTTATGGCACCCTTCACAGGTTCCCACTGAGAGCAGCCAACTGGGGCTGCTACTGATAAGAGCCAGCCAGAGCTACCACTGATATTGGCCAGCAAGTAGAAAAAAGAAAAGAAGGAGAAACACACACACACACACACACACACACACACACACACACTTATTGGATAAAGTAAAGCAAGCTCCAATAACTTCACAAAATACAGAGGCAGACAGACAGACAGATATAAACACATTTACACATTGAGTTGATGGAGCAAAGCTCCAACTACTATACATATATGTATATACATCAATACATATATACATATACACATATATTCACATACACATATACATATATGCACAAATACATATATACATATGTACACATATACACAACTTTGGTGGATGTAAAATGTTCAAACAACTTTATTTTTATTTCCACTTCTTATATATCCTAGAAAAATCTTTCAACCTGGACAAAAATCACAATGTGTTTATATTCTATATTTCTTTAAGTGAATGATTACAGTGACTATACATAAGAAAAGCACACAATCCCCAATACTTTCACATGACCAAGGTGAAAAACAAATATCAAAAATAATTTTTTTTCTCAAAAACCCACATACATTTGTAACTAAGAAACTTGTTGCAGATTAATAAAGTGTAAACAAGCAAGGAAATTTTTTTTTCAGCCATTTACTCTTTACTGGAAGGCAGCAATTTGCAGTTACAAAGAAAGGATCAATTATCTCATTATTTATCTTTAAAGGCAGTCTTATGAAAATCTTAAAAGAATTACAAATTTAAACTTTTATATACAAAAACAGTGTTTTTTACTATAAATCCTCAAGATTCACATCTACTCATCAACAAATTTTACTAAATTCTATAAAGAAGCTGTGGGCAAGAGTGGGTACAAGAAATTAATCACATCTTGACAACCAGTCCAGTTTTAGCAAGGAGTCATGTCATCCTGTGCTAGTCAGGCCGCTATTGTTCTTGTTTCCTGACCATTTAGAGTGTGCCTTTCTGATGTTCAAACTGTTCCCTAAGATTTTCTTTTTTTTTGTGTGTGTGTGTATGATTTTTCTTTCTTTTTTTATTTTTTTTATTTCTTCAAGTTACATCTCAATGGCAACCCCCCCTCCTTGCTCCCCCCTCCAGTCCCACCCTCCCACCCTCAACTCCCCATCCTCTTCCCCTTTTTTTTTTTAAAGTTCAAGGTATATCTTATTTCCCCCAACAGCTCCCCCTTTCAGTCCAACAAATGACTCTCTCTTATAATAATAGATACAATACAAAACATCAGAGGTAATTAGGCCACAATTATGAGGGTTATATGGCTTAGCGTACATTCCCAATGTCCAGTCCATATGTATTTGGCACCTGACTTTAACTTTCTACTATCTAACCATCTCCATGAGTTTAAAGTTCTATGTCTAACTCAACTTTCATACTAACTTGCAACACAATTTAAAAAGTATCTTCCTAGATCTATAACACTCTCTTGACTCCTAAGATTTTCAACATCAGAGCCACTAACAAAAGAATCGTAACCTAACATTATTATAACTTTTTAGCCACACAACTTAAACCATCTCCTTAAACTTTCTATCAATTACCTCAATTACCTAAAACTACTTAAATCAAATCAGGAAGTCATCAATTCATCTAAACAATATTGTTTTATGAAAGTTCACCTTCATAATGATCTGCAGGAAAATTGCCCAATAGAGTGGGCTAACCACAGGAAACAGTCACACCAGACTATAGATAGTGAGGGTCTCCTCACACCCAATCACACCATGCCAGATATATGAGGAACACAGAAATGACAACCATGAAAAGGCATACCACCAGCAAGAAGCAATCTGGAGGTGAAGCCCCTGGAGCCATGCCTCTCCAAGGTACATCCATTGTAACCATTCAGAAGTGTAGCCCATCTCCAGGCAGCTCAATTTTCCACTGCAGGTGCTCCTACATGACAACCACTAAAAATCTAAAACATGAAAGCGCATAAATGTCCAGACACACATGACCTATGAAGATTAAAGTAAGAGGATATAAACAGTTTAAACAGATGCATAACAGTTGATGAGACTAGAGAAGCAATAAAATCTCTTAACAAGGAGAACATAGGAACAAACAGATTGATTCATTCCCTTGTTTGCAGAAGCTATGATTCCATACTTAAAAAGTGCTAAAAAACAAACACACAAACAAACAAAAAAACTCCAACAGAAAACTCTAAATATTGACCAGCACATTCAACACAGTAGCAGGACAGCAAATCAGGAGTAGACAATGAAGTAAAACGTCTCTGTAATGAAACTTTAAGGCACTGAAAAATGAAGTTGAAGGAGACGCTCTAAAATGGAAATCAATTGTCTTGATTAGTGCCTTTGGCCTGCTTGCCCTCCCTCTCACTGACAAATCCATCTCTCCTTTTGCTTTTTCACCCCTTCACTAATACTAAAACCAACTTCTTTTGGGTTCAATGCAGAGTGAAGACCAACCACTGTCTAGGAATCTACCAGAACTTCAAAGGCATATTAGAACTGCTCAGCCATCCAGACTTATGGACTGAAAAGCTGCCAGATAAAGCCATCCATCGTTGCACTATTCAGAGTACATCTTGTAAGCCAATCAAATCCTCTTTTGATATAGATGATTGGCGATGGATAGATAGAAAGAAAGATAGATAGATAGATGACAGATACATACATACATACAAACATACATAGACAAATATAGAGATAGAGATTCAGAGATAATAGAGACAGATAAAAGATGGATGGATAGATAGATAAATGGATAGATAAATGATAGATAGATAGATAGATAGATAGATAGATAGATAGATGATATAAGACAGACAGACATAGATATATATATAAAGGGAATTTGGGAATTTATTTGATACATGTGTGTGTGTATGTGTATGTGTGTGTGTGTTTCCCATGCTCATGGATAGATAAGTATTGAAATGTTGTAGAAACTTCTCTATTACTAAGAGCTATCTATAAACCCAGTAGTCACCATAAAATTCTAGTGATAATATTCACAAGATTAGAAAAATGAATACTAAAATTAAAAAATAAAGTAAAAATTAAAACCAACCAAATTCCCAAAGCAATCTTAAGCAGACAAAGCCATGCTGGTGATATATAATAACTGATCAAAAGCAATGGTGCTGAAGACAGCATTGTAGTGACAGAAAACATACATATCAACAGGATCAATGAAAGAGAATAAAAGATTCAGAAATAAACTTACAAAGCTACAACCAGTCATTGACAAAGATGTCAAAAAACAAACTGGAATAAGGATGGGCTTATGAAAAAATGCTGCTGAAAAAACTGGACATAAGTTATAAAAACCAAGGAAATTAAATATTTTCTTACCCAACAGAAGGATGTAAAGCTTTAAATCTGAAGCTCTGACGCTGTCAGAATAAATTATGGGCAAATCACACTTAGATTAGGCACACACAATGACTTCCTGAAAAAAGAATTCAGTAGCATGGGAAACACATTCCAGAAATGACAGGTGGCATTGAATGAATGTAAAATGCTTCTGCAGAACTAAAGAAATATTCAGCAGTGTGGAGAAAGCAATTAAAGAACAGGAAAAATCATTTCCAACTATGCATCTTTCAGAGGACTGATGTGTAGAATCTATAAAGAACTAAATAAAACATGAACACAAAAAAGGGGAAAAGAACAACTTATCAAAACAATACTTGGAATAATTAATTAAGTGATCAGTTGCTATAGAAAGAAGCAGACAATGAAAACATATTTGAAAAAGTGGTCAGTACCCTCAGACATAACAGAAATGCAAAGTAAATTAATTGAGATTCCATATCACACCAATCAGAATAGCTATGATTAAGAAAACAAATAACTAATGTTGGTCATGGTGGAGAAAACCTGGAAAGGTTTTATACAAAGCAGAAATGTAGGTGGGCCAAGATGGCGGCGACCTACACTGACTCATTTTGAACGCGGTGAAAAAAGAGCCATAAAAAACACAGAGTTATTGGGCACTGTGCAAAAACCGGAGGGGCTAGACCCCCCTCCCCCGGAACACTCACAGCTCCCAAGGGACTGTTAAAAGTCCCAGGGAAAGGCTCTCCCCATCTCTCACAGACATGGAAGCCACTAAACCCGGGATTCAGGAACTCCCATTTGGAGAGCCGCCTGGTAAGATTGATCCCAACTTACAGCAGGCAGAATCAGGGTCCACTTGGCCATAGATCGCTGGCCTATTGGGCTCCCCACACATCAGGTTGAACTTATACCAACTTAAAAAACTTTGCGAGATAGTGGAAGGCTTAGCAAGGAACAAACAGGGGCTCAGCAGGTGGTCCGCAGCCGCTCGTGAAGCTGAGGGGGGGAGGTTCTGAGAGAGCGCGGGAAGCTGGGAACACAAAGGCGGGCGGGAGGGGCTGAATCCTGCACACTCACGGGAGCGCAGCTGGGAAGGGAGCACGGCTGGCAGGGCCAAATCCCCGCAAACCCACGGCAGGTCAACTGGGGAGAGAGACAGGCATGGGCGGGGCCAGGGATCCGTGCACCCATGACTGAGCTTCTGGGACGAGAGGTCCACTCAGGCAGCCGGAGGATCAAGGGCTTGGGGTACCCACAGGACCCGTGGCGGTGCAGACAGGAAGAGAATCAGGCACGGAGTCCAGCCCTGTGGCAAGAAGCCTAGAGAGAAACCAGAAATCGGGACCATAGCTGTATCCTGGAAAATCCAAACATATTAGGTGCGGTGCCAGACCCTGTCAGCCTCTGTGCTGAAAAACAAAGCCCACAGTATCTGTGACTGGGCAAACAGGCCCATACCATCAGAACCATTACAGGCTGATAACTCAGAGTGCAACATAGGGAAGTCTGAATTGGGAGCAGTGAAACAATCCTGGTCCATTACTCACAACCTGGGAATAGGCTGCACCAGCTCACAGTGCCTCAGGTGATTAAAACCACAGTGACCTTGAAATCCCCCTGTAAGCAACGACAGATAGCCAAGTAACTCGTCCCCTGCACCAAATCATCCACTGTGGTTCCAAGCACAGAAAACAGACAGCTAAACGCATCCAATGGCGAAAGGTAAAAAAAAAAAAATAGAAATCAAGGAATTATGACTCCAAAAAACAGAATCATCCTAGCTCATCCAATTCCGATGACCACACACCAACAGAAACACATGAAAACATTGACAGTTCTGCATTATGGAAAGTGATAGAGTCCCTGCAAGAAGAACTTAAATCTCTGAAGGAATTCAAAGAAGCCACAATTCTACAAATCAAAACAAGGAACAACACCATTAAAGAGCTCCAAGCCAAGGTGACAGAGCTTGAACAGGAAAAGGAAAAAGCCATGAAAGATTTTCATACAAAAACAAGCAAGCTGGAGAAGGAAATATACAAAACGAACAAAACCATACAAGACATGAAAATAGAAATAGAGACAATAAAGAAAACACAGTCAGAGTTAAAAGAGGAAGTGGAGAACCAAGGGAAGAGAACAGGAAATATGGATGTGAGTATCAACAATAGGATGCAAGAGATGGAAGACAGGATCTCAGGCATGGAAGATTCAGTGGAAGAAATCAGTACAACATCCAAAGAAAATGAGAAGGCTAAAAAATCTCTCACCCACAACATCCAAGAAATCAGGTACTCAATGAAAAGACGGAACCTAAGAATTATAGGTATAGAGGAAAGAGAGGACTCCCGACTCCAAGGTCCAGGAAATATCTTCAACAAAATCATAGAGGAATACTTCCCAAACCTGAAAAAAGAGATGCCAATAAAAATCCAAGAGGCTTACAGAACACCAAACAGATTAGACCAGAAAAGAAACTCCTCTCGCCACATAATAATTGAAACTCCAAATGTACAGAACAAAGAAAGAATATTAAAAGCTGTAAGAGAAAAAGGTCAAGTCACATACAATGGCAGACCCATCAGAATTACACCTAACTTCTCCCCCAGAAACGTTAAAAGCTAGAAGGGCCTGGTCAGATATACTACAAGTCCTGAGAGATCATAGGTGCCCAGCGAGACTACTTTACCCAGCAAAACTCTCTATCAACATAGATGGAGAAAACAAGACATTCCATGACAAAATCAAATTTAAACAATATCTACCCACAAACCCATCCCTACAGAAAATCCTAGAAGGAAAGTCCCAACCCAGAGAAGAAAACTCCACCCAAGAAAACAAAGGGAATAGAAAACCCCTCAGCAACTAAACCAAAAGAGGCACAGGACCACCACCTATACCAAACTAATGGAAAATAACAACCCCAGGTCACTAATATCCATCAACATCAATGGACTCAACTCCCCAATAAAAAGACATAGGTTTACAGAGTGGATCCGCAAGCAAGACCCTTCCTTATGCTGTATACAAGAGACACATCTAACTACGAAAGATAGACACTGCCTCAGAGTAAAGGGCTGGGAAAAGGTTTTCCAAGCAAATGGACCCAGGAAGCAAGCTGGAGTAGCCATCCTAATATCAAACAAAACAGACTTCCAACTGAAGTTAATGAAGAAAGACAAAGAAGGGCACTATATACTCATTAAAGGGAATATTCATCAAGAGGAAATCTCAATACTGAACATCTATGCCCCAAATACAAACGCACCTACTTTCGTAAAAGAAACACTTCTAAAACTTAAAGCGCACGTCGATCACAACACAATAGTATTGGGAGACTTCAACACCCCACTCACAACAAAGGGCAGATCATCAAGACAGAAGACAAACAGAGAAATATTGAGTCTAACAGAGATCATGAAACAAATGGACCTAACAGATATCTACAGAATGTTTCACCCAAACACAAAGGAATACACCTTTTTCTCAGTACCCCACGGAACCTTCTCCAAAATCGACCACATAATTGATCACAAGGATAGTCTCAATAGATACAAGAAAATTGAAATAACACCTTGTATCTTATCAGACCACCACGGAATAAAGCTGGTCTTCAACAGCAAAAGAATCAACAGAAAGCCTACACACACATGGAAATTGAACAGCTCCTTACTGGATGACCACTGGGTCAGGGAAGAAATAAAGAAGGAAATCAAAGACTTCTTAAAATCCAACGGCAATGAAGACACAACATACCCAAACCTATGGGATACATTGAAAGCTGTGCTACGAGGAAAGTTCATAGCACTAAGTGCTTTCAAAAAGAAACTTGTGACAGCTCATGTTAGTGAACTAACAGCTAAGCTGGGTGAATTGGAAAAAAAAAAGAAACAAACACTCCCAAGAAGAGCAGAAGACAGGAAATCATCAAACTTAGAGCTGAAATCAACAACTTGGAATCAAAAAGAACTATACAAAGAATCAATGAAACCAAGAGTTGGATTTTGAGAAAATCAACAAAATAGACAGACCCCTAGCCAAATTAACTAAAAGGCAAAGGGAAAGAACACAAATCAACAAAATCAGAAATGAAAAGGGAGAAATAACAACAGACATTGAGGAGATCCAGAAAATATTCGGGCATTATTTAAAAATCTATATTCCACTAAATTTGAAAACCTAAGAGAAATGGACAATTTCCTCGATAAATTCCACCTACCAAAACTAAATCAAAATCAGATTAACAGCTTAAACAGCCCAATAACACCCAAGGAAATAGAAACAGTCATTAATAATCTCCCAACCAAAAAAAGCCCAGGGCCAGATGGCTTTAGCACGGAATTCTACAGGACCTTCAAAGAGGAACTAACACCATTACTTTTCAAACTCTTCCACCACATAGAAACAGAAAGATCACTGCCAAACTCATTCTATGAGACCACTGTCATTCTGATTCCTAAACCACACAAAGAACCAACAAAGAAAGAGAACTTCAGACCAATCTCCCTCATGAACATAGATGCAAAAATACTTAAAAAATACTAGAAAAACGAATTCAAGAACACATCAAAAGTATCATACACTATGATCAAGTAGGCTTCATCCCTGGAATGCAGGGATGGTTCAATATACGAAAGTCTATCAATGTAATTCACCACATAAACAAGATGAAAGAAAAAACCACATGAAAATCTCACTAGATACAGAAAAAGCATTTGACAAAATCCAACACCCCTTCATGCTAAAAGTTCTGGAGAGAACGGGCATAAAAGGACCATACATAGAAATAATAAAGGCAATATACAGCAAGCCAGTAGCCAACATCAAATTAAATGGAGAGAAGCTTGAAGCATTTCCTCTAAACTCAGGGACAAGACAAGGATGTCCACTTTCACCAAATCTCTTCAATATAGTACTTGAAGTCCTTGCTAGAGCATAAGACAACTAAAGGAGATCAAAGGGACAAAATTGAAAATGAAGAAGTCAAATTATCCCTATTCGCAGATGATATGTTAGTATACATAAGCGACCCCAAAAACTCCACCAAAGAACTCTTACAGCTGATAAACAACTTCAGCAAGGTGGCTGGATACAAAATTAACTCAAAAAAATCAGAAGCCCTTCTTTATACAACAAACAAATATACTGAGAAAGAAATAAGGGAAACAACCCCCTTCACAATAGCCACAAACAACATAAAATACCTGGGGGTAACTCTAACCAAGCATGTAAAGGACCTATATAACAAGAACTTCAAGCCCCTGAAGAAAGAAATGGAAGAGGCCTTTAGAAGATGGAAATATCTCCCATGCTCATGGATAGGTAAGATCAACATAAAAAAATGGCTATCCTACCAAAAGCAATATATAGATTTAATGCAATTCCTATCAAAATACCAACACAATTCTTTATAGACCTGGAAAAGCTATTCTCAACTTCATATGGAACAACAAAAAGCCCAGAATAGCTAAATCAATCCTGTACAATGAAAAAACATCTGGAGGTATCACCATCCCAGACTTCAAGCTGTACTACAGAGCAACAGTAATAAAAACAGCATGGTACTGGTATAGAAACAGACCAGTGGATCAATGGAATCGAAATGAAGACCCAAACATGGATCCACACACCTATGGCCAACTTATCTTTGACAAAGAAGCCAAAAACGCACAATGGAAGAAGGACAGCATCTTCAACAAATGGTGCTGGTCCAACTGGATGTCCACTTGCAAAAGAATGAAATTAGACTCATACCTATCACCTTGTACAAAACTTAATTCCAAGTGGATCAAAGACCTTAACATAAGGCCAGCCACACTAAAGATACTAGAATAAAAAGTAGGAAACACCCTCGAATTCATTGGCACAGGTGACAACTTCCTGAACAGAACACCAACAGCTCAGGACCTGAGATCAACAATCAATAAATGGGACCTCATGAAACTGAAAAGCTTCTGTAAGGCAAAGGACACTATCATTCGAACAAAACGGCAACCAACAGACTGGGAGAAAATCTTCACCAACCCCACAGCTGATAGAGGGCTATTATCTAAAATCTACAAAGAACTCAAGAAACTAAATGCCAAGAAATCAAATAATCCAATCAAAAAATGGGAGATGGAGCTAAATAGAGAATTCACAAAGGAGGAATCCCTAAGGGCTGAGAGACACCTGAAGAAATGTTCAACATCCTTAATCATCAGAGAAATGCAACTCAAGACGACCCTGAGATTCCACCTAACACCTGTTAGAATGGCTAAGATAAAGAGCTCAAATGATAGCACATGCTGGCAAGGGTGTGGAGAAAGGGGAACCCTACTCCATTGCTGGTGGGAGTGCAGGCTTGTGCAACCACTATGGAGGTCTGTCTGGTGATATCTTAGAAATCTAGGAATAACCTTGCCTCAGGACCCAGCCATACCACTTCTGGGTATACACCCAAAGGACCTCTCATGGAGAAATAGGGAAGTCTCCTCATCTATGTTCATAGCAGCCTTATTTGTAATAGCTAGAAACTGGAAACAACCCAGATGTCCCTCAACTGAAGAATGGATTAAAAAATTGTGGTACATCTATACAATGGAATATTACTCAGCTATCAGAAACAATGAAATCATGCAATTTGCAACCAAATGGATGGATCTAGAGGAGCTCATCCTGAGTGAGCTAACCCAGTCTCAGAAGGATGCACATGGCATCTATTCACTTATAGTAGGATTTTAACTATATCGTACAGGATATCTGTACTA
>CAJQZJ010009649.1:24653858-24793069 GCA_907164525.1 Lophiomys imhausi | reverse complement strand
GGCCACAGTTCCGTTCAGGCCACTGTTCGGACAGGTCAAACCCCTCTAGGCAAAAGCTGAGCCACAGGGTTTAGTCCTTGGCCTTTTGCTGTCTTGCCGAGGCTTTCTCTGCTCACCAGCTTCCTTCTGCCTCAGGGAGATCTGGCCATTGGTCTACCAGAACTTTCTCCAGCAGGACTCTCGGAGCTCTCTCATATCGGGGGCCCTTAGCACGCACGCGCCTCTCTGGCGTCATCCACTTGTCCTTAAATAGGATCACTCCTTGTTCCACCTGCTTCAGCTTAATTTGGGCTCTGCCCACTTAGCAGTTGAAAGCAATGCCAGGTCATAAAGTCTTTCCTTCTTTCACCTGGCTTCAACCTTGTTTTTCAGTCCAAAGAGACTCCCCTCATTTCACCTGACTTCATCCATAAGCTGATAAGCTAATTGCTCACAGCAGTTGATCTTCATGCCCCGAATTAAGAGACTGTATCAGAAACTTAGGTATTCACTAAATCTAACTTATATTAACCTATCAGCCCCTTCATATCCCCTTTCTTGTAAAATAAAAAATAAATCTACAAGCATAACTACATATACAATGTAAATAAATTGTCTATGTACAATATATAAACAATAACTTTGAATTTTCTTCAATGTACATTATAGCAAGAGTTAAAATAACCTTAAACTTCTCACAATACATAGTTGTATTTACATCTTTTGACAATCAAAAGACATGCAAACAAAATGATTTTAAATTCTTATCAATAAGCTTAATTTCTGTTATATACAAAATATTTTTAAACATGTATCAATAAACAGAATCTTAAATTTCTAACAATATAAACAAAATATTTTTTAAAGAGAGAGACAAGGAATACAGAAAGAAATCCCTAACTCCAACCCATATAAATTTTTTTTCCACTGTAACCATATGAATCCACGATGTCCTGAGTGCTCCAGCTGAAGTAGAACAGCTTTCCAAGATGATCTCTCAATAGAATCTGAAAGGGAAGATTCTGAGGAAAAACCTGACCATGCCACTCCAACCTTTACTGTTCCATTCATTGTATCCATTCATCACAAATGACAAATTCATCTTATGCCATTCATCACAAACATTACACACAGACAATCACAATACATAAGATAGGACAACAAAAATTTTTTCATTCCACCTCCTGGGAATGAAGTTGAAAATATTTTTTGGGCACCCTTTAAAAATTGAGATATTGGCCAATTCCTGGGATGGTCAGCTATAGCTTTTTGTTGTCTAGGTCTCTATATGATCGATCATTTTGGGCTAGCCCTTTTAAAGTTGATTTGCATGCTTTTTTTTTTTAAATTAGTAACTGAAGCAGTCGTTAGGCTGAATCGTTTGGCCTATTTGTCTTGATATTTTCATTCAGACTTTTGCTCTGAAAATAAATTTTTTCTTTAAGGAGGAGAAAGGCATAGATTAATTTTGTAAGTCCATTCGAAGCATGAACTCTGTCCATCCTGGATAAAAGATTGGAATATCATTAACACCATAAACTTAATAAAATATTCTTACCATGCGAAGACATTCATATTTCAGCTAATGGGAGGTTCTCCCTGGTCAGATCTAATCTTTATAAGTTTTGTTGGTAACCACATTTTTTCATTCCCTGTAGACACATAGGCATAACCACGTCCCCATCTTAAAACCATTGCAGGTTTCCACTCTAAAGTTAACATATCCTTATAATATATTGGTTGATTTAATTCCTCAGTTTTTTGTATAACCCAATGTCTCTCAGCTGCAGTGGTACCCTTTTCACCAACATTTAGGAAATTCAAAGTTAGCAATGCATTGTGTAATCTATCCCTGGGATTCTTCAATTTCCCCCTTTTGTTTAAAAAGCATCTCTTTTAAGGTACGATTAGCTCTTTCTACAATTGCTTGTCCTGTAGGATTGTGTGGTATACCAGTAACATGTTTTATATTATAATATGCAAAGAATTGCTTCATCTTATTAGATACATATGCAGGAGCATTATCAGTCTTAATTTGTGCAGGTACACCCATAAATGCCATTATTTCTAACAAATGTGCAATAACACAATCAGCTTTTTCAGAACTTAAAGCAGTTGCCCATTGAAACCCTGAGTATGTATCAATGGTATGATGTACGTACCTTTGTTTTCCAAATTCTGCAAAGTGAAAAACATCCATTTGCCAAATTTCATTCTTTTTAGTACCTCTAGGGTTACTACCAGCTGGTAATGGAATTTGGTTATACAGAGAACACGTAGGACATTTTTTAATTATTTCCCTGGCTTGTTGCCAGGTAATAGAGAATTTTTTCTTTAAACCTGAACTGTTAACATGATGTGTCTGATGAAATTTTGAGGCTTCCAACACATTTCCTATAAGTAATTGGTCAATTTCCTCATTTCCTTGTGCCAGTGGACCTGGCAACCCTGTATGGGATCGAATATGGGTTATATATAATGGATTATTTCTACCTCTGATGATCTGTTGCAACTGTATAAATAAAGAAGTTAATTCTGTGTTATCGGGAATAAATTCAGCAGTTTCTATGTGCAACACAACTCTTTCTGCATATAGAGAATCTGTAATTATGTTAAGAGACTCTGGAAAATCTAATAACACCATAAGGATTGCATACAATTCTGCTTTTTGAACTGAGGTATATGGACTTTTGATTACCTTGCTGATTTTGTCTGTCTTATAACCTGCCATTCCCATCTTGTTAGCATCAGTATAGAAGGTTGGTGAATCAGGAATTGGTGTTCCCTTTACAATACGAGGAAGAATCCAAGTAGTTCTTTTTATAAATTGTATACGTTTGCTTTTTGGAAATTTGTTATTAATTTCTCCCAAATAATTACTGCAAGCTCTTTGCCAATCTTCATTGATTACCCACAATGACATAATCTCAACATTAGTAAGAGGCACTACTATTTCAGCCGGGTCCATTCCTGATAATTGACGTAGTCTTATTCTACCTTTTACAATTAATTCAGATATCTTTTCTATGTATGTCTTTAATTTTTTACTTTGTTTATGTGGTAAGAAAATCCATTCCATAATACTATCTTCCCGTTGCATAATAAGCCCTGTAGGAGAATGAGCTGATGGTAAAATGACCAAAATACAATCAAGTTGGGGATCAATTCGATCTATGTATGCATCTTGCAATCTTTGTTCTACCAACATTAATTCCTTTTCTGCCTCAGCAGTTAAACATCTTGGACTATTTATATTTGAATCACCTTGTAATGTTTGAAACAAATTACTTAACTCATGAGTACTTAAACCAAGGGTGGGCCTTAGCCAATTTATATCTCCCATTAATTTTTGAAAATCATTAAGAGTTTTCAATTGGTCTCTACGGATTTGTACCTTTTGAGATCTTATTCTCTGTTGACTTATTTTATAACCCAAATAGTTGATTGAATCTCCTCTTTGTATTTTTTCAGGAGCAATTTTTAACCCCCATAGTGGTAGAATTCTTTGCATTTCCTTAAATAAGTTCTCTAAAACAACTACATCAGAATCAGCCAACAAAATATCATCCATATAATGATAGATAATAGATCGAGGAAACTGCTTACGCATTATTTCTAATGGTTTTTGTACAAAATATTGACACAGAGTTGGACTGTTCAACATTCCCTGTGGAAGTACATTCCAACAATACCTCTTGATTGGCCTACTGTTATTAAGAGTAGGTACAGAGAAGGCAAACCTTTCCCTATCATTCTTATGCAATGGAATTGAGAAAAAGCAGTCTTTTAAATCAATTACTATTAAAGGCCATGACTTTGGTAACAGAGAAGGTAAAGGCATACCAGGCTGCAAAGGACCCATAGGTTGAATTACTCTATTCACAGCTCTTAAATCTGTTACCATTCTCCATTTACCCGATTTCTTTTTTACCACAAACACAGGAGAATTCCATGGGCTGGTAGACTCTTCTATATGACGAGCCTCCAGCTGTTCTTTTACCAATTGCTCAAGAGCCTCCAATTTTTCCTTTGTTATGGGCCACTGCTCTTGCCACACTGGTTTATTTGATAGCCATTTCAAGGGTAGGGCTGTTGGAATTTCAGCAGTGGCCCCTAGTATAAATTTGGAAACTCGATACCTGTGGTGTCCTGTGTTTGGACACTAGATACAGCTTGCAGTTGTTGAGTACTCACATCAATATCTTCCTCAAAAGTATCCATCATTTCATCGTTTGTTATTTCTGGCATTGTAGGAATATTAATTTGAGTACCCCATTGTTGTAAGAGATCCCTTCCCCATAAATTTATGGGTACATCAGCCACATAAGGTCTCAACTTCCCTGTTTGCCCTTCTGGTCCCACACAGTTAAGCCATCGTACACTTTGTTTTACATGTGATAATTTACCAATTCCTATAAAATGTGTAGGAACCCTTTGAAGTGGCCAGTTTGAATTCCAAGACTCATGTGAGAGGACAGACAGTGACATCTGCTCCTGTGTCAAGCAATCCTTCTATTTCAATACCATTCACTTGTATTTTTAATTTTGGTCTCGAATCACTCACCATTGTTTGCCAATACACACGTTTTCCACTATTTTCGACTGCTCCTGTTCCATCTATTGGAACAACCTTGCCCTTGGTGTAAGGAAACAGCAGCAGTTGGGCAATTTTGTCCCCTGCATTAATTGTCATCTCTTTCCATATGGATGTCATAATTTTAATTTCTTCCTTGAAGTCTCCATCTATAATACCTGGATGAATAAAGAATCCTTGACAAGTTAATCCAATTTTTCCAAATATTAATCCTATTGTCCCTGATGGTAAAGGACCATAGATACCAGTGGTTAACATATAACATTCATCTGTTTTGGATAATGTTTTAGATTGATCTGTGGTCAAATCTAAAACTGTAGTACCTTCAGTAGCCTGTAAAAGATCAGCAATAGTTAATTTTGTTCTTCCTGCCTGTCTGTTTCCCTCTGGTTGGATGATGGATGACGGTTCACATTGTTTTGGGGGGGCCTGAACCGGTAGGCCCCTCCCCTCGTTTCCTGGCAAGGGATTACCTCTGACATCCATTTTAGCTCTACAATCCCGGGACCAGTGTTTACCTTTTCCACAACGAGTACAAAATCCTGGAGACCTTAACCTTCTATTGCCATTAGAAGCCATTCGTTCCCTTCTACAACCATGTTCGCCATTAAAAGCCGTTCGTTCCCTTCTATGACCATGTTCTGCAGAGTCCAGGTACCTATCATTTCGAGTTCTGGAGGATTCAGCCTTACGATATCTTTGGAAATGACCAAGTTCACCATTTTTAAAGCACTCATTAAGACCCCTAGCAACTGCTTGTGCTATGACATTAGTCTGATGCTCTTGACAACCAATATCAGCTGTTTCTCTTATCCATTCATCTACTGGGGCCCCTCGAGCTTTCAATGGTCTAATTGCCCTTTGACATTCAGCATTTGCATTTTCATATACCAAGGCATTTATCAAGTCCTGTCTGGCATCAGGGTTATCTACATCTCTCTCCACAGCTGAAGTCAATCTCCCTAAAAAGTCTGAGAAGGTTTCCTGAGGACCTTGTATTATCTTGGTAAATGAAGTAAACCTTTTTCCAGCCTCAGCCACCATATCCCAGGCCCTCAGAGCTGCAACACGACATTGTTCGATGACAACATCTTCAAATTGAGTCTGTAACCGTATGTCAGCATAAGGTCCCTCACCAAGCATTTGGTGGGTTGTGACATTTATTCCCCTTGCCATATTTTGCTGCTCTAATTTTGTGGCTTCATGTCTCCACCATGACAACCATTGTAATTGCTGGCTACCTTCTAGCACAGCTGATATCAGTCCCTTCCAATCTTGGGGAATGACTCTATTTTGTAAAGCCCAATTATTTAGCATCTGTTTAACGAATGATGAGTGCATTCCATAAGAGACAATAGACTCCTTAAATCTTTTTAAATCCAAAATGTCTATTGGACGCCATGTTAATTCCTGATTGAGCTGACCGTTATTATCAGGCCTAAATTGAAACATAACTGGAAAAGCTGATGGTGATTGTGCAGTACCATGCAGCTCCTCTGGGGGCGCACTTGGTTCCACATTAGCACCATTACCTACCTGGTTTTCTACTGACACACGTGGCGGCTTTTCTACTGGTACATGCGGCGACTGTGGAGATCTAGCTAGAAAAGAACTTGCCATTTTCTCAGTTCCAGTCACCTGCCCTGCCAGAATTTTCTTAAACTCCTCAATCCGCATTTCCATAATTTTTAATTGTGTAACAGACGTCTTCCTTATGACAAACCAATAAAATAAAAAGTAAACAGCATAAAACATTCGGTCTGATTGAAAAACAGTGTAGAGGTCAGCAGTAAACACTGCCATATTGTCAACAACTGGCATCATAGTTTCAAAAGCTGCAGTTTTCTCTATAGTTTTGAAAATAACATTACCCATAATGCCCCACGTTGGGCGCCACCTGTAACCGAACTTTTAAATTATTATTTAACACTTATTTATTACTAAATTCACTTATAACAAACACCATTAATTTCTTAACTATTAATCCTATAAATTCCTACAACCCCTTTAACCTATCCACTAAACCTATTGATAATCATAACAACTACTTTCATACCCTTTTAGAATGATACAGTCTCTGGGGCAGGTCCTCAGTCGTCAGGAAACCAGTCTCGGGGGTAGACTCTTTAACGCACTTAGCAGTCCTTTTTCTGGAATAGCTCAGACGCAGGTTCATCAGGGTAAATTGGCTATCGAAGTCTCACTTTAAATAAGGCTTGAGGCTTTCTTCTCTCCGGGAGACCTCAGCGTCTGTAAGCCACCTTACTTCCTTCATATCAGCAACTCTGCCGTTCTGCCTCAGTCTTTAAAGCTGGCCACAGTTCCGTTCAGGCCACTGTTCGGACAGGTCAAACCCCTCTAGGCAAAAGCTGAGCCACAGGGTTTAGTCCTTGGCCTTTTGCTGTCTTGCCGAGGCTTTCTCTGCTCACCAGCTTCCTTCTGCATCAGAAACTTAGGTATTCACTAAATCTAACTTATATTAACCTATCAGCCCCTTCAGTTTTGTATAATACTTACTGTTATAAGAGAAGGAACCATCTGTTTGACTGAAAGGGGAAACTTCTGGGGTGAAGAGGGTGTAAGGGCGGGATAGGAAGGGGGAATAGGGAGGGGTTTGTTACTGAGATGTAACTTGAAGAAAAAAAATAAAGTATTTAAAAAAAAAGCAGAAATGTAAACTTGTGCAGCCACTGTGGACAAAATTGTATACAGCATCTTCAAAAACTGAAAATAGAATTACCATGTGATATTGCTATAATACTCCTTAGTTGATACTCAAAGTGCTGAAAGTCGGCATACTTCAGAAGTACTTGAAAATCCATGATTCTTGCTGCACTATTCACAAAAATCAAGGAATGTAACCAGGTTGGAATTCCATTAAAACATATGAAGGGGCTAGGGACTGGGGAAAGGGTTCTGTTGGTAAAGTACTTTGTATGTAAACTTGCGAAGTCAAGTTCAAATCCCCAGAATCCAGGTAAATCCTTTGCTGGCATGGTGATCTTCCTGTAATCCCAGGACCTGATTAGACTAGCAGAATTCTTGATCTCTAGCCTCAGCTGATAGAATACTAGTATCACAGAAACCTAGTCTATGAATATAATTTGATTAAGGTACATATTTGTGCAAAGTAAATATTTCATTATGACATTTCATACATATATATGTAGTGCTTATATAGTATCTACACATGCTCATTCCTCTTGTCCTTGCTTATTGTTCCCATCTTATTCTTTAATAAATCCTTCTTCTTCTAAGTTCATGACTTTTTTTGGGATTCCACATGTGAGAGAGAAGGTAGACTATTGTAAGCAAAATAAGCTACACTCATAAAGACATGTGTCATGTAAATACACATATATAAATACAGTTGTCACATGTTATGCAGCCAACTTAATACATATATAATGCCATAATAATAACAAACTAATTTTAGTACTTTGTTTTTAAATGAACACATGCAATTTCAGTGGGAGCATATAAGAAATACTGGGTTTATTTTTTTTAAACTTGTTACTAGTCTCAGGAATATTTGGGAGGCAGTTTATGCCAAATGATGAAAATTGTATTACTTTCCTCTATAACTTAATTTTGACAAAAACTTCTGGGGCCTTACCCTCAGTCATATATTTGGGATATGAATTAAATCATTAGATATGTCCAGACAATCAGTTTCCTTACATTTTATCACGTTCACATACAGGGAGTTGTCACTTTAGTGAGTGTTAGCATTTTTATAGTTTATATGATCATAAAAATGGAATAGAACTTGATCTAAAGAAGACTGTCTCAAATATTTTAATACAGTAAGCAAACAAAAAAAACCTAGAGGAGAAAAAGCAATATAAATTTCAATGAAATTCAGAAAAGCTACAAAAAGGCAGTAGGGCTTGAGATGAGTCACTGTCTTAGTTAGGGATACTCTTGCTGTGGTGAAAGGCTATTACCGAAAACAACTGGATGAATAAAGTTTTTTTTTTTTTTTTTTTTTTTTTTACTTACCTATCTTGAATCACAGTGCACTTAAGGAACCCAAGGTAGGGATTCAACTCTAACTTTGAGAGAACCTAGTAGCAGGACTTGATGCAAAAGCTGTGGAAGGGAATTGCTTACTTGCTTGCTCCTTACAGCTTTTTCATCCTGCTTTCTTCTAAAATTTAGGATTACCAGCTCCAGAGTGTCCCCACCCACAATGATCTGAGCCCATCATAAATCACTAATTAAGAATATGCCATACAGGCTATCCTGCCTACAACCCAATCTTATTGAGAAATTTCGCAACAGTCGTTTACTCCTTTCACGTAACTATAGCTGGTGTCAAACTGACATAAAACTAGACACAAAAATCGTGAAATATTTATATAGTTCAACAGAAAAAATGGCAGAAATGACTTCACTATTAGAAATTACATTAAGAATATTTTAAAATAAATTGGCAAGTGTTGCCAAGACTTTTTTTTCTTGAAATAATTGGAAATATGTTCCCAATTAGTTAACTAAATGTGTATGTATCACATATCATGTATATTAACAAACGTCCAAAGATAAAACCCAAGTACATATCAATTTGACAGGAACTGGGAGAGAAAGATAAACTCAGACTTCTCTCACCATGTCTTAGATATTCATTTTCCCAGTGTAGCCAGACTACCTGAGTTCAAATCCCAGCTTGCTTACTTTATAGCCACAGAGCCCTGGTAAGACATTTATGTTCTTAAATATCAGGAAGTTGGATTCTTGTGAAAAGGAAATGATATCATTACATGCAGAGTGCTTCATCAGCACAAAGCACAGGGTAAGAATTACTTAATTACCCTTAAGTAATTCTTTATGCAATTGCTTTTAGTTTTCTTCTATTGGTTGTGTTCTACCAATTTCTCTTACTGATTGCTTGGGGTGAATACATAACTACCTCTTCTCTATAACACGAAACTGTTCTGTTTGGCAATATAACACTGATTGGTTTGAGTACAGATATATGTCTGAAGTCCTTTTGGCTGTGGATTACAAATGAATAATTCCTTGAAATATTAATGTTCTTATGAATACCGATGATATCCAATTATAAAACATAACTTAAGGGAAAGACACATTTTACCTAATAAAAGTAATGAATTAGATGGTGACTTCATGATTATTCCAAATTGGTTTAACTGTGCAAAAATGAGGAAGCAAATTAAAACCAAATCCTATGGGGTTAACTACTGAGACAGCTTCCATTCATGAAAAATGGGGAAGAACTAAGGACACTATGCAAAAGTTATGTTTTTTATTATTGTGATTGTGACTGTGTGTGCAGGATGTGTGGTTCAGTATACACGTACCACAGTACATATATGGAAGTCACAGGACAACTTTGAGTGGCCAGATCACTTCTTCAGTCTTTATGTAGTTCAGGGGACCTTGAACTGAAGTTCCCAGGCTTTCATGACAAGCTAAGCTATCTCAGAGACCCAGCACAGGGACTTTAACAGAAAACATTGAGGGCAATGTGAGCATAGAGTAAAATTTGTACTGAGAAAAGTGTCCCTGAGATGAAGAGACAGGATAATGAGGCAGAACGTGATTTGACCAACATGGGCCCAAAGAAAAGCTGAACTCTGCTGCTCCTATTGGATGATATTCAGGTTTCCTGTAATCACATCCCAAAGATATTTGAGCCACATCTATAAAAGATACATGAAAATACTTTAATATGCTCTCTTTGTCAGGTTGCTACAAAGATCAAATTAAATAAATTCAGTTGTATTATTTTTTTCTTTGAAAAGTTGAGAGATAATATAATTTAAATACATTTATTAATACCTTTAGTAACTATATTTACTCCCAACAACAATCTGTTCTGAGGAACATGATCTCTTGTCCTCTAGAATATTCCAGATAGCAAAAGCAGTAAAAATCTAGAATTGTGGTATAGCTAAAGCTGAAATATTTTTCCAGAAAACTTAAGTCTTCTCTGTTCTGTTATTACAGCAGTTTTGATTTTCAAAACACAGGTGACTGAAACTCCCTGGTTGCAAAAAATATAAATTCAAAGCCAGAGATCTAGCTGACAAACCCACATTATTGTCAAATAAATTAGCTTACAAATCTACAGCATTCATCTTTTGGTGCACCCAAATATGCCCTATTACAAAAGCCCATTTCTTCCCCAATGCATATCCTTAATCTGTTCAAATACAGCTAGCTTTAAGTACACTATGGATGCTTAATTGTTAAACCCACTCACTATGGATGTTTGAATTAATAAATATTCATAAGGCAGCACTACCCACCACTCACTTTATTCCTGGGTTTGACTTCCTATATCCCACTCTTTCCATCCTTCCCTGCATTTTCTCAGTGCCTCTACCTCCAGGATGAACACCTTTTGTTTCATAATTCATTTTCTCCAATACCAACAACATTCTTAAATGCTTGGCTCAAAAATATACGAGAACAATTAAAAAAAAATTCCACAGCATTATTGCTTCAAAAGATCTAGTTTTAGTATGTATTTGCTTCAATATTTCATAAAATATTTGACCACTGCAGACTAGCTTTGAGGCAACCCTTTGCTGATATTTAAATTACAAATATATCTGCAGAATGCTAGCAGGCTTATGAATGCTACAAATACTCTGCTCATTTAGAGTCACTTCCTAAATTGGTACTATACCCATGCCCCACTTACTGTGATTGATGAATACTAATAAAACACAGTGGCTTTGTTTGTCTCCAGACATTGTCCCCCAGAACAGCCTACATGTGTGATCATGAAACAGTGCTGTTTCCAGCATGAATGATAGCCACTACCTGAGTGATACAGAACAAAAGGAAGTCATGCTGTTGGAAGTGGAAATAGGTTTGTAAGGGCCATTTGGGACACAGAGGTTCCACACATAAAGTCAAGGCTCTCTTTTACATATGATAACTCCTCACCTGCCTTCCCCTCCTGTGCTTTTCCTTTAGGAGATATCTTATGAAGAATACATCCTTAGTAAATCTTCTGTGGCAAATATCTGTCTAGAGTTTCTTCATCCAAAAAATGGTTGCCAAGATCATTATTCAAGGGATACATAAAAGATTTCCACTTTATGAATAAGGATAAGCCTCACAAAAAGTATGTGGTAATACTTATATTTTTAATAATTTTTGAAAATCATATGACCTCATGCTGAAGTTTAATTAAGTACCTTATTGAACAATAACTAGATACATTATATAGTGCATAGAAATCAAATTTCTACAAATATGCTCAGTATTATAGCTGTTATGTAGGTACAATATATCTCCCTACATTCTTGGAAAATACAAAGCATGACATCTGCCTGAGTGTGTACAGGCAATAACAACAAGTACAAATGGATTGTCTATGGCCCTTTCATATACCTCAACCTCACAATAATGCAAATCACATCAGATACATTAGTAGTCCTCTTTGCTATCAGCTTTTAGTATAATTCTGATTTCATATTAAATTTAAATATTTTACTACAATGAGTATATAGCTCAACAGCAGAATATTTCAAAGTTTTTTAACACATGGATGGGTGAGCAAATGTACACGTGCATACACACCATACACATACATGTACAAAGAAAATGAAGAGCACATGTTTACATGTTAGGTTTTGCTTAGGCTCATATAGAAAGGGGTTTCTGAATATTTATTACTTACTACAATATGTACTTTGAATTTGTTCTTTTGCTATGACTTATGAATGCAAATTTGAGTCCAACTCTTCTAAGAAAGACAAAACTCTGAAGCTATCTATAGCTTTGCCCTCAGACTCTTTATTCTTGTAATAAAATGCTACCTTTGCTAGCATGCTTCTTGTAGGACATTGTTTCCCTGTTGAAGTTGAAAATCCCTCTATCACTGTAGACATTATTCATTGTCTCCTTGAATATTATGTCATTGACACTGACTTTAATGGTCTTGTAGTGATCAAGACAGTTATAAAAATTTGCTGAGATTCTCTTAATGTGAGACAACCCTTAAAGTCTTATTTGTAAAAATAAATATGGAGCTTATTTGATATCCTTAATGAATGTGTTGTTCTAACAGATAAAATTTAGAACCCAAAGCAGAATCTTGACTTTTCCATCTCAGGAAGACAATGACAATATAGGGGTGAACTGAAAAAGTGACCCAACAAAGTTACTGCAAACTATGTTATATGCTGAAGAGATGGAATAAGTCAAAACATTTTATCTACAAGAAAAAGAACCTCAGGAACAAAAACAAAAACAAAAATAACACTTGAACAGGATTTACTGCTGTGAGTGCTTCCTTTCTATCTGTGGGAAAGATGACATCCATACCTGTATGCACACAGAGAGGTGACTATTCATATACTTAATCCTACATAATCGTACATGATTAAGAGTGTCACTGTGTCTGTTAACTTTTATAATATCCATGTTGATCCCTTCACAGAAATTAAAATCAATGTACTTTCTTCCAGAGTACAGAAATTTGGAGTTGAACTAGTACAGTTCATGGTCCACCTAACACACAGTATGGTTTACCATCATAGAAAAGATTTAAATAGCTGAACGTCTGTTGTGTACAAACAGAGGTAGATTCCACTTGGAATGATATCTCACGCTAGCTCAGATTAGCTATAGAACTAGACAGAATTCAAAAAAAGTTAAGCAATGAGGTCAACCCCTGAAAGTAAGATCAGTATACAGGCGAGCTTTTCCAACAGAACACTGACTACAATTAAACAGAGTCTTTGTGGTGGGAGGCTCTATTCACCCGAGAATTTTTATCACCCTTTCTGATCCTCCTCCTTTTATTTCCAGAAGCAAACTCACACCTGTGCTAACTTCAAATGCCTCCAGATATTAGGAAATATCCCCTGGAATTCACTTTCACCCTCTGCCATCAACTAGTAACTTCTGAACAAGTATAGGAAATTCTCCAGCTCAACACAAGAGAAAAATCACCAAATTATAAAGTGTGGTAAGAGAAAAGCGCTGCAAAAACATAGAAGCTGTAAACAAACATGAACCTGAGAAAGAGCAAAAGGTAACAAATGTAAATGACGCACCGTCCAAAGGGCAGTGCATTGGGAATATTCCCTCCAATCCCAAGCCCCATTCTCCCTCTTGTTCTCACCCCAACCACAGAATGAAATTATCCCAATCAATATTTTAAAATAAAGCTTGTCACTTCCACACGAACAAAAATTGTTTCCAAGTCCTCTATGATTTTTCAATGCAGAATAACACATTCCACCGCAGGCCTCATTCTCTATCAAGGACAGTATGTGCGCAGAGGTGCACCTCTCCCTGCTGTGGTCATGGCTGCTGTCACCAGTTAATGCTTATGTTTTTCTGCCACTCTAAGATGAAGCTTCAGATTCCCTGTCAGCATTGCATTCTGAGCAGGACCCGTTACTAACCAGAGCTGACACGTGAAAGGAAATCGATTTTTCATACCTGTTACAGATGTTGCGTTTCCCTTGATGCATTCTGAAATGAACACAGCTATTTTGGCAATCATATAATTCTATTAACTCACAAAACTTCTCCTTCTACCAGGTACCATAGCTTACTTCTGTCTTTCGGGCACATCCAAGGTATTGAGTATCTATCTGACTCGAAGCTGTTGCTTTCATTTGTATTTCAGTCCATGGAGATATTTGAATCTGATTGCCACACAACAAACCACCATTTCATTTCTAGCTCACAGCACTTGCAAACTTTCATAAAAATTATCTGTACATCTTGGGACTCGAGATGGCTCAACTGGGAGAGCTATCACTGTCCATCACTGGTTGCAACACTTGGGAGGGTGGATCCTGCACCTCATTCGAGCAGCATAGGAGAGATGGCCCTGTTAGCATGGGTGCAGGTGAGGCACCCTCTTCTGAGGGCAGGAGAGTTGGAGAATTGGCCCTGACCCTTGCTCTCTGTGCCATTCAATGATGTAGCTAGGGCAGTGCTGGAAAGCACACCCTGGTGGTGTGGGTGTAGGAGAGCTGGCAGGCTGACCAGCTCAGTTACCACCCAGGCTCAAATTCAGGGCTTTGAATTGTCCTACCCCAGGAACTACCCCATCTATGAACCGCTGAAGTACTTGAAGGGACCGGTCCTGCAGATCCAAATCAGCGGGTTCTCCATAACACAGGGAAACAGCAGAATATCAGAGAGAAGTAGTAACAGTGAAGCTCCAGGATTGATAGTGTAGCGGAAGCCAGAGGCCTCAGACCAGACCAATGACTCGTTGCAATGAACATTTGCAAATAAAGAAGTGTGAACAAAAGAATATAATGTGGGACACTGCCACACTACATCGCCCACATTAAATTTTCTTTTCTTTTGGAAGAGGGTTTCAAGGACAGAGGGTGGGTACAAAGGGATGGGGAGTTGAGTGGGATTGGAATGCACGATCTGAGATTCACAAATAATCAACAGAAAGTTAAATAGTAAAATAAAAATACAAGCCTTATCAAAATAAAGAACAGTAATGAAAGGGGCTTTTCTAGTTCATAGGACTTGCTGCTCACAGCAGAGGACCCAGGATCTGTCCCTAGCACCAGCTGTGAGCAAAGCAGCTCATAACTATCTGTAGCTGGAGTTCTAGAAGGTTGGATTCGCTTTTGTATCCTCTGCAGATACTGGACATGCACATTGTGCATATATATGCAGAGAGCATTCACACACAAAATAAACAAATCTTAAAATTTTTAAAGATCTAGTTTATCTCTTTATCAGATGACTTTTAAAATGCTCAGACAGTATATTCCAGGCATTTAAAAAATGCCCACAATTTATGGCTATCCATCTTTTCATACCATTTGTCCAGTAGTTAGCCAATCAAGCAATTTTCCAGATGATTGATTACTTAAGTACAGCCAAAAGTCTAATAACAGACTCAATATTTGTGATTTACCCAAAGTTAAACAGAGAAGCTTGCAAAGTGCTCAGTGGGGAAAAGTGTTAGCTGCAAAAGTATGAGAATCAGGGTTTCAATCCTAGAACCCAAGGACAAGACAGGGCCATAATGTCATGGCTATTCTTGGTTGTCAAATTTACGGTATCTGGAATGAACTATAATCCAGAAATGGAGGACACACCTGTGATCAAGATGGTAGGACTGGAAGACACAGGCTTTAGATTCAGATCTTGAGGTGGGATGACACACGCCTTTAAGATGGGCTATATCTTCTGTTAGAAGCCTACATAAGGACAATGGAAGAAGGAAGGGTTCATTCATTCTTCACCTGCTCACCTTCATTTTGCCAACACATCCATTCCTTCACTGTCATTGGACCCTACTTTTTTGGGATTCCATAATATACAGAAGACCAGTCGAGACACCCAGCCTAGTGGGACTGAGAAACTACTACATTCTTGGACTTTCCTTTTACAGCTAGTATTGTTGGATTAGTTGTACTGCAGATTGTAAGTCATTACAATAAACTCCCTTTTATGTGGAGAGAGAGATTCATTCCATAAGTTCTGTGACTCTAGAGCACCCTGATTAATATACATACCATGAGCATCTCTGATCATAGTTCTGTGGGAAAACAGGAGACAGAGACTGGAGGATCAAGGGTCATTTCTTCAACAGCTAACCTGGTATTCCCAGAGGCAAAGCAATAAAGATGCCTGATCACAAGCAAGTGGAGAAGATCTAATATCCTAAGTTTCTTCTGACCTCCACACAAATGCTGTGGCATGTACTGGCCCTCACTCATGGACTTGGATGCATACACATACACATAAATACACACACCACACACACACACACACACACACACACACACACACACCTCATAAACACACACACACACATACACGTTATCAATTTCACCAAATACAATCTAATCCATTTTCCTATCCCACTTTTAAATGCAGAAGAATGACTACCAAAACATGACTTGTCTTTAATAAATGTATCTAATTTTCTTGTTCATAATCTTTCCTTTCCCTCAAGTGTTTCAACTCTAAAGTTGTGAATACACTTATAATACAAAGGCAATATTAATACAGAGACACAATAAAAGTGATCTACTATCAATCTTAATTATTTAAGATTGAGGCCTGCATGCCCTTACACTGCCTATGGGACAAATATTTCTACTTTCCTTGAGTTCTGGTGGGGGTAAAAGTACAATGTTCCCAGTGATTTCTAGCTTTTTGTAGTGAAAGTTTCTATTTTTTCATCCCATGTAGGCTAATGTAAACTAGATGCCAGCAATGAAGTAACCCCCTGGTAAATGGCCCACAGCACCTCTAATATCAGGAATTGGTTTGACACTAAACATTATAGTCCATGTACAAAGAAAGTCCTTTAGAATTATTTTCTTTCATTTGCCACCCTTTCCTTTTCTTCTTTAAAACTGTTTTTAATGTACTATTCAGATAAATGATGGCTATTTGCTTTAGTTCTTGCAATTAAGATTCTTGTTTCTTCTATAAAGGCCTTTTCTATAAGATAGAAGAGGAGGTAAAAGTGCATTTACCTACCAAGAGGAGGTAAAATGAATGATTACATACACCAGAAGGCAGAGAGGGGCAGTGCACTACTGACAAAGTATGAAAGCTGACATGTTGTTTCAGTGTGGGAAGCAAACAGGAACTGACATTGGAGGTGACAGACCATGAAAACTTTCCTGGGATAAGAGAGACAGCTGTTATTTAGTGGTAAAAAGTGTTTGACATGTAAGCATATTGATCTGATCTTCACAGAATTTTAGATTTAAATGTTTATCTAAAAGTCAACTTAATATACTGGTTTATTTCAATATAACAAACTCCTCAAGTCAGAGTA
This sequence comes from Lophiomys imhausi, assembly GCA_907164525.1. Classification (NCBI taxonomy): domain Eukaryota; kingdom Metazoa; phylum Chordata; class Mammalia; order Rodentia; family Muridae; genus Lophiomys; species Lophiomys imhausi. Next base: position 24,775,724 of record CAJQZJ010009649.1, on the reverse strand, counting down.
AACGCCTGTGGGCTCCATGAAGCTTGGGGGCAGACAGTGGGTAACCACTTTTGTTAACAAATGTGTATCTTTCCCAGAGCGAATGCCAGTGATTAAGCAAATAAAATTAATCATTCACAAATGCCTACATTATCTATATATTACACGCTAGAGAATGCACTTCAGGAAATGTATTTAGTTAGCTCTTAATTTCAGCAATAACACAAGAAAAAGCCAATAAGTATTCAAGTATATTTCATTCAGTGCTGTTTATTGGATTCAAACATGGTTTTAAGTTTTTTTTTTTTCTGATGGACTACACTGACTGTTTTAATTGTTATTGTGCAGATATATCCACATGGAAATGAAACATTGACAATTTGGAAACTTCTCCATAGCTTTTCTGTTGTATCTCATACTTTAAAATGATTGCTGTGCACTCGCCATAGGCTTTTCTGTGTCTGTCAGGATTGTGAGTACAGAAGAGAGTAGACAACTACTGTGTTGTGAGTCAATAACCAAACAAAAGGCTCTTTAGTCACTGTTGTTCTGTGTTCCTCCACAGTTGCCTTTCCTTTCAGAACTCCTAGGGCTTTACTCCTACTTAGTCATCATGCCCCTTATGGAACACTGTGTCATAGCTCTCGGAGCACTAATTGGATCTCTTTGGAGGAAGCCACTACATTACTTTCATAAATGGGCATGTTAATAAATGGAATGTATTTCTCTTGGTTTATTATCCATATGTCATAATATTTTTTAGTTAGCAAATTAAATAAAATTTAATTTTTTAAAAATTAGATGTTATGGTATTTTCAAAAATGTATGATTTTGGAGTTCTACACCCACATCCTTTCAACCCATTGCTTCCTTCTGAGCATTCTCCCCAAATCTCCTTTTCATTGGATGTCACATATGTCCTTTGGCAACTGTCCTTTCTTGACACCTTGTTTTACTCTCTTGGTCTTCTCTTTATTCACATTAATGTCTCTTTATGCACATACATGTTTATAGCCTAGGATCAGCACATGCAAGAATATAAGGAATTTGCCTTTTTGAGTTTAGTCTACCTTATCCAATATACTATGAAGATCCATTAATCTTACTGTGAACTTCATATTTCCTTACAGTTCAATCAAATTTGATTGTGTATATGTAACATATTTTCATTGTTAATTTATGTGTTAATGAGTACTTGCCTAATTTCATTCTCTGCCTATTGTAAATAAAGCAAGAATAAACATGGGTGTACATGTGTCTCCATGGTATTGTATTAAGACCTTTGAAAATATGTCCTGGGATATAGTAGGTGAGGGATAGATGGTGGCATATTGATAATAATTCTATTTAAATTTCTTGGGAAACCTCTATATTGATCTCCAAATTGAATGGATATATCAGTTTATAAATCACCAACTTCATGCAATTTATAACAAGGTTTCATCTCAGAGTGAGCTAAGTCTAAGATTCTACTTCATTTTTGAAAATACACTGAAGGTAAACTTTTGCAAGTAACATTGTGTCTTCTCTGAGAGTGAAAGGAAAACAAATTTCAGAAATAAATTTCAGTCTGTAGAAGTTGAAATAAACTTTGGTTCTTACCACGCCTTTGAGACCTACTATTTTTGTCCTTTCATTCTTTCCAGAACACTCTTTGAATTTTTAAGCATGCTGATTATTTTTGCAGCTAATAATGATTACAATCATCATAATGACAAAAGTCTCAGGCAGTAAGTAAAAAATTAAAATTAACTACTGAGTTTCTACAAAGGCAGCACATTGATTTGAGATAAGCAATAGGAAGAGATTCAGTATTAACAACGTTTAACACAGCTATGAACATTTTCCTGTGACCTTAACAGTGTCAAGACCATAGGCAAGCCAAGGAAAATCTATCAAGAGGGTGACTTTCCTTAACGTCTTTCGTGTTTATTAACACTTCGCCAGGTTTGCAACAGAAATTTCTGTGAGTATGATCATTGAAAGCACATTGCATAAAAATATTGAATTATTGCTAGATGAATCGAATGGAGACTATATAAAGCACACTGGTGAGGATAGGCTTAATTTGCTCAGCTCCTGACCTTTAGAAACCCTTTTTATGAACTTGTTTTTCATTCTTCCATTGTCAGCTATGCATTCTACTTGAACCCATGAGATGCCATCTACTTTTAAAGGTATGGTACGAGATAAGACAATGAATCCTGACCATTGTAGAGCTACAAAAGGGAATTCTTGTAGTTAGAGGTTAATGGGCCAAGCAAAGCCCAAGGCTATTTAAGCAGACGTTATTAGTGGCATGGCCTAATGGTCCGTCAGCATTTGTCTGGTCTTAATCTCCTTCCGTCTGTTCAAAATCTGTATCCAACTCCATCCAGGCTGTCCTGAGTCTCTCCTGGAGACAATTAGAAGGGACAGGCGTTTCAGTGTTCTATACTTAGAGAGTGCTAGTTGGACAGATGCCACTAAAAAATGGTTATTTTGCATATTCAAAGACTAAGTCCTAATCAAGCAACTAAGAGTTCACTTCAGTTTTTACGAAGTGAAGAAACTTCTTTTCTACCCAGACATAGACAAATTTCCTAGAACTTTGTCTATTTCTTGCTGCCAAATGTTTCTGTTCCCACACTCCTGCCAAAAGAGCCACCTGTCTGCCTAGCCGTGCTTGGACTTCCTTGGTGAGAGTTGACCTGTGTGCACTTTCCTTCAAGGATATCTTGGTGACTCTAATTCCCATGCTAATCTGTCTTACTACCAGTAACAGAATCTTACTGCAGATACTAACATTTAATGAAAATCTGACATTACATTTCTAAAAGATAACAAAAAGCACAAGTCCTAATGCTCAGACAGCCTGGCATTTGTTGAAAGGCTGAATCGATGGCAGCTCAAAGAATTGAGTCAGCTCTCAGTTAATAATTGATCTTTTAATGTGTGCACCTTGTTTGTAATCTTATTATAAAGCACAAAAGGAGGGTGATTTATAAGAAATATGACCAGCATTTTGAGAAATGTTTATATCTATTTTGATTGAATAAATGACCTGATCCATTAGAGTGGGTGTTGTGGTTTTTTCATAGTTTCCATGTTCCTGCAAAAGAGAGAGAGGCATAGATGCATTTCATGATTACAATAAGCAGATTGCAGAAGGTTTTAGAAATACACATATCAGCCTTCTTGCAAATGTCAGCAGCAGGCCAGGTAGGGAAGGAAAATTCCTGTCTTGTCCTATACTGCCATCCTGTGGGTAATACAGATTAAGGTAGTATGATAATAACAATCTAGTTCCTTCATAACTCAGCTATACATCACAGTGATTCCCGGATGAGCCCAATTTCCCTCTTCTGACAGAAAGCAAAATCAATAATAAAACTCTGCTTTATTCTCCAATACTTGTTATTTAGATGATACTCTGTAACCTAAATAGAGGCTTGACCTAAAAGAAACAACAGCAGCCACCATTTGTTCTAGCAGACTCACCTCTCATTTACATTGTGTTCTAGTGATACTGATTCTCTTCTTTCATGAAGGGCCAAACTGTTCACTTTCCTACCCTCTCTATTTAAAACAGTTTCACTCTTCCTACAAACTGAAGTGATACTGTCTCTTCTTAGTGTTCAGTGCTTTGTTTTTAATCACACTGTGGGAGGGGAGAAAGATATTAGTTCTCTACTTCCACTTTTACGTGAGTCCCAGGTCTTCAGTTTGTACAACAAATGCATTTATCCAATTCCACTCCCATCCTCTCTCGAAAGGCTTTTTAAAATTATTTCCTCTGTTAATTTATTCACCTCCATCATGTGAAAACTCCATGAAAATTAATATTTTTTTTGCCAGCAGAGCCTATCAAGCATAAAGAACATAGCCTGAGACACAAGTGTCATGAATCTGCTACCTTGAATAAAATTTGATATTTTAATTTAATGTATAGTTATCTCCATCCCACCAAAAGGAATCAGATTGTATAGATTTTATTTGTTAAAGAGATTTACCTTTCCAACATTGCAGTTAGTCATGCCCATTAGACCAAAATATAATGCACGAAGATCAGATTCCAAGTCCTCCACTGTGTTTTATTTGTCTGGAGATTTTCTGCTCAGGTTGAGGCTTGAATATATTTAAATAATATGATACATTTTCAATGTAACAGTCCATTTTAGCCTATACCCGCTTATTTCTTTCCTTTTCCCTTTAGAGGATGCATGTGCATACATGTGTGCATATGTGTGCATGTGTGTTTGTCTGGATGTATAAACCCTGAGTTTCATTCCTAACAATTTGATAAAGCATTACTTGTTCACCATCAGTAGACTCTGTGAAAAGAGCAAGTGGACCTCAGCCTCTATCAATGCAGTGATTATCCCATATCAGAGAAGACTTGAGCAAGTTTTCTTTTAATTTAATCATTAAATTAAAAATATTTTAGTTCTGAATCTGCAAATCTGTATCTTACTCATAATGAAGTGCCATGCAGCTTCAAGATCAGTTGTTCTCAAGCTGAGGATCACGACCTCTTTGGGAATCAAATAATCCTTTTACAGTGATCCCCTAACAGCATCAGAAAACACATATTTACATTACCATTCATGACAGTAGCAAAGTTGCAGTCATGAAGTAAAAAAAGGTTAATTTTATGCTTGGAGGTTGCCACAACATGAGGAACTATTAAAGGGTTGCAGCATTAGGAAGGTTAAGAACCACTGCTCTAGATGAATTAGTGTCACACAACAGAATTAGATGAGGACCACATGAGCACCATGCTCACATTCACCATGGCATCCACAGTACTGCAAACTAGCCTTGCTTTGGGGAGGAACAGTCCCTGCTGGATGAGGGAAAGGATATTTACAAACTGAACACATTTATAAGGTGCGTATATGACTAAATACCACTTTAGTACATCACTAAACGCTCTTTTCTCGTTCTTCCCCAGCTCTTGGTGACACTTTACACTTCATCACAGCAGTAGAGCATGAGAATGTTCTACTTATCTTTGATGAATGTTTTCTTAGTGATTATTGCTTGTTAACACAAAATCATCATTAGTCTTCCCAATTAGTTCACTGCTTCAGTCAATGGAATATAAAAGCATTCTAATAAACCAGGGCACATCTGCCTGAACAAGGTACCATGAAAACGTAGAGAATGGAGCTTTGTGAGATGGATTTCACAGAGAGACATAACAGACAGTGGGAGCCAGTACAGAGTAATGCAGTAGTATCAGTAGGTTTTAAACATTTATCTTTTTTCCAGACCTATTCTGAAATATGTTACTTATATTCAATTGAAAATTTTCTTTGCTTTTCCTTGTGATCATGTCTTTCAAGAGCCAAGTGAAAACAATAGGCTTCCCAAAGTAAAGAGATACTTAATATCTATGGTTAGTGTAATATGCCACTTTGTTGTATGGTTCAGATACTGATTTTTTAATGATAGCCCAGAACTTGTTGGAGTGGCCAGGTAATGGCTTGTCCAGCTTGAAACCCATAATATGAGGGAAAACCCTTGCCTGACACTCCCTCGGTGACCAGGAACCAGAGGCTGGATAGCCCAGAGACCCAGGATAAAGCCAAACATGACTGGCCAAAACAGTCAATGAAATGATTTCTAATGATATTCTGTTATACTCATAGTTCAGAGCCTAGCATAGTCATCGTAAGAAAGGCTTCATCCGACAACTGATCCGAGCAGACATAGAGACCAAAGCAAAACATTAGGTAGAACTCCAGAAATCCCTTGGAAGAGGTGAAGGAAGGATCATAGAAGGCAAAGGGGTCAAGGACACCACAAGAACATGTCCCACAGAATCAACTCACGAGAGTTCATAGGGGCTCACAGAGACTGAGGCAACAATCAGGAAAACAGTACAGGTCTGGCCCAGGTCCTCTTTGGGTGAAGTCTCTAATTCTCTTGCCTGCTTTTGAGACCTTTTTCCCCCTACAGAGTTGACTTCCTGAGCCTTAATATGAGGGTATATGCCTAATCTTACTGTAACTTGTTGTGCCATGTTTAGTTGATATCTCTGAGAGTCCTGCTTGCTGTTTTCTAAGTGAAATGGAAGAGGAATGGCTCTCAGGGAGAGGAGAGGGAGGGAGTTGGAGAGGAGGGAATGGGAGAAGAAGAGGGGAAAGTTTGACCTAGATGAAATATATGAAAGATGAATAAATATATAAATAAATTTAAGAAAAATAATAATTTAAATGTGTTATATAGATAGTTAACTGAGCTGTAAGAACAACATTTAGGATGGCGCAGTATATACCAAGGTCTCGGGACACTGTAGTTTCTTATAATACTATTTTCACTTTTCTTCAAATACAATTTTTGTGTTGACATTTTTCACAAGCTTCTAAATCAAGTCCAAAATTTCCGTATGTATTGCTGTAACTCCTCACCCATCTAAATTGTTCACAGGCTACTAATCAAGTGGCTTATGGTTAGGATGAGGAGACTTTGCTGACATTAACTGAAAGGATAAAGAAAAGGAAGGGTAAGGGAAAGCTAAAATTTACTTAGTGGAATTTTTGCCTTCCCTTGTTAATATATTTAATAGATAGATAGAAAGGAACTTTGTTCTAAACAATTAACAACTTAATGAGAACAAGAAAGATGGAGGAATCCAGGGAGAACTGAGACTGTAGTAAAGAACAAGAATAAATATTAACAACTCTCCTCTCATGTCCTCTGCTCCTCCATCACCCACATTTTCTAGAAAACACTCAACCATGCCTTTAGTTCATTACAAAAATAGCATCCTTCAGGGCTAACTTAGTCTTAAGAAAACACAATTCCCAATATTAATGTTTGTGAGTGTGCCATGTGAGCTGCTGTCTGGTGTAGGGGTTAGATAAATTACATTTAGAAAATATATAGAAGTTTCTGATACTGTCTCTTAATTCGGGGCCTGAAGAGCATTATCAGCATGAAGTCAGAAAAAACAGGGAAGACTCAATAGACTGAAAAACAAGGTTGAAGTCAGGAAAACAGGAAAGATTTAATGGATTTGAAGAAACAAAGTATCTGGCCTGACATTGTTTTCAGCTGCTAAGTGGGCGCAGCCCAAATTAAGCTGAAACAGAGTTCCTCCTATTTAAGGACAGTGCATGGAGCCCAGAAGAAGAAGAGGCCCCTGATGCTAGAGAGCTCCGAGAGTCTTGCTGTAAAAAGGGCTGGCCATTGATGGCCAGCTCTCTCCCTGAAGCAGAAAGAAGCTGGTGAGCAAAGAAAGCCTGAGCAAGACACCAAAAGGCCAAAGACTAAACCCTGTGGCTCAGCTTTTGCCTAGAGGGGTTTGATCTGTCCAAACAGTGGCCTAAAGGAAACGGTGCCTGGCTTTAAGGACTGAGGCAGAGCAGCTGAGTTCCTGATTCAAAAGAAATAAGTTGGCCTGCAGACGGCTGGGGTCTCCCACAGAGAGAAAGCATGAAGCCTTATTTAAGGTGAGACTGCAATAACCAACGACCCTGACGAACCTGCATCTGAAAGATCCAGAAGAAGGACTGCTAAGTGTGTTAAAGAATCTACAACAAAGACTGTGTTCCTGACGACTGAGGACCTGCCCCAGAGACTGTATCATTCTAAAAGGTTATGAAAGTGGTTGTTATGATTATCAATAGGTTTAGTGGATAGGTTAAAGGGGTTGTAGGAATTTATAGGATTAATAGTTAAGAAATGTTGGTGTTTGTTATAAGTGAATTTAGTAATAAATAAATAAGGGTTAAATAATAATTTAAAAGTTCGGTTACAGTCTGGTTGTGGTGGTATGTATGGGGAAGTGCATTTTCTCAAACTTCTCACAGCTGTGAACATTCCACACAGGGAGACACCTGTTTACAAATACTTTTTGAGCATCTAATTAGATTTTGGAGTCAGGAGAAGCAATAAACAGACAAATTAGCAGGTTCTTGGAAGACAGAAGCTCAGAATGAGAAGAGGCTAATTGCCTAGTGTACTAGGAAATACACGTTCTATGGTACAGTCGAGAAATGTCATCACAACAGAAGGAAGGGAGAAAATTAGAAAGTCTTAAAGTAGAGCAACAAGTGATTTATGGGAAACAAGATGGAGGGTAAGCTATAGCAAACAAAGGGGAGTGCAGAAAGTCACCAAAAAAAATAAAAAGTAGAAATGTAATCTGTTTGTTATATTGTCTGAAAGAGAATAAGTGAGGAAGACCTGGAAGGAGTGAGAGGAAAAGGTGTAGGAAGAGGAAGAGGAGAAAGAGGAGGAGGAAGAAGAGTAGGAGAAGGCAGATCAGGAAGAATGGCAGAGGTCTCAGGTTTGGACAGAAGCTGACATCGAGGCATGACTTTTAAGGTAGCTGGTAGGACTACCAACCTGGATCACAGAAAAAGTTCTGAAGTTGTCAAATCAGTCATAGAATCTGGGCAACACTAGTATAGGCATTGTATAATGCACACACGGTAGATAATTCTAAACATGCATCAACTCAAGTGAGGCTAAAAAAATTCTTTTGCAAAGTTAACTATAGTCAACTGAAGAGTAAATGACACTTTAAATATTATGAATTCATGAATTTCTAATAATGCATTAAACATATCCTGATGTAACATAACCTGCTTTAAAAAACCAAATTACTCAAATAGTGAGTGTAGAAAAGATATAATTAACTGTGTGTTCATTATGTTGACACAAGCTAGACTCATTTGATAAAAGGGTCTCTCAATTGAGAAACATCTGTAGAAAATTTTATAGACCATTCTCCTTATTACATTGATTGATGTGAGAGAGGACCCTGCCCATTATGTGTGGTTCAATCCCAGGGCAGGTGGTCTTGGGTGGTTTAAAAAAGCAAGCTAATAAAGTCTTGAGAAGCAAGCCAGAAAGCAACAATGCTTCTTTATCTATGGCCTCTACATCAGTTACTTCTTCAAGGTTCCTGTCTTGAGTTCCTGCTCTAATATCCTCAGTGATGGACTCTGGTATGGGAGTGTAAGCGAAATAACCCCTTTTCTCCTCAAGTTGCTATTGGTCATTGTTTTTTATCACAGCAGTATAAACCCTATCTACAACAGGTAAACTAAGCAATATTTTAATTTTATGCTTAAAATGAGTAGGAATATTTTTTAAAAACTAATGATATTTGACCTTTAACTTCTAATATTTCTAATTTGGTCAACTCTTAATGTTTTCTCTTTAGTAACTCACTTCACTGCTTTTATACTTAAGAAAATGTTCACCAAATTTTTAAATCAGATATGTGATCCTATCACTTCTCTCATTTCTTCTTTTTATTGTTTCTTTGCTTGTTTTTGTTTTGTTTTTATACTCTTATGCATTGATTTCATGGGACACATACAGATTTACTGTGCACTCCAAGGCTCTCCTCAAGTCTCTAGCTGATGATGCCCTAGCATCATTTGCCAAATGTTTTCCAATATACATTACATTAATGTTATAATACCACAGATCAACAAATGGAAATATGATATTTTGCAAGTATAAGAAATGAAAGGTTGCCGGCGTCATGGCCCATGCCTTTAATCACAGCACTCGGGAGGCAGAGGCAGGCAGATCTCTGTGAGTTCGAGGCCAGCCTGGTCTACAAAGCAAGTCCAGGACAGCCAGGGCTGTTAACAGAGAAACCCTGTCTCAAAAAACCAAAAAAAAAAAAAAAAAAGAAAAGAAAAGAAAAAAAGAAATAAAAGGTTGCCAGGTATGGTGGCACACATCTTAAATCCCAGCACTCGGGAGGCAGAGGCAGGAGGATCTCTGTGAGCTCAAGGCTAGTCTGCTCTACAAAGTGAGTCCAGAACAGCCAGACATACACAGAGAAACCCTACCTTGAAACACATAAAACAAAAACAAAAAAAAAAATGAAACAAAAGGTTTAAATGTTTCCAGTTGGTCATGCCTCATAAGAGTGAGAGGAAATATTACAAATCACAGAACTCCTAATATGAAAATGGTATAAACACAATCCTCAAGAACTCATGCCAGTAAAAATAAATACTGTAAATAGAAAAATACAGTCTTCCTTTGATGCAAGAAATTTACAATTACCAACAAGATACATTTTGAAAATTATCAGAAGTGGCTCTCAGGTGTTATTGATTACATGAAAATGTACACACAAAAGATACATTATTTGTGAGTAACAAACTTGCAAGGTATTTAAATATGTCATATTAAAATATGTTTCAGGAACATTGCTTTGTACCTAGCCAATAAATTCTATTTATCATCAGGAACAATTCATATACAACTACAAAAAGGTTATATGCATGCATTTTTGTTAAGTATTCTTGAAAGTAGTAAAACTTAAACCTCCTTAAATATTTAGCAATAAGTAAATTGTGTTCATTAAGGTAAGACGTGTTTATCTCCATGCAAACATCAAAAGTGAGAATTCCAAGAAACATTTATTACAAAGGAATTATTAGTGAAATATTAATGGGAAAATGAATACATTTATTCTTGCTACAAGTAATTTTCATTTTAAGTATCCACATATGCTTGGAATAATAGTTAAAGGTTTATAAATATAAACTCTAGAGTATTTTGGATTTATTGAACATTGTACAGGTTTTGTATATTATCAGTGTGTGAAATATTTGTATTATTTCTCTAATCAGAAAAAAGAACATTAATTTTAATTGAGAATAATATAAAAAGCAGTGTCACATAAGTAATTAAAGAAAGAAATTGGAATCACTAATTCAATTTGCCTATGAAACTATTGCTGATATAAATTTTCAGCTGAAAGAGTGCAGGACTTCCTGAGTGGAAGCAGGGGGCGTAATAGGTGTTGTGTTGTTATTAGCAAAACTGAGCAGGTGCACAGCATCATCAAACCCTTTTCAATAACAACACAGTGTGAATGAGGATACTAACAGTGTATATTCTGCCAGAACATAGCAATTCCACAAGAATCAATCCATTTCACAATGGGTTTTAATTTTCTCCAAAAGACTTTGCTTAAGTCAATCTGACTCTTAAACTTCACATTCTGTACTCAAGTGATTGGATTTTCTGTTTGTGCTCAGTTTCATCATTCAGCTCTTTTTACCTTTTAGAGATGGGATTCTGGCTACAGATTGTTAAAATAATCTACATTTGTTGACAACATTTATCCTGTTAAATTATGCATGCAAATATCCTCTCTCTCTCTCTCTCTCTCTCTCTCTCTCTCTCTCTCTCTCTCTCTGTGTGTGTGTGTGTGTGTGTGTGTGTGTGTGTGTGTGTGTGTGTGTTTCTGGAAAATAATATAGGCTTCATAAATATTTCTTGTCTTTTTTTTTTCTTCCAGAGCTGAGGTCCGAACCCACGGCCTTGCACTTGCTAGGAAAGCGCTCTACCACTAAGCTAAATCCCCAACCCCTCACAAATATTTCTTAAATGGATTAGTGAGAGATTCATATGCAAAGTTATCCACAATGATATTTATATGCTTTCCCTTTTACTCTGGTACAATCGTATAAGTTGGCAACAAAACAGTAGTCCATCTATTTTATATACAAATGAATAAAAAGTAAAGAGGAAGGATTAAATCTTTACAGAGACCGTAAACCTGACTATCAATTTTCCATTAATTTTAGTTTGATTTAGCAATTATATTGCTGCCATTCTCATTCTCCCAATCACTTCTTCAATGCAAAACACTCGCTCTTATAATATATACATTTATATATATACTCTTATATATACACATTCTTTCATATATGATCACTACTGCAGCACACATGTGGACTTTTTACACTGTAGCAGCATTTACTGTCCACATCTGTGCAGCAACTTTATTGTAGATAATGAAGAGCTCAGCACATTTTTCTCTGACACCTTCAGTGAGGTAGGTGCTTTTTAGTCCTGCTCAAAGCTTGACTCTCTGGCGCCCTGGGCCTCCTTATCACTGTCACTGCAGTCCTGGAGCTGTGACAGATTCAGAATGAAAAATAGGTGGATGGGATTGCTCAAGTCCAGACTTTGGCTGGAAACCACAGGCTGTGAGCTCACCTCTAGCGTTTATCTGAGAACGCTGATGACTTTGTACAGTACAAAAGGCAGAGAGAACCTTTATAAGCTGATTCCCCTCACCATGGAAAACAGGGAAAACTCATGGAAATGAGACTCTCCTCTAATAAGGTCGGTGAGATGACTGCTGCAGATGTTCTTTCCTTGTTTGTTGTTTAGGAGAAAGGATGGTTTCTCCGTTTCATGGAAACATATCAACTGTCTCTAAGCAATGGAGTGTGGAAGTGTAATAAATTGCTCAGGGCCTTTGCCATTGATCCAATTTGTATCATTAATCACATACAAAGCCCAATTAACAGCCATGCTAGGATGTGAAGAAGAAATTCTGCCTAAAGATAAAACTCTTAAAGAGTGCCTGAACAGAGCCTCTGACTGAGTGATATGATGTATTATTAACCAGAGAATGTTAAGGCATCCCTTTGTATTTTGCTTTGTATTCATTGACAGGACAATATTTTTAAACATCTTTATTATGATTTTTCTCCTTGGGTGGGGAGCAGGGAGTAACAATTAGCTTCAAACAGTTAGCTTTAAAATAAAACCCTGACATTTCATACCAAATATCATGGAGATGGTGGAAAACAGGCAGTTCAGCATAGATTTGTATACAAGATTTAGCAAGTGTGTGTACTCACGTCTACTTTCACACTCTGTTCTGTTTTTTGTAAAATCTCAGTGCTGAACTAAAACAAGGCAAAATCAAGGCTACTAGTTGGGCCTGTATTTTATAGTACTAGAAACTGGGAGTCTCTACATAATCATAACTGGAGGACTAGACACTGTAATGCAGACTACAGCACAGCAGGAAATAGAATATGAGGTGAAACTCCCATAAGCCAGAGACAAGAGGAGATTGATAAGGATTTCTTGAGATGAAGAAACCATAGGAGACTGGATTCTTTATGTGAAAACCAAAACAATACTTTGTATTTCCTACAGCTGTAGTTGCTTATGAGGCTTGACTAGAAGAAAATGACATTAGAATGTCATCCAGGAGATATATCCCTGTGTGGTTCTCAAAAGGACAAAGTGAGAGAGGCATCACAGTTGACAAAAAGCACTAATGTGCAGTTGTATTTTTAATTAAGAAAAGCAATGGAATTAATGTTACTTATACAATCAAATTTACTGTAAAATAATTATTCTAGGTATCATTTGGTTTTGAATGCATCACTTTCAATAAATGCCCACAAAAAGTTTACAGCTGTTTAGCAACAAAAGACCATAAAAATAACCCAGGTCTTGCTTTTTCTAAAATTTTCTTTGTGAAGTGATGCAACAGAGTTGAACCAATAATGGTTAGAGTCCACTTCTCTGAGTACCTACTGTTAAGTTTACTTAAGTAAACTTAAGAAAAAAAATCATTATTTTCTAAGGAATTGGACCAGTCAGGATTGGAGGGCTCTGCTCTGCAGAGAAGAGAGGACGAAGTCTAGTAAGAAGTGACAAAAAAAAAAAAAAATACAAAACAGCAGAGGACTAGTTAGTTACCTCTCAACATATACGCCCTGATATAAAGCACTTCTGGATTCCCACCACCAAGACCACAGAATGAGAAGATCAGGGAAAGAGGCAATCTCAGTTCCCCTTTTCCTTCTTTATTTCCTTATTCCATAGTACACCACAAACATGAACATCTTTAAAGATCATCGTTTGTTATGTTACATTTGATGAATTGGTGACAAGTTAGGAGAAGCTGAGTCTCGTCCTACTTTAACCTACATTAACCCAGAAAATATGGTTATTAAAGCTTTGGCTCTATATTCCCTTTTTTCACAATTAGATAAAAATCACTTTTCTATATGAAGTCCCTTTCATCTTTTGAAAGTAGCATATTGTACCCGATATGGTAGGGAGATTGCTAATAAAAGAATGAAATCATGTATAATATTTACTAGGAGGCTTAACATTATGAACTCATTCAACACTTTTTAATTGGTTAGAACTCTTTTTTGAAGGGTTTGGAGAGTTAATCCCTAATAGGGTGATTTTGTACTTTCTCTGGAGGATCAAAACAAAAAAGAGCTTTGAACATCACAAATCATTTTACCACCTATTACTAATAGCAACTGTCCAGCTGTGCTTTAGGAATATATAAACTAGAAGTGGAGAAAGTAATTAAAAATAGAATAGAGAGACTGGGATTTATTTTGTTTCAAAGAGAAAGGTAAGAAAGAAGATGGTCTATGCTGGTAAAATAAAAATATCAAGAACTAAAGCACATTTACTCCACTTTCAATTTTAAATGTAGCTTTACTGTCTTCTCTCTCTCTCTCTCTCTCTCTCTGTATATCTGTGTGTATATGTGCGTGTGTTTAATCAATACCATGAAGTGAGACTGAGTAAGAAATGTGTTGTTAGCTGGGCAGTGGTGGCGCACGCCTTTAATCCAGCACTTGGGAGGCAGAGGCAGGCGGATCTGTGCGAGTTCGAGGCCAGCCTGGTCTACAAAGTGAGTCCAGGACAGCCAGGGCTACACAGAGAAACCCTGTCTCGAAAAAACCAAAAAAAAAAAAGAAATGTGTTGTTGAATATGCAGCATGAAGGTGTGACATATGTATGGAGACACCTGACACATAATGACATTCTAAAAGTTAGTCATGTTCATTTATAATCATTGAAGAGAAAACAAAGAAATTCATCAGGAGAAAGGAAATGATATATTTCCTAGAAAATCAATTTTAGACAAAAATGTCAAAAAATTTTCATTTCTGAGAGATACACAGCTTCAACTCTAAAACTTTGAGAAGTTGACAAAAGACTATAATTAGGAATAAGGTGTGTGAAAATGACCCCAGAGAGATAACCTTCTTCTCTTCATTCAAGGAAGTGATGGATGGAGATTTCCCTTTGATAGAAACCAATGATTAGTCTTCCTAACTTGACCTGGCCCAGGTCCCGCATCTGGTCAAACTCCCTAAGAAAAGATTGTCAGTCTAATTCAATGACCACAAAACAATGTCTTGTCTCTGACTGTGTATATTAAAGAGAAAGGATCATGGGTAACCAAAATATTAACAAAATGGTTTGCTTTGTAGGTTGTTTGACTTTATTTTACAGAAATCCCTCTAAATTCTTTGTATATGAAATATATATATACAAAGATGCTAACAACTATGCTGCTACAGAACATCAGTTCTCAACCTTTGGGTCATGACCCCTTTAGGGTCAAAGGACCTTTTCACAGGGGTCACCTAAAACCATCAGAAAACACAGATATTTCTATCATGGTTCATAACAGTAGCAAAATTACAGTCATGAAGTAGAAACAAAATAATTTTGTGGTTGGAGTCACCACAACATCAGGAACTATAATAAAGGGTCACAACATTCAGAAGGTTAAGAACCACTGTTCTATAAAATACATATTATTTATGCAAAAATATGAATGTAATATATGCATATATTTTAGATGGTTGAATATCAGATTTACCTCTATAAATGTCTTTTCAATTCATCACTTAGAGTATATCACCATTTGTAAATAAAAGCAAAATTATAAAAAAAATATCAAAATGCAAAGCAGGAATGCATATTATAAAAATGGCTTTCAATTTTTTATATTCTTTTTTTTCTTTTTTGTAGTCTTTTTCATTATAATGTTTATTTATTACATCAAGTTACATCTCCATCATAGTGACCTCTTTCCACTTCTCCTGGTTCCACCCTCCCACTCTCTCCTCCCTCTCCCACCCATCCCACTCCTCTGATGTGGAGTGTCCCTACATATCAGCCCCTCTCAGTTCAACAGTCATATGAGGGCTAAGAGCTTCCTCTTGCACTGGGGGCTTACATGGTAGCACCCTTAAGGCAAATTGTTCCCTTGATAGGTAACAAAGTCTTTTTGGTGTGTTGGTTTTAGGATAGTTTTCCTATACTATATGGCTAAAATCCAATTGTAAGTGAATAGATCCCATGTGCATCTTTCAGGATGAGACTTTCTAGTTCCATCCATTTGGCTGCAAATTTCATGATTTCCTTGTTTCTGATAGCTGAGTAGTATTCCATTGCGAAAATGGACCACAATGTTTTTATCCATTTGTCAGTTGAGGGACATTTGGGTTGTTTCCAGTTTCTAGCTATTACAAATAAGGCTGCTATGAACATAGATGAGGATTTGTCCTTGTGGTTTGGTGAGGAATCATTTGGATGCATACCCAGAAGTGGTATGGCTTGCTCTTGAGGTAGGGCTAATCCAGATTTTCTAAGATATCAGCAGACTGATTTCCATAGTGGTTGTACAAGTTTGCACTTCGCACTCCCAAAAATAGTTTTTACATAGTTTTTCTGTTACATAAACATTACATAATTAACATATTGTATTCAGGTATAGAGAGCAAGGCTTGAAAGCTATATTAGGATTTAACAATATATAAATATCTCTTTAAACTTACAAAAGCTTGCTTTGGGCCACTAACTATTTACTTTCCTCAAAGAAGCCTCTTCATCATGCAAAATCAAAAGAACTATGATGACAGCGGTTCATTTATTGATTATCAGTTAGTGTAGGTCATGCATGAGACTTGACTCGTGCCCTGAGAGCTTAAAGAACACTAAAAAGGGCAGAAAGAAGTAGCATGCCTACAACTGCACAACTGCTAAGAGCGCAGTTAATGGAAGTTCAATCATAGGACTAAAGAAGAACCTTCCACTGGCATAAAGATGTGTGTGGAAGCAATGTTTTTATTTAAAGAATTACTAATTACATGGTGAAAATACGAAGACATACAACTTTAACAGAGAGTGTACTTATTTTTTATTTTTTTTTCTTCAAGTTACATCTCAGTCACAAACCCTTCCCTATTCCCCCTTCCTATCCCTCCCTTCCACCCTCTTTCCCCCAGAAGTTTCCCTTTTCAGTCCAACAGATGGTTCCTTCTCTTATAACAGTAAGTATTATACAAAACAACAGATATAAATATGCCACATTTATGAGAGTTAAATGGCCCAGTATACCTTCCCAATGTCCAGTTTATACATATTTGGCCCCTGACTTTAACATT
This sequence comes from Lophiomys imhausi, assembly GCA_907164525.1. Lineage (NCBI taxonomy): Eukaryota > Metazoa > Chordata > Mammalia > Rodentia > Muridae > Lophiomys > Lophiomys imhausi. The sequence continues at coordinate 24,758,751 of CAJQZJ010009649.1, read as the reverse complement.
CTACTATCTAACCATCTCCATGAGTTTAAAGGTCTATATCTGACTCAACATTCATACTAACTTGCAACACACTTTTAAGAGTATCTTCTTAGATCTATAACACCCTCTTGATTCCTAAACAACTCAAAATTTAACTATGAGACTCTAGCTGTCTATTCTTCAACCACCTCAGAGACCTGAGAGGGATAAATGTATCTGCTTATATAGGAAGTGCAGGGCCTGCAGCTTCCAAAACTAAGAAATGACATACCAGTGACTGCCTGGACAGTTCCCATTTTCTCTCCATACATTCCTGTATCAATCTTCAGGCTTTGGGTCCTGTTTCTCTGACAGACATTTGTTGTAGAGCAGGGATTATGAAGGACTTACCTACCCTGTCTTGGCAGAGTTAGGCTGTCGACTTCCCTGCTACCAAGTTTTGTCCTTTTTGGACAGCAGTCTGTCTGCAGTTGGTGCAAGGGATTTTTTCATGCCAAGAGATAAGCTTGCCACTAATTCAACCATCTCACACTGGAGATTCTTCGATGCTTATCTTCTACTTGGAGTAGAATAGGGGGTGCTGTCAGGAGCTGACATGTCTCGATATCAAAAAATCTTAAGAAAACATCTTTGAATGCCATATTCTGCAGATCTCTTGAGGTTTTTGAAGACACCCTATCTATCTTTTATACTTAGATAAGCAAATGTTGCTTGTCTCTTAGCAACTTGATTTCTGAGTAGCTTAGAAAATAACTGTGATAGACTATCATAGTAACTAAGAAAATGACAAGCTTGCATGACTATTCGTTTGCATTTCTTAATTATCCTAAACAGTTTATGACGTTTGGTAGCAAAAGGCCAAAACTTCACATTTCATTTTTAAGCATTACTAGGTACAATACCTTTAAGAAGCATTACCCTTAATTTTGTATCAATATACAAAGATCAGTACCAATGTGACCAAATATAATCTTAATTTTGTATCAATATACAAAGGCCAATACCTATGCAGCCCAATATAATCTTAATTTTGCATCAATATACAGGGTCAATACCATTGTGGCCAAATATAATCTTAATTTTGTATCAATATTCAAAGATCAATACTGATGAAGTCCAATACAATCTTAATTTTGCATTAATATACAATGATCAATACCAATTTAGCCAAATATAATATTAATTTTGTATCAATATACAAAGGTATAAGGGCATATTCAATAATCTGTCCTTTTTTCTTGATCTTTCCTATACTATGTCTATGTTATAAGGAAAGTATTCCATGCCTTTGGTTCACACAGTATGGACTCATAAGGCATATTTCTGGAGAATATATAATTAAGTGCACTCAATGTCCTTTATTACAATCACAATTATAAAATGCTAAATATCAATTTATCTTTCTTGGTTCGCTTGGAAAACAGACCAATAGTTTGTATGCATGCACATAGATATATTAAAGGTTTATTTTAAAGAGTTGACTCCTATGACTGTAAGAGGCCAGCAAGTTCACAGTGTGTAGGGAAGGCTACCCACTGCAGACTCTAGCAATGAGGCCCTCAACATCACCTTGTTAATATGGACCATACTCCCTTGAGTCTCAGATTTCAGTTGGGGAGGATGCAAGACAGGGTGGAGACCTGGTTCACTAAAGACATAGTAAAGGAATTGGCCTCAAAGCACATCAGATCTAGTGATGATGACCCACCACAAGATCTGAAGCTATCTAGGCAACAAGAGAGGACTGTTGATCCAATGACAGTGGTCAAAGTAGGTCTTGGAAGGTTCAGAGAAGAGCACACAGAGAGGCTCTCTGAGAAGCCACATCTGTCTGCAGCAGAAGGCTTCCTCAGAAGAGAGCCATAGCAACCCATGAACCATTGGAAACTGCTACTTGCATTCCCTGAGTTCCCCTTAGCAGACCCTACAAACATCAGGCCCAATATTCATGCTTCATCTTAAAAATTTCCACAGAACTTTTTTTTTATTAATGATCATCTGAAGATGGGGAGAAATCGTCCACAAATAATGAACGCAGAAACCTTCCCAGAATGTCCTTCTCACTCTGTCTTAGAAGATCCATTCAGAATGTATATTTGTGAAGTCACCATTATGGCTATAACTCTTATAGACTGAACCTAAATTCAATGCTGAAGTTCATAAGGGAAGACAATATTTGAGTATAAAGAATATAGACATTGTGTTTCTTGATTTTGTCTTGACACAGTGTTTATGTTGATCAGTATCACCATGAACTCCCCATTCTATGGCCTCAGTCTCCCAAGGGCTGGGATGACTATTATATCCATGTGTAGACAAACTGATAAGTGTCAAAATGTCTCTTAATGAGCATTAGAGGCACATGGTTAAAGAGGCACAACACACATCAGTAATCCTCCAAGGGGACGCATTTGCCACAAAACACAGGAGCTCTTTCTGAAGAGAAATGCTATCATTAACTCTTTGTTACCTTTCTATCTCTTCCTCTTCTTGTTCTCATCATTTCTTTTTCAGATCCTACCAGCTTTGTCTCCTCACCTTCTCTAAAGCACTGCTTACCTTACTGCTTATATATAAGCACTTCTATGTCATATATATATACCTCCGCACAGTTAATGTCCTTTTTCATTTCTCATTCATCAGTCAACATCATAGTATAATTTAATTACTTATTATAATATATCACATTATATTATTGTAGTTAATGCTGTTTTCATTAGTTTTTACCCCTCCAGTGGGAAGAGGCACATGCATATTTTTAATCCTACTCAGGGACTCTATGGTATTCTTTTTTATTATTATAATGTTTATTTATTACATCAAGTTACATCTCCATCATAGTTCCCTGTTTCCATCCCTCCTGGTTCCACCCTCCCACCCTCTCCTCCCTCTCCCACCCATCCGAGTCCTCTGATGCGGAGTGTCCCTACATATCAGCCCCTCTCAGTTCAACAGTCATATGAGGGCTAAGAGCTTCCTCTTGCACTGGGGCCTACATGGTAGCACCCCTAGGGCAAATTGTCCCATTGATGGGTAACAAAGTCTATGTTCCTGATCTTTTTGGTGTGTTGGTTGTAGGATAGTTATCCTGTACTATCTGACTAAAATCCAATTATAAGTGAGTAGATGTCATGTGGATCTTTCTGAGTCTGGTTTAGATCACTCAGGATGAGCTTTTCTAGTTCCATCCATTTGGCTGCGAATTGCATGATTTCCATGTTTCTCAGGTATTCTTTTTTATATATAAATTTAAGAAAATACATCACAGAACAATGACAACTACTACTTTGTAAAAGAAAAAAAAATGACATCGGAGTGGGCCAGCGGGTGAGGCAGGAAGGAAAAAGCCACCAAATGAATGACAGTTTCTTTCAATAATATGACAGTGAGAAAACTTATGCTATCACACATTCTTGAGTGCCCGACATTGTCCATATAGCTGTCATTTTGCTTCAAAATAAAGCATCTTCATTGGATGATTTACAGTTGAGAAGGTCTCTCATATCTATTTGGAGTCTATGGTTTTATTTGTGGTTTATTTTACTCTATATGTTATATTTTATATAAGAAGTCAATTTTAATTTTTGTCTAACTTCTTACCTCAAATGTTTATATATTCAAATATCATACAGGTTGCCATTACTTTTGCTTTCTTCAGTGAAAATTCTTATGTAATTCTGGGTTGGAACCAAATTATGTGTTAAAAAAAAAGAGCCTGGCATCACTGTATCTAGCAGTGTAGTAACATTTTCCAGCAAGTATACAGGATATTAAATAGATACAAGCCACAAAATATATTTGAGTTTCTCTAGTTTTACTTATATTCATATTCATGAATATATTAATCCTACATAATTTTCAATATGTGGGCTTGTATTTCCACCACCAGAGCTGATACCCTGGAACATTCTATAACTAAACAAATCCCCAAATTTCTGGTCTTTCCTTATAAAAGCATGTCCACTCCCCTTCACTCATGAATATCTAGATTTTTTTCATTTCAAAAATGCTATGTGAATATAAGAATAGAGTATAGAGTGTCGAATCTTTGGGGTTTGCTTATTTTATCCATTATATCCCCCCCTGGAGGTCCCTCCAGGTTTCTGTGAAACCATTTCTTCTTCTTCAGTACCTTTCCATGGTCTGTATGTGCCATGACTGCTTGTCCATTCATTCTTTTGAGAACCTGTAGAATTTGATTCTAGAAATATAGAACCATTTTGAGTGTTCACAGAAAGCAAACATTAGGGCAAAGAAAATCTTTAAAGGAGCTTTGTCATCTTATGACAAGTAGAAAATATTATTCATGCTGCTGAGTGCATTAAGGCTAATTGTACTATTTTAGTTCCAAGCACTGTTCAAAGTGGTCACTGGGCCTTCAGAGTGCACCCATAAATACTTGCTGTGATGCTTTCATTCTATTGATGGGGAAGCAAACGGGTTTTTAAAAAAAATCTTAGCTGAGGTCAATAGTCTGTAAATGTTTTATTGTAAAATAAAAATAAAAAAGACTGGCCCCATATGTCACTATCATAAAACCAATTCACCACAAAATCCGAAAACAAACAGTAGAGGAATATTAATCTTGGTTCCTTATAAATATTCCCAGTTGTACAGATGTGATTGTTACTATGTTGTCTATGCTGGGCAAAGGCCTTGACTGTGCTCCAAATGTGTACTTGCTAGAGAGACAGTCCCCAGGGAAGTGATGTGGAGATGATAGAGCCTTTAACCATGGGACCTAGTGTGGGATGTTGAAGGCATCTGAGTGTACCTCCCTTAGAAAGAGATAACTGTAACTTTTATGAGACCCAGTCAGTTCTCGAGAGAGAGGATTAATGCAGAACAATGCGGATACCATATTCTCTGCCTTCCCACTCCCCTATGATCTCTTCCTCTCACGCACGCTTCTGCTGTGTTGTCATTGACAACGATGTAACACAATCCAGAGAAGTGGTGCTAGCTTCAACCTCCATGCTGCTTGAGCCTCAGCCTCCAAAATTATGAACCAAATAACCTTTGCTTTATAATAGAAACCAAAGGCATTTGTTATAGCAACGAAAAAAAAACAGTCTAACAGAAATGCCTTTTAAATGTCCCAATTTATGTTGAAATATGCCTCAAGTCATATTTCAACATAAATTGGGACAGATAGATCCCTTTATTTGTCTACTCCTTTTCAAAACTAATATTTCAGCCTTTACAAAAAAAAAAAAAAAACATGGTCTATGAATTCAAGGCAAAAAGGAAACTTCTGACTGTTACACTCAAGAAATCTCAACAGTTTCGGTCTACTCTGATTTATTTTGAATACATAGCAGCAGAGACTGTCTCACATTTACTTTAAAACAGATTATTTGAGGATGCTTTTATCTATGACAGAAACGCATTTCCTCTGAGAACCCTTTATCTCTTGCATTAAGGCAAGAATTTCACAAATATATGTGCCAATGTTCTCAGAAAAGGCATCCCAGAGTCTTCTGAGTGATTAAATTTATCATAAGAGTCAGAGCAAACCTTTAGAATCTACTTGAAATTTAATTTAAAAAGCAATAAATATTGAAAAATGAGCAGAGTTTTCATTCCTTCTCATGGGCATGCATTGTCTCTTTCACTGGGGGTAAAGAGAGTATAATTTTGCCTTTTTAAGTTTTTACCTCACACTTTATGGTTTCTCTGGGGTGTTTTTTGAGAACCAAAGTTATTTCAATGATATTATTAAACTAAAGTATAATATTCTACAAATAATACATAAATCAAAACTTCTCACAAAACAGTTGTAAATGTACTTCTGTCAAAAAAGATGAACATTATATTCCTTGGGCAAAATATTACATTTTAATGAGCAAGCAAACTGTTCAGAAAAAGCAGCAGTAAATTCTATTTCAGTCTGTAATGACACCTTACTTTATCAGATTAATGAAAATTTAACAAAAAAGAAGGAAATCGTCTGTTTAACACAGACAAGGCAAGCTTGAGGTCCACATGTGTGGTGAAATTTGTGTAGTATTTCATACATTAGATAAATAAAGGAAAGCTGCACTTTTATTTTCTAAGGGATTGATAAATTGTGAGTCAGGAGAAATTGAAGTTTCAAAGGGGATATAACAGTTTTACTTTATCTTTCTAATGGTGAACAACTTGACAAATAACTATACCAAAATGATGCTGGCTTCCAAGGCCTTATTAAGCTGTTCCTGAAACACACACACACACACACACACACACACACACACACACACACACACACCAATCATAATAATTTATACTCTGCCATTGCAAACACATAAAAAGTGCTTTTCTCAAAGGATCCTCATTTTTTTATTAAATGCTATGCCCAATTAAGTTCAGTTAATCATTTTGGTGTGAAATGAATTGCTGTGAAGTGATTTTCCCTAAGGGAGTAAGCAGCTATCTGACTTTGGATTATAGCACAAACAGCTGACAGGAATCACTTCATCCCAGCTCACAAGAAGCTGCTTTCCTTAAAACAAACAGAATCATTTTGTTTAGACTCCGTCAGACAACAAAGCTAGTGATAGCATATTTCTTTAAATGATAAAACATTGGATGGTTTGTTTAGAGTTTTCACATACCTAAACACTTTCGGTACAATTTCCTACAAGCCTGTGTATTTCAGAAGGTTGTAATGCTGGTTTGAGGGAGCAGCGGGGGGGAAGGAATCATCTCCAGCAAATTTATCTTTATTTCTTGGAAATTAAGTGTGTCTTGATGGTAAATGTAATTACTCTGCATTGGGTATTTTTTGATAACTACATTTTATATCATGGTGCTACATTAAAAAAATACTTGTCTAAGAAATTGGGATTACAATTTTTTTTCATTTATATGTATATTGTTAAAGTACTTCTCACAAATTAAAGAATGATGAATATGAAGTTCTTGAAAGACTGGATATCCTTAACCCTCATGTGACTGATAAACTGAGGAGGGTTTGATATGTGGGGTTTTCCCTCATCTGAGGAGAAGGACAGGATGGAAACTAGGAAAAGGGATGGTGATAGGAGGGAGGGAGGAAGGGAGGGTGGGACAGAGGGAGGGGACTTTGAGATGCAACATGAAAAAAATAAATTAATAATTTTTTAAAATACTGGATATCAAAACCAAACTAAACTGTGCTTTTATTTTAATAGTAGTGGAAATCTAAATAAGAAATTTCCTTCTGTCTATGAAACCTCTAAAATAATGGGCACAGGAGTCTCCAACAAGGAAATGACTTGTTAGTGCATTGTGCAGAATAGTGCCCTCTTCTTTGTAATTCTCAGCTCACTATACATGACTAAGGATTTATATCAAAAGGGAAATGCATTGTATCTATACATGTCTATTAATACACAAGTCTGTTAAATATGTTTTGTTATCTTCTATTTGATGTTCTAATAATTCTGGCAGATGCTTGGGCCATATAAGAATATATTGGAAATTGTATAAAAAGGACTTTAAGCTGGGTCACAATTTCATAAAATAATTACCTCCAAATTAATGGTGCCTGGTGACATTAGAATTAAAAGACACCAACTTACATTTGGTTATAATAAAATAATAAATGCTGAATATTATCTTTGAATTTTTACATCATGCTGCAAAAGGATTTGTAGAGACTTTCTAGGTTTGTCTAGATTTACCTGCTTCATTTTATTGCAGCCACACAAGCTTGTGTAGAATTATGGAAGTTATTAGAACCTAAAAATAATGGAAAGATCAGAAGAAGGAGGTAGGCAGGCACAGATACTGTCTGCGATCTGAGCATGCATCTGTGTTAATACAGGAAACGCAGCCACAGAGGATGCTACAACTCTGAGGGACAAAAAGAACAGAAGCCACAGAGACACAGAGCCTGGAAGGTTCTGCAGTCTGGAATATGATTGGGATGGAGATGACAATCCTGTGATATAGATGTTACCACATTAGAATAAAGGAGTTCTTGCCTTAAATAAGAGAGAAAACAAACGTGCTGAGGAAAGCAAAGAGCAGGGTTTCAGGGGAAGTCTGAAAGGAATCAATACTCAGGAAACCAAGAGAAAAGCTCCAAACTTCTGTTTTTCTCTGTCCCGATGGGTCCTCTCTCCAGAACTGCTTCGTTGTTCTTCTCTCAGAAGATGCCGTGTGCGTGTAATCAATCACCCATTGCTTCTGGAAGTAGCTTTTACTACCCTAGCAGGATATCTACCATAGAACTTTTTTTTTTAGCTTTTAATAAATACATTTTTAAAAAATGATTAACAGGTTCCAGAGCGATGGTTCAAAGGTTAAGATTACTTGAAGACCTCCCAACGATCTGGGATTTGTTTCCCAGTATGGCATGGTGTCTCACAAACATCTGTAATTCTAGTAACACATTCTTCTGGTCTCCTTGGCACCAGGCAAGCACATGGTACTCAGGAATACATTCACAGAAAATATGCTTACATATAGAAAAATTCAATTCAATTAAAAATGCATCTTTAGAAATATGAGATTCATTTTTAAAATATTTGGTTACCAGGTAGTAGATTTTCACGTGGCTTTTCAAACCCTCTTTTAAATTAAACTTTGTCCCCCAAACCCCTCATCTCTGCTGTCTCTGATGCTCTCCCTGCTTAAGCCTTTTAATACCCTTCCTACTTTCTCATTTACTTAAGAAAGCTAATGAATTGTAGAAGAGATGACTGAGCACTGAAAACTGCCTTGATATCATATAAAGCATTTGAAATTTCTATATTTATGGAAAAACAAATGACTCTCTAAAAGAATATGTCCTAGAGACAAAGTTCCAGAGCAAAAATAAGCCAAATTATCAAAGACCCTGTGATTTAGATATTTTCAGCTGAAGTTATTACTACTAAGGTGATAACCAGTGAACAGCAAAGATGTTTTGACTAATTATCCGTAGAAAAGACATGGTAGATTTGTGATTAAGTGGAGAAAATGGGCATGCTAGAAGAGATTTAAATAAAAAAATCAGAACATCTCCAGTCCTTTGTGCTTTAGCAACCTGCAAAAGCTCTCTCTACCAGAGACCTACACCTGCCATATTAGGAAGGTTGCTACACACAGAGATCAGCGAGTCATTCAACACTCATAAGAAAGCTTTTTCTTGCAGCAGATGATAGTTAGCACAGAGACCTACAAATGGACAATGTATCAAGATCAAGAGTTAGAGACTTTAAGGTACTCACTCCTAAATGGAATTTCTTCATCAAACCCTTCCCACAAAGCTCAGGGTTCTATACAGAAGAGGGGCCATAAAAGCCAGAGGTGGTAGATGGCTCCAAGGAAACAGCACCTTCCATATACAATAGAACTGACATATATGCATTTTCACAGAAAAAATGACAGCATTTACAAGATCTGGACAGTTCAAGCCAGACAAAATCCCAACAGTGAGAGGGGGAAGTGGACACAAAGTCCCACCTCTAACCAAGAAGCAATTTACAATAGATGCCTGCTGGGAAAAGAAGAATCAGTTTTTGCCAATGGAATGTCACTGATTACATCAATCACCCTCCAGGACACACCTCATGTTCGGAAGAGTTGGCCAATAGAAAATAGACTCCATGATTGTGTGTGTGTGTGTGTGTGTGTGTGTGTGTGTGTGTGTGTGTGTGTTCACTTTGTTTTGTTTTGTATGCATATTTTTTCTTATTGATTTTTTTTCTTTGTTTGTCTGTCTGTTTTGACTTGGGGGATTTTTTTGTACTTTGTTTTCCATGAGCTTTTTATTTTGAGAAACAGAGACAGAAAGAACATGAAGTTGGATAGATAAGGAGGTAAGAAGGATCTGGGAGAAGTTAGGTGAGGGAAAATATGATCAAAATGTAGTGTAAAGAAAAAAAAATTTTCAAATGAGAACACATTCATTTATAAAATACCAGGCTGGAGATGTGCCTTACTGAAAGAATGTTTGTTTAAATTTCAGAAGTCTCTTGATACAAAACCCACCACTGTAATCAAGAAAAAAAAAATGTTTGGAGTTAAACATACCTCTGGCAATAATGACTGAAAGGTCAGAAATTGCAAGAATCAGTGAATATGGAGATGGCAAAACAAAAACACAGAAGAATGGAGTGAAATGTGGGACAACTGCGACATTCATGCACCTGTGTACTAACAGACTCTGACAAAAGAAGACAGAGGATGTAGAAATTTTTATTTGAAGAAAGTAGCACCAAAATTATTCCCTAATTTGAAAAAAATATGAATTAATAGTTTGAAGAAGTTTGGAAACTCAAAACACAAGAATTTTGAAAAATTTTACACCAAACCATAATCATAGGATAGCTCTCATAATAATACTAGCAGACCAATCACCTTCCTCTGGCGATAAAGAACATAACCAGGAGGCCCATTTTTGTCTCACTGGAATTCAAAATTGTTCTGATGGTTCTGTATAGTGTTCAAAGGGAACAAAAGAATTTTTGGAGGAAATCTACATATGGGTGAATGGGAAAAAATTAAAAGTACAGTTTAACTTCCAGCATTCAACATTATCACATAAAAATCAAACCAACATGCTGCGGGATAGGCTTAGTCTGTAGTGTATATGCTTTGAAAGCACAGGAGTCTAAATTTGATCTCCAGTGTCCACCTAAAGATTCCGTCATTGGCCCATGCTCAGTGTTGGGAGGCAAACACAGGATTCCTAGAACTTGCTGACAAGCCCCTTTATCCTAATTGGTGACCACCAAGCTAAGGAGAAATCCAAGCTCAAAGGAGCTGGAAGCTGTTCCTGAGGTTACACTGCAGGTTGCCTTCTGGCCTTCATATGCATGCACACAGATACTACGTGCGCATGAATGAACTCACACAAACACACACATACTTCAAAATAATTAAATTCAGAATTGTAGTATGCTCTTGTAATCCTAGGCCTGGAGAATTTAAGATAAAATGATCTTAACTCAAGGACAACTCAAGCTATAATGAATTTGAAGTGAATCTAGAATGCATAGTGAGATTCTGCATCAAAATAATTGTATAAATAAATTAATTAACAAGATTAATTTCTACCATGTGTCTATCAACTAGATATTAACATTTAAATACTCAAGAATGAGATATTACTTTTATAATATTAAAAACTATAAAACCTTAAGGATAGATTCACAGAAAGATATTCAAACATTAATTACTATACAATATCTACACTGCCTCAAAAAATAAAAATATGTGTGCCTAGATGCATGTATGTGTGTACATAAATCAGAAAACTAGATATTTCTAAGTCCTGTATAGTACTCTATACTCTATATAAATTTGCAATATTAGGTGAATCATTGTACCAAAAATGCAATGCAGAAGTATTCTTTTTTCAAGTACAACTTATATTTCACAATTAATTTAAAACTAAGAAGAAAATGAAAATAAAATATCTAAAGGAGCATCCATCCCATCTTAACACCGTACCCTTCCCCTATTGTTCAAGCTCAGTACAATGATCCTCTTTATTCACCTCTAATTATTAGATGTACGCTTCATTATTCATTCTAATCACAACTGCTCTGTCCTCCAAAAAGCTCCTGGAATGGCTCCAGTGTTAACTAATCTGTCCCTTGTACCAATGTACCAAAAGTAATTTGGACATTTATATTTCCTCCAGTGCTAAAAATTACAAAGGAAAGAGACATGCTAGAATTTTTTATTCTTCCAAGTACCTAACATAATAAGTCAGATGGTCATAATTCTTGATGTGTTTGAATTTCTGTAGCATCGTTGGTACTCAAAACACTGTGACAACCATGTCAATGAATCACACACACACACACGGTTTTAAAAATTATAAAGAACAAAGAGAAACACACTAATAGAGATAATCAAGGAATGATATAGAAGAAATGGAAATGGCTAAATAAAAAACCTTAGCCTTCAACCAGGTGTGGTGGCGCATGCCTTTAATCCCAGCACTCCAGAGGTAGAGGCAAATGGATCTCTGTGAGTTCAAGGCCAGCCTGATCTACAAAGTGAGCCCAGGACAGCCAAAGCTACACAGAGAAACCCTGTCTCCAAAAAACAAAAACAAACAAGTAAACAACAAAAACCCTTTAGCCTTAATGGTGATTTATGACAATTAAACAATTAAGCAATAAATAAACAGAAATAGCAAATCTGTTTATTTTGTGTCGCTTGCCGGATGAAGCACTCTGTCTGCTGAGTCATTTTTCATGATTATCTTCCTTTGCAAGAGGGCAACAATGGCCAACAAAAGGCAAATAATTTTTCCAGTGTCACATGTTACAGTAATAAAGCTGTCATGCAACGTGAGCGAGTCTGGCTTCAAAGCACAAACACTAGACAACTATGCATATACTTCGACTACAAGTTAGTTAACCCCATTAATTAAATCCATAAAATATAAATACTTTTATATTGGGTAAAATTGTTAAACATTATGTCAGGGACAAAGTGGGGAGATAATATTAAATACTCGAAGTCATATGGTTTTGTCTTTATATTTTGTAGTGAAAATCAGCATTAGTTAAATTAATTTATTCTTACTCAGGTTCTCTATCACTAGGGTGCCTCTTTTTGAGACCATGAATATCTACGAATGAGCATGCTTAGAAGCTATCCATAAAGTGAAAGATGGTTCTTAACAGACAGTATAAAAGAACACAAATACGAGCATTTCAGTTCAGTTTCAGATGCATTTTTGTGAAACTACTCAGCTAGTAGACCAAAGGTTTGTTTAGTGATTTGATGTACATACTGAACCCACAACAGCTTTGGGATTGATTTTGAGACTATAATAATGACTCGGCACATATCAGACATAATCATTCATTTGACAGTTTCTATTCCTACTACACTGTGGCAAAATTTAAAGTTGGTGACAACCTCAGATCTTAATAGTTAGAAACACTTGCAATAAGTAAAGATACATCATGGCTTTGTTGTTTATTTTCGGGTGAGGTATAATTCAGCCTTTGTCCCAAGCACAGTATGGCTAATGCAAACGTATGCAATCTAGCAAGATTTTTTTCTTAGTACTGGAAAAAATGTGCTGGTCTTAAATGTGCTCATTGTCAGCATGTTTTCTGATGATTAGTTTGAGTCATTTTCCAATATTACATTTCCTACTTTAAGTCTCTAAAGGGAGAAGCAAAGAGAGTGACTTGTGTAATTAGATTAAGCAATTTGAAAGATTAATGTCAGTCTTCAACACTTTCCCAGTAAAGATAAGCACCTACATGAACTATCATACATTATTTTAGCCAATTATATATTGTGCATCAAATGACATTGCATATATAGAAGTTGTTTCTTTTTCTTGTCACAAGTTTATGGCCTTTGTATCATGGTCATTTGTTTTACTGTCCCCTGGGAAGTATTAAAACATGTTCTTGACCTCAGGTATTTCTAACTAAAATGAAATTGCCAACAACAAGACAATAAAAATTTAAAGAGCAATACAGAAAATAAACTCAAAGTTAGGGTGAAAATGTCTTGTCACCTTTAAATTATCATTCATTTCCCCTGAAGCCTTAGCCAGATTGCTAGGCTAGAAGGATCTCTCTGCCATCACTTACAAAGTGAAAGGCTAGTCTTGTCTAATTTTCAGAACATTAGTCCCAAACAATCAGGTAAGAATCTGGAAACCTCAGAACAATCTGTTGTTCTTCATCCACTACTGAAAATGCACAAATTGACTGAACACAAAGTCTTCTAGCATTCAGGAGAAAAGACTTTCCCTCAGTGTTTGTCAAGGATTCTGTTACTCATTTCATGTTCAGTGTTTTAATCTGGAATTCCTGCAGCTTTACCAGATCTTGAGCAGCCTGCTTCCCCTCCATGGGCCTTACTTTATTTACTTCAGTCATATAAAGATGGCAATTAAGCCTCCTCCTTAAAATGCTGTAAGGTTTAGTATGTTTATGACCACATGACTTTGGACATAGTCTTCACAAATGTAATCAAAAACTGCTAGTTCTTTCTTGTACTGATCCCATTTTGAAGATAAGAAAATGAGACTAGCACAGGAATACACAGCTTAGAAAGAGTGGAAATAAGATCTGAAAATGTTTTGTTTTTAATATTTATTGAAGGAACATGGAGCAAAGACATATAGGAAATATATCAGTCACTCTAAAATGTAATGAAAACATTAAGATAAAATAAGAGATCCCTAAAGCTGTTAGCTGAAAGGCTGAGGAATTATGGCTTTTGCAGTTAGCACACAATTATAGAATTTTCTTGTTTCTTTTAGAAAAAATGTCCAGAGATTGGGAGAGGGAAGGCTGTGACAAGTCAGCCAGATAACAGTCCCAGCCATGAAAAACTGCCAACAAGCGATGAACACATTTGCCTCAAAAGCATTAATAAATTCAGTTTCAAAAATATTACATATATAATGTATATATATATATATATATATATATATATACAGTATAAATTATACACTCTGGTTCTTTATCTCTGAAATTAGATTAAGTGCGGGCTGGAAGAATTCCCTGTGCTTAGACTAATCAAAACTTGAGGACATTCAGAAACTTTGAAGGGAAAGAAAATAGTAATAAAAACATTTAAGGGTTATGAATATAGTAATTATCTGTGCATAAATGTGAGCAGTTTATCTTTCTATGCTTAGGCAGAAAATGAAAAATGTGTCCTTATGGGAAAATTAGCTGTGAACCATTTTTAAAATGAAAGTGTTTCATATATATATATATAAGTGTTTATACATTCAAACTAAAAATTGGAACACAACAGCAGTGACTTTTGGCATAGACATTTTAGTATCTCTGTAACTACTTTTAGACTTCAAAGTTAAAATTACACATTTTAATCAATAGGTAGAATTTAGGTTTACAGAGCCAGTTTCAATAGAGGCTTTACTTGAATCAGTGTTAGCAAGAAGACATATGGGGACTATTAAGGAATAATATGTAATTAAGAGTTGAAATGGGTAACTTGAATAAAGGCTAATTCCAGACTGAAATTAGTCAGACTGGGATATAAATTCCTACTCTATTTCTTGCTACAAGTTATGTGACCTTACTAGGATTGCTTACCATTCTCAAAAGAAAAATTAAGAATGATTATAAAATCCATCTTGTATATTTGTGAACATTAAACACATTAATATTTATAGGGTTCTTAGAATACTGATTTGATTAATATATGATTATGTATTAAATCACAGTTAATATTACTCCTTGATAATACTATTGATGCCTAAAGTAAGAATGGTACATGTTCAAGTGGACTCTGAGCTGGTTATGACTGAGCAACTGTGAACATGGTTGAGTAAGTATATAGTAAGATGAACTTTGTGTTGAAGTACCAAATAAATGTAATTCTCTAGTTTATCTGTTTTTTAGTAGAAAGATTGTTGTCAGACTTTGACAGAGTCATGTTTATTAATTTTTAGTTTTGTTTCCTATATAGTTAGGTAAGCATGGTAAATTTATCTAACTGAGAAACATGAATGTAAGAAAGGAACTTAGAAAGAGTAGGAGTGTATTTCTACTCTAAAACATGTTAGCTGTTCTGTAGAATGGGCATCTTCAGAAGCAGAACACTTGGTGAGGACACTCCTCTGCTGGCAATTTGGGAACTCTGGACATCACATACCTCCTTCTCATGCCTGGCTCTGAGATATACCCTTTGCAATTACTCTTTTTTTAAATTTACATTCATCTCTTTTATTTTCATGTTGTTGATACAGGTATCTCATTATGTTGCCTAGGCTGGACTCTAATTCCCAGGTTTAAGTGACTTTCTGGTTATATCCTGTTATGTATCTGAGACTCATATTATACACCACTACAAGCAGATAAGAGCACCTCTGTTCAGAACCACATTTCTCTCTGAAGTATTTAATACTCACTGCTAAGTATAAAACTGTAAAAATATATGAACATCCTTAAAATGGCAATACAATTAATATAATATTCTATAACTTATGGGAAACTTTTATTAATCTGATTCTTTTTCTTTAATTAATTTATTTATTCACTTTACATCTTGATCACAGCTCCCTTCCTCCCTCCTGCAAGTCCTACCATCCCATCCTCTACCCTCATGCTCCCCTCCGCTTCTTCTCAGAGAAGAGAGTTGGAGAGATGGTTCAGCCATTAAAGACTAAACTCATAACCAAAAGTATTAACCTGATTCTTAAGAGAGCAACTTGAATCACATAAATCATAAGTACATTTGGGTAAATGGCCACAAATTCCACTCTAGTGGAATTTCCATGTTTGCCCCCAGTGCAAGAGGAAACTCTTAGCCCTCATGTGACTAATGAACTCAGGGGGGATGATACATGGAGGCATCTCACACCAGAGAAGTAGGATAGGTGGGAGAGGTGGTAGAGGGAGGGAAGATGGGACTGAGAGGGGGTGGAGGGAGGGATTGTAATGAAGACATAACTTGAATTAAAAATAAATGTTTAATGAAAAAAAGGAAAGAGACAAAGGGAAAATTTGAACAGTAATATTAAATAGAGAGGGGAATGGAAGTCAAAATAGAAGAAGAAATATTGATGAGTTGGGGGGGATAATTAACAAGAAATGCCTTTTGAAAAGCCATTTGAAAATCCACTACTGTAGAAGATCCCTAAAATATATATACATATATAAAAAGAATTTAAATGGTGTTACTATATGTGGCAGTTTGAATAAAAATGGCCTCCATAAGCTCATATATTTGAATGCTTAGTCATCAAGGAGTGGCACTAGGAGGTATGGTCTTGTTGGAGTAAGTGTGGATTTGTTGGAGGAAGTATACCACTGGGGTGGGCTTTAGGGTTCAGATGCCCAAACCAGGCCCAGTGACTCTTTTGCTCTCTTCTTGCTCCCTGCCAATCCAAATGTAGAACTCTCAGCTACTCTCCAGCAACTTTTCTGTCTGCATGCTATCGTGTTTCATGCCATGAAGATAATCGACTAAACCTTTGAAACTCTAAGTCATCCCTAGTTAAATGCTTCCTTTTATAAGGGTTGGTTTGGTCATGGTGTCTCTTTACAACAATAGAACATTGACTAAGACACCATATAGTGGGAAAGAAAATGCCGTAACTAAACATCATGTGTACCAGATGAAATGTTCAGTGCCCAGAATTATTGACATCTTTTGGTGTCATTTACCAAAGGGGTCCTGTAGAATCTCACAAAACATCACAGTATATTGCTGAAGCTATCGGTTATACTCCACAACCAGACAGTCAGAATCTGTTACTGAATACACTATATACTTATGTCACCATATATGGGAAAACCAGTCTAGTGCCTAAATAGAAGTTTTACACCTACTGACTAGCAACTATAGTACTTGGAAGTACTATAAGCACTACCAGGGGAGACAGTAATCATTTATATCATCCAGCTACAAATGCTACAGGCTGTAATAGCAACCTGCCTACAAGATGTATTTACTTGTACAATGATTGCACAAATGTTACAGGAATAACCAACCACACTTTTACTTGATTGATGGCCCACTGCATGAGTTGGAACCCGTTCCTGACATTGTTAATGAGTCCAAGAACCTGAGTTTAGGTAAGTCACAGTAACTAGGGGAACACATGCTATTAACAGTCTAATAAATGAAGACAGCAATAAAATGACTTCTAATGACATTCTGTAATATCCATAGATCAGCTAATCATTCAACCCCTCATCAGAGAAACTTCTCCTTGCAGTAGATAGCAGCTAACACAGAGATTTGAACTGGACAATGAACAGACCATGAGAGACTATGAAGCATTAAGTCCTAAATGGGATGTCTTTATCATACCCCACTTCTTCAGGCTCAGGTTTCTCTGCAAAAGAGGAGTTGGAAAGATTTTAAAAGCCAGAGGAGAGGATGACTCCATGGAAATATCATTTTTCAGAAAGAGCAGGACTGATGCACATATGATTTTATAGAGTCTGTGACAGAATACACAAGCACAAGATCTGCACATATCTGACAATATCCCAACATGGAGAAGAAGGGGCCACAACTTCTAAATCCTAGCCTAAAAAGCTATGTACAATTGATAGCTTCTGGGAGAATGACAATCAGGTTTTTCTTCAGTAGAGTGATATTGTGAATATTATATTCAGTACTGTCCAGGGGCAGTTTTCATGGTCAGGGGTAGTTGGTCAACATAAAACAGACACTCTGTGTGTGTGTGTGTGTGTGTGTGTGTGTGTGTGTGTTTTGATTTGGGTTTAGGTTCAATTTGAAAAGAGAAAAAGAGCATGAAGGTACAAGTATGTAGGTGAGGGGTTATCTGAGAGATCATAGGAGAAGAGAAAGGAGATTCTCAAAATGCATTTTATAACAAAAATTTTTAAATTAAATCGGGATATTCTATTAAAATATTAATAATTCTAGCCATAATAACGTTTCTTTAAAAGCAATGCTAATCATTGCAATCACATTTCTAAACATACAAATAGACAGAGGCAGAGATTGTGGCTGATGTCAAGAGGGAAACAATAAAGTGGAACAAACTCAGTGCTTGTACTACCCAGCTACCAAAATGGTCCCCAGCTATGCCTGCATCATGTCATTTACCCTTATGAAATGCTTGCCCAACAGGAGTACAGCTGACTTAGTAAAGAACAGAATATAGCGGGAATAAGAGTCATGGTGTCTTGAGCTTCCACCACACAACCTCTTAGCTTAGGAGGTCTGAAAGCCATATTCTACTTCAGGATGTTCTAGCATTCACAGGCAGGTCTGCTGCCAAGTGCTTGCCACAGGCTAACAGTGTCTATTAAAAGCTACCCAGTTTTCCCTGTTTGTGCACCATGAGATCCTATCTTCTATTCTCTGAATTTAACTGTGCTATAGAACGCATGGCTTTCTTGTGTCCCAAGATCCCTGCTCTCTGCTATGTGATAGAAAAGTGAAATAAGAAACTGTTCTTGTCTAAGCAGTTAGTATTTAAGGTTTCATTCCAGGATCCTTGACAGTGTTTTAAGAATTTTCTGTAACAAAAATATTTGATAAAGACATTTAAATTGTGAAAATTTTTAATTTTAATAATTTTAATTGTAATAATGTGTTCTACCTGGCTGCATTTCGAGAGTTGGTAAGAATGCTACTTTCCCCAATCTACTTAATCCTGAAAATGCATGTCACACTAATAAGATTTTAAAGGTTACAAATTTTACATCTTTAGGTTTTATTCTATCCAGTCACACTGTTACATAAATATTCATAACTGAGAGCCATGCTGATTTCCATGTATAGATGACAATGCTTCCTATTCTATCGAGGTGCACATTACAACCTTATTTTCCTGAATGGTTTTCATGACACACAGCACACTCCAGAATTTATCTAAGAGTCTAATTTTTTGTGTTAAAGAATTGCTAAATACTGCAAATCTGTGCATATCACAAAACAAGAGTTAGTAAAATGAAATTTGAAGCCGTTCATAGAGGAATGAAAAACTGATAATCAAAGATGAAATTTTGTGATTATAATTTTATCCTGAAAGAAAGAGGCTTGACTTCTTCCTTTCCAATTTTTATCCCGTTGATCCCCTTTAGTTGTCCTATTGCTCCAGCTAGAACTTCAAGTGCGATATTGAATAGACTCAGAGAGAGTGGACAGCCATGTCTTGTCCATGATTTTAGTGGAGTTGTTTAAGTTTATCTCCATTTAATTTGATGTTGGCTATCAGCTTACTGCATATTGCCTTTATTCAGTTCAGGTATGGGCCTTGTATTCATGATCTCTCCAATACTTTTATCATAAAGTGGTGTTGGATTTCGGAGGCTTCTCCATTAAAAAGAAAGTTCCACAAAAGAATTAGACAAAGTTATGATGTAATTAAAATCTATCTTTGTCTTCTCTAGTTATTTCAGAGAAATTCTAAATAAGCAAAATCTAATTAACATGTATCTTCCTTTAAATCTAGTTTTATCAATTTCAGACATCAATGGTGGAATTTCACTAAGTGGCCATTCTGATGAGATATATGATCTGACATAGGAATTTGTCAACCTTTCAGTTTCTCCAAGTTGAATAAACCAGAAATACAGTCATATATTTGCTCTTGGTTATAAAACTGTGGTTAGAAGTAATAAGTGGATGTATTGACAGGTCTAATTTTACATAACTATGAGTGCCATTATGTCTCATAAGCATCCTTACTGAATGTCAAAGTACCTCTCTCTAATTCCTCAAAGTGTTTTTCTTTCTATGTTAGCTTTACACTCTTCAAATTATGTGATTTGTGAAATAATGGCATTTTTTGATGTAGTGAACATTTTATCATGCATACTTTTAACATCATTTTAAATGTATGAATCTTTAATATTTGTAATTTATGATTCTCTGAGACCTGACTAAACTCAAAGGCTGATTTGATGCATTATGTAAGGTTTCCTATTTCCCTTAGTTGCAACTCTGAAGATTAGAGAATAAAACTAATACCTCATCCATATGTCACATCAATTAATCTTTTTATCTTTGCAAGCTTGACCCTTTTTCTTCCATCATTGCAATCCTTCTGGTTACTTACTAATGTGGTTTGAATATGAAACATTCCCCTACATGCTCTTAGTTGGAGTTGTTATTTGGGAGGGTTTGGATCCCTTAGGAAGTTGAGCCTTATTGGAGGAAGTAAATCATCGAGAGATATCCTTTAGGTTTTATTGCCAGACCCCACTGATCATTTCCTGTCAGATTCCTGACTTTTAACACAATGTGACAGGCTAGCTTTTGTTCCTGCCAACATGCCTTCCCCAACATGAGAAATTGATTCCTCAAACACAATGCCAGAATAAATCTTTCCTCTCATAAACTGTTTCCTGTCAGATATTTGATTACAACAACAATAACAAAAACAACAAAATAGTAGCCAATACACTAGCTATATTAAATTCAATTTAATAAATATTTCAAACATTTAGTTTAAAAACAAGGTAACAACAGCCTCCCTTTGAGAAACTTTTATGTTAATACTTTAGATTTTCTGATAAATGGGAGCAATAAAAAATCCCTACCTACACTACACTTTAATATTTAAGAAACATAGAGGAACTTGGTTCTGTGAACTGACACCCAATAATTAAATATAATCAGTGATAGAATTCTGACAGTTTCTATAGTCTACCTCTGTAAGCGTCTGAGCTTACTTACTCACCATGTATACCTGATATGGCCAGTAAAGAAATTAAATCAGCTTGGTTTAGAGGGGCCAGAGTCAGACTGTGGCAGTAACAACTTTATTGAAATCAATTAGATTTTTATACCCTTGTCAGAAACAGAATATAATGCTAATTGCCAGGATCAATACAGTTGTAGTTGCCAGGATACAATGACATCCACAAACTATGCAGGTTACTCAAGATTGATGTCTTAGTCCAATTGTCCTGTCAAGCTTCCATGCTTCCTTGACTTCTAAGGGAACATACAGAGAAAGACAAAGCCTTCTAAATGTCTCACTGCCTGAGGGACTGCCTTGGTTTCTCAGAAAGTGAAAAGTACACAGTACCCCAGGAGCCATGGACTCTAACCTGAAAAACCTATGTTGTATGCTTCTCACAGCAGCTAGGGCAAGCTAACTCCATAGTTCCTTGAATACCACATCAAAGATTATTTGCTTAAATTTTTCTTTGAAAAACAAAACTTAGTTCACATATTTTAATATATACAGTATTAGATATGACAACCAAATTCTGGCATTAGGAAAATAATAACTCAAAAATTCAAAAAGAAGAACCTCATGAAGAAAGACTTACTTACCAATGCAAAAACAAAAACAAAACAAAACAAAACAAAAAACCGGGCATGGTGGCTGGCACATGCTTTTGATCTCAGTACTTGGGAAGGAGGAGCAAGTGTATCTCTGAATTTGAGGCCAGTCTGCACTGCAAAATGAGTCCAGGACAGCCAGGGCTGTTACACAGAAAAACCCAGACTCAAAAAACCAAAAATTAAAATAAAAGAGAAGGGAAGAGAAAAGAAAAGGAACAAGTTGATTTTCATCTTGACCTTGACAATGGGACTAGTCACTCAAACTGCATTTATTTCCCTCTGAAAAGCTTCTATGATCACAAGTACACATACAGGGCTTAGCTGAGAAGACATTTATTTTTATAGAATGGGCTATTTTCAGGTCTCCCACCCCTAGCTATGAAAACGTAAATGTACCTGAAGTAGGCAGGCAAGGCACTGAGCAGTGTGTACAACTCAACATTTTTCCTCTGTGTCTTAACAAATAAGACATTGGAATGGCTCTTACAGTGCAAAGATAAAACAGAACAAAGAGATGGAATCCATTCCTTGAAAGGCCTTCGACTAGACACACTCTGGGAATTCTTTTCATAATAGTCTTTTCCATTTTAGAGGGGGGCATTGGAGAATATGAACTCCTAATTTGCTGAACCTCTCCAGCTGCATTCTGGGGCCTAATATCTCAATCTCTGTCTTCCTACATAAGCCATCATACCTATTATTTTGTCAATGCATTCTTACCGATTTTAAGAACTCACTGCAGCATGAACCTACGTGGCACAATGCGTCCACTTACATTCTCAAGATGAGGAGACTTCTTCATAACCCCATACATTGGTTCTAGGAAGTAGCACACAACTTCTTATTGTAAAGTAAACAGAGTAAAATAGTAAAATGCAACTATAAAGTACATTCTGTTCTTCAAAGATTAATATGCATTTTAATACATGAAGAAAATATTAACACAGGAAAATAATTGATTAGTTGGGAAAATAATTATTAGTACCATTTTCCCCCTAAACTCACAATTAGAACTTTTAGTGCTTCAAGAGACAAATGACTGCTTTATGGCTTATTTTGTTTTGTTGTACACATACAGACACACACACATACACACAATGAACATCTAAAAACTAGAATGTTCATGTATTACTTAAATCTAGGACTAGTTAAGATGAAATTAGTTGCAATTTTTCAACTCTGGGAATGAAGTTGCTCCCAGAATTCCAGTGCAGTGAGAGACCTGCTAGTGATGAGCTAGAAGGTAGCACTACACCTGTGCACTATAAGTAACATCCTAAACCAGAGTGACCAACAGCTCACGACATGGAAGTTATTCCTGGATTAATTAGTATTATTTCCTTTCTTCAGGTTACTTGTTAAGAGAAATTCCAAATCAACGGAATTGAATTAGCATACTGTTTTCTTTAAGTCCAGTTCTATCAGTCTAAGACATCAGTGGTGGGATTTAACTAAGCAGCCATCATGACATTACAGATTTTGTCATGAGACGTTCTCCTTTCAGTTGCTCCAAGAGAAATCAACCAGAAACATGGTCATTTGGTATATTTGTGGCATTGAGATAATAACTAGAAGGTACGGTATGGGTGGGTGGCTCCATTGAGATGTGTATGAAGACCTGTGAGAACCACGAAGTGTAGAAAAAGGCTAATTAAATTGTTTAACGGTATTTATATTATTATTAATTGATTGGCAATTGTTATTCCTTAACCAGCCATTATAAATGAGCAAACAGAGACTACATGGATTTTAACAACACTTGGCCTGGATTGAGCAATCTTAGCCCATCTCAGCTACCTCTTGATTCTATTTCTGAATAAAGCCTCTTAGAATATACATACATCCCCTGAGCTGTTATTCTCCATGATAGGCCCATGTTCCAGGCCATGTGGAGTGACATTCTTTTTTCTACCTCCTGGTGTGTGTCCTCCTTCTTCCTGCTCTTGGCTGGAATGAACTAATCCTCTATGTAAAATGCAGGGTTCCTGTTCTAATCTTAGGAAATCCTGTCTTCCTATACTCTTTCTGCTCAGTTAACTGGCCATCAGCAACTTTTATTAACCAATCACGAGAATGCCTCAGAAGGGGTGGTAACCAGGTCTCGGCATTGAAATCAGCCTATCAGAAGCAATGATATTACACCTTCCCTAACAATGAAGTCTCACAGATATCCCACTTGAACTTCAAAGTACCTCTCTCAAATTCCCAAAAGCATTTTTTTATTTCTAAAATGCTTCTACAAAATTAGAATTTTTAACAAGTCTGCTGGGATCCTTTAAATAGTTTATCCAGATGACTGATTCTATAAATAAACATATTTATAACTCAATATCAAAATTAATATTAGTTTCTAGAAAGAGATTTTTCATTTGCAGTATCAGCTTATAATTTTAAATTATATTTATAAGAGAAGAAATTGCTCTTTTGTATTATAATAATCATTTCCATTTTTAATTTGGCTTGATTACCTTAAATGACAGATTTTATTTTATTTTTAGCTTTTTTGAATTTAAATAAACATCTGGTGCTAACTTACGTTAACTAATTACCTGCATTTTTCAGATTTGAATAAAATTATAAGAGAACATGTAACTCATCTGATGGTTGGGAGGGAGAAAACTCCATCTGGAACTTGAGTTTATGTGATGATTTTTAAATGTGAATTTTAGAAATAGGTTTTATATCAACCTTAAGATAGTTTGGATGGTTTATAGCAATGACAAAAATCACAGATGGTACCATGGTACAGCAGGCTTTACTTCCTGTGTGTTACCCTCAGTGTTCATTTGTAAAGGGAATCAGTAAGATTCACCACCAGTACTAGAGAGGCAACATGAAATACAAACTCTAAGTTCTTTTATTGCCTACTAATAACTCTTCACAATTACTATTCTTCCTCTGAAATTGACCTAGTATCCTGGATGAAATGCACACAGTTGTTGCAAGTGCTCCTATTCTCTGTTATTTCTTCATCCTATCTAAAGCTTTCTCTTTGAGTAGGTATCCCAACAATGTCCACTTCGCTGTTAAGAAAGTTGACTTTACCAATATACAAAGATATAAGATCATATTCAATAATCTATTCCTTTTTCTTTATGATTCCTATATTATGTCTGCATCCCATTTTTTTTCAAGTCTTTCCCCCTCTACATAGGAGGGAAAGAAGGAGAGAGAAATCCCTAGGTATAGCCTCCAAAACCTTTTTAAGGAGACCATTTAACAACTTGTAACCATTCTCCATGAATAACAACAAACATCTATATCCCATCAAATGAACAAAGGGGGGGGGAAATCACCAACCCCACCTTCTGGGAATGGGACATTGTTCTCTTACAATGAAGACTAGATGGGTATAGTCTCACAGTTCAATTTTAAGTTGTTTAGGAATTAAAAGAATTTTCTAGGTCTAAGAAGATGTTTTTAAGTTGGTAACGCAATGTAGGAAGGAAACTGAGTTAGCTATAGAACTTTAAATTCATTGAGATAGATAGATAATAGAATATTAATATCAGTTGCCAAATATGTATGGACTGGACATTGGGAATGTATGTTATTCCTTATAATTTTTATAATTGTGGCCTAATTATTCTTATTGTTTGGTATTGTATTTATTCTTATAACAAAAAGGTTCTCTTATTGGACTAAAAGAAGGAGCTGTGGGGGGAAATACAACTTAAATTTAAAAAAAAAGGGTAGATAGGAGGGTGAGTGGGAAGAGGCTAGGAGAGTGGGACCAGGAGTGGGAGAAGGGAGGGGACTATGATTGAGATGTAAATTTAAAAAAAGAAAGAAAGAGAGAGAGAGAGAGAGAGAGAAACAAAGAAACAAAGTAAGTTGACTGACCTGCTACTGCCCTCTCCCTGCATTATCCTGACATTTGGCACTAGAATGTCCAGAAACCCTGCAGAACCTTATTTCTAAACTACAGTACCTCATTCTACCTACCAGGCCCAGTAACCTCCATCTTACCAGTAATATTCACTTATCTGCATACTAGAATTTGTTTTCCCCAACATTATTTCACTACAGAATGCTTAAAGTCTTTCATCTCTATGTCAAGTTTTTTTTAAGTACCATAGTTTATAGAGGAAAAAAAAAGAGAACAGGAAAACCTCTATTGCTTAACTCTATACCACACAAAAGTCCTAATCTCAACACAAATACACATTCTACTCTTCCACAGTCTCATCTGTATGCATTCAGGTACTGCCTTGGTCAGTATCATCTATAACTCTGATTGATGGGTGATTTCAGCTAACATGGCACAAAAATGTTAAGAAGAGCAACTTTGAGGACACTAGTCACCTATGTGTCCCACCTCTACTGAAGGGGCCACAAGTCACAGTGTGTGGGTGCTTATGTATCATCTATCTATCATCTATCTATCTATCTATCTATCTATCTATTTATCTATTTATCTACCTATCATCTATCTATCTACCTGCTTTTCAGTCCTAGGAAATATAACATGTAACAGTACCCTGCTATTGTTCTTTTTGTGCACATTAGCATGCTTAATAAATGGTCCAAGTCACATACAAATTCTAATTTGTTACTATTTTTAAAAAGTATTACCTATTTCTAGTTGGAATTCAGTTAATAGGTTCATGATATCTATAGAGTATTTGATCTCAACACCAATTCAGTATAGATTTTCATTGAGTCTGTAACACCAACACTCTTATTCATCTCACTTCCTAGTAGTGCCTGTGTCTACCCTTTCCTCTAAAATATGTGTCAAACTAACCATAAGCATCCTGTCATGTGGTTACCTTGCTAGATGAACTGGGGTAGCAAAAATCAGATCCTACACAGCATACAATGATTTTTTGCATAGAGGTGCATGAAGCGAAGGACAAGT
This sequence comes from Lophiomys imhausi, assembly GCA_907164525.1. Classification (NCBI taxonomy): domain Eukaryota; kingdom Metazoa; phylum Chordata; class Mammalia; order Rodentia; family Muridae; genus Lophiomys; species Lophiomys imhausi. The sequence continues at coordinate 24,732,212 of CAJQZJ010009649.1, read as the reverse complement.
TCTCAGGCAACAGGTCTGAGGACTGAAGATGTGAGAATATTGGAAAGAGCTTTTCCTGCCTTTTTCCCAAATGAAACCCAAAGAGTCATGCACAAGGAAGCATATGAAGTCTATTACTGGAACTCTGACAAAAACCACAGCCTCTGAGGGAAAATGCAGCGTAATAGTAAACTACAAGCAATGATTCTTCCAGCTTAAATATCACCTGTCTTGTTTCTGAAGAGCCTAAAGCATCAGTCAAGCTGGTAATGTTGAGGGAATCTGGGGCTGCAGAGGTACACACAGCCTCTGGAGCTTTGCTTCTCTTAGACAAATGGACAAGAGTTAGCTAGAATTCAGCACAAGCTTTTTAAAAACTGATTTATTTATTCATTTTAACATCCAATTCACAGCTCTATCCCTCCTCTCCTCCCAATCCTATCAACTCACCCTCTGCCCCTATTCCCTGTTTCCCTTCTTCTCAGAGTAGGGACCCCCCAACCTACTGGCCCCAGCACTTCATGTTGAGTCAAAACAAACTACAACCTCTTCCGCTGATGCCACACAGTGCAGCCCAGCAAGAGGGAAAGTATCCTACTGTAGGAAACAGAGTAGGTGTCAGGGATAGCTGCTGCTTGATTGGTAGGGGGCCCACATAAGGACCAAACTGTACTTCAGCTCCATGAGTGTAGGGGGCCTGGGTTCAGTCCATGCATGCTCTTTGGTTGATGGTCCAGTGTCTATGAGCCACCATGGGCCTGGGTTAGATGTCTCTGTTGGTCTTGTTGTGTAGTTCTTGTTCCCTTCCAGTGCCTCTGTCCTTCCCTCAACTCTTCTACAAGAGTCCCAGGTCTCTGTCCAGTGTTTGGCTGTGGGTCTCAGCATCTGTTTCCATCCTTTGCTGGGTGGAGCCTCTCGAAGGACAGTCATGATATTTTCCTATCTGCAAGCAGAGTGGAGCATCATTAATACTGTCAGGTGATGGCTCTCTCCCATAGGATGGGTCTAAAGTTTGGCCAGTCCTTTGCTGGTCATTCCCTCAATTTTCACTCCATTCTTATCCCTGCATGCCTCGTAGGCAGGGTAGATTTTGGTCAAGGTTATTATGGGTGGATTAGTGTCCCCCTCCCTTTACAGGCAGTCTTTCCTGGCTTCAGGAGATAGCCTCTTCAAGCTCCATGTTTCCCACTGCTAGGATTCTCAGTTAGAGCTATCCATATATCCTCCCAGGAGCCTACTCCATCACACTGTCTCCAGTTTCTCCCAGAGATCCGGCCCCCATCAGTTTCCTTTCTCTCTCCAGCCCTACCACCTCCCACCTCTGCTGTCCCCAACCTGTTCCCTACTCTCCCTTCCCTTCCCACCCCTTCTCTTGATCAGAAATCATCCATTTCTGATGCCTATATTTTCCCCTTACTTTGTGAGATTCAAGCATCCTCACTTGGCCCCTTCTTGTTACTAAGCTTCTTCGGGTCTGTGGATTGTAAGATGGTTATTCTGTACTGTAGAGAGCTGCGATGTGCCGCGCCCTAAAGATGGCGCCAGTTTCCGCCTTCCACCAGCCCGACGGTGAGCGCTCTCGGTGGTAAACAAGTCCATATTTGGCTAAGACCGCTGATCTGGCTTGCTTCCGCATACGTGGGCCTCTAAGATAGCACCACGTGGCTTTACTTGATTGGCTGTTCATATAGTATTTAGCCTGTGGGTTGGGTCTGCCCAGGCATTCGGAAGGCTGTTTTCAAGGGACCTGAATAAACTGCTGGAGAAGAGCTTTTGCGAGTTGCGTCATCCTTGCTGGTCAAGGGGGACGCGACACTGTACTGTATGACTAATATCCACTTATAAGTGAGTATATATCATCTGTGTTTTTCTTTTACCTCACTCAGGATGATCTTTTCTAGCTCCATCCATATGACTGCAAATTTCATGTTTTCCTTATTCTTAATAGTTGAGTAGTATTCCATTGTGTAAATATACACATTTTTCTTTATCCATTCTTCTCTTGACGGACATCTAGGTTGTTTCCAGGTTCTACTATTACGAATAAAGCTGGAATGAAATAGTTGAATAAATGTTCTTGTGGTATGATGAAACATCTTTAAGGTATATGCCTAGGAGTGGTATTGAAAGACCCAGGCGAGGGAAATCCCTCTCCCGACATTCGGGATATCACAGCCACCCAAAAACTCGCAAGAGACCTTCTTGATGCAATCGCAAGAAGTTTATTTCGGAGGTCAGTGCACTGACGGTGCAACTCGTATCCCATGCAGGGGTAGAGGAGTTCACACTCAGCTACCTGAGGTGGAAGGTCTTATAGAAAAGCATCGCAACTCAAGGGGGTGGGGGAATTCACAAGTGGAAAATCCATTATTTAGATAGTTAGCAGGAAACACACCCTATACTCATTTTTCTCAGGAAGAATCTAATCTTATTTCACCATCTACTTTGTCGTCAGCCAGTCCCTGGAACCCGGGGCCCAAGATAGTCATCTGTTTTATGATTAACTAGTTCCTGGGACCTGGGGCTCATGACTCGACTGATCTTTATTCCTGATTCCATTTTTTTTATGGTCAGTTAAGTTCCTGGAGCCTGGCTGGCCTGGCCTGCTATGGGGTCTTTTAAAAATTTTCATTCCTTTCAGTATAGCTGGGTCTTGAGGCAGAACTATTTGCAATTTTCTCAGAAACCGCGAGATTGATTTTCAAAGTGGTTGCTCAAGTTTGCATTCCCAACACCAATAGAGAAGCATTCCCCTTGCTCCACATCCTCACCAACATGTGTGGTCACTTGAGTTTTTTATCTTAGCCATTGTCCTAGGTGTGAGATGGAATCTCATAGTTATTTTGGTTTGCATTTCCCTGATAAGTAAGGAAGTTGAGCATTTTTTGAAGTGCTTCTTGGCCATTAGAGGTTCCTCTGTTGAGAACTCACTGTTTAGCTCTGTAACCTATTTTTTTAATTGAGTTATTTGGTTTGCTGATATTTAATTTATTGAGTTCTTTATATATTTTGGATATTAGCACCCTGCTGGCTGTAGGGTTGCTAAATATCTTTCCCAGTCTGTGGGTTTCTGTTTTGTTCTGTTGACCGTGTCCTTGGCATTACAGAACCTTTTCAGTTTTATAAGGTCCCATTTATTAATTGTTGATCTTAGTGCCTGAGTTATTGGTGTTAGGTTCAGAAAGTTGTCTCCAGGACCTATGTGTTCAAGAGTATTCCCCACTTTATCTTCTATTAGATTTAGTGTATCCGATTTTATGTTGAGGTCTTTAATCTACTTGGACTTGAGTTTTGTGCAGGGTGATAAATATGGGTCTATTTGGATTCTTCTACATGCTTCCATCCAGTTAAACACACACAATTTGTTGAAGGTGCTATCTTTTTTCCATTGTATGTCTTTGGCTTCTTTGTCAAAAGTCAAGTGTCCATTAGTGTGTGGGTTTATTTATTGATCTTAGATTCGATTCCATTGATCAACCTATCTGTTTTTATTGCAGTGCCATACAATTTTTATTAGGATTGCTTTGTACTCCAATTTGAAATCAGGGATTGTGATACTTCCAGAATTTCTTTTGTTGTACAGGATTGCTTTCACTATCCTGGGTTTTTTATCTTTCCATATGAATTTGAGAATTGTTCTTTCGAGGTCTGTAAAGAATTGTGTTGGTATTTTTATGGGAATTGGCACAAACATTTAACCCTAGCTCATACATGAATTGGTAAAGTGATTGATATAGCTGAATAGACGGATCATAAATAGTTAGATTGTTGAGTGATATTTATTCCCCCAAAGAGGACAAAGCTTACTAAAACATAATTTCAAAAGAGAAGAATAAAGGTAATGAACTTTGTAGAAAAACTAGACAGAACTATTCTTCCCCATCTTCACTGTTGTTCCAAGCACATCTCCAAGGCAAGTAACCTTCCTATATGCATAGCATTCAAATAGTTTCATGGTTTTTATTAAAAATGAAGCTAATCAAGAGTTTTCCCACAAATCAGGGTTTGGTAATCAGGTAAGTACTATGAGGTAGGATTATTTTCTTTTTCTTAGGCAAAAAATAAAAGGGAGAAAATACACTTAAATCTCTCTCTCTCTCTCTCTCTCTCTCTCTCTCTCTCTCTCTCTCTCTCTTTAAGGGAAAACAAAAGTTTAAGGAGGCAGGCACAGCCCTGGATCTGTAATTGCTAGGAGTCTTTTTATTATGGCTCTTTCTTATGTGGCTCTCATCAGGGAGCAGCCATGGAAGAGGAAGTGGACATTGTCTTCTGCTCAGCTGGACCTATTGGCTTTAGCTGATAACAAGGTTTGCTAAAACCTTTGCTGTCCTTGCAGGGAACACCTGCTGTGACACTGAATAAAGCTGTGCCAGGATGATGTTCTGAATTCCCTGAGCCAGCACAGTAACTTAGGATTCACTGAAAACTACAAGGCTGAGAGTTAACACTCCCCTGAAGACCTTTGTGCTCCAGCTCCTTCAACAGATTGTAGAGCACTTTCTTGTCTGAGCTGAAACTCCTCTTAAAACTTATACCTGATTCTATTCCCTATCCAAAGCCTGAGATAGATAAGATCAAACTAGCCACCAAACTCTTTCTTATTCTATAAGCCAGTCTTGTCACCAATCTTCAAAATACTAAAATAATATACCCTGTCTCATATCATGCTTGGTATGAAGAGGAACTCAGTAGAAAAGAAGACCAAAGGATTCACAATAGAAAAGAGATGTTCACCAACCCCCCTACCAAAGGAATTTTAAAAGACTATGGATAAACACGGGAATGAGAAAAATGAATTTACTTTCAAGAAAATTTGAAAACGAGCTATGAGATTCATATATAAGTCATTTGTTCCCATTCAAACTTCAGTCATGTCCTTCCTAATGTTTCATAGTTGTTCACCACACTGTTGTCTGCCATGTTCTTTGAAAATCAGAATAAACAGTTGAAAAAACTGAATGGTAGAGAAAGTTTACTTAACTGGCCATTTAGTTTTATTTTATATATGTTAGATATGTTAGAAACCAGGCACTCCACTAAGCTGACGTCAGAGACTCAGCAGACTCCTTAAGTCAGTGTGTGTATTCCTGGATAAAACAATGCCACTTCCCAGAGACACCATTGCCTACCAGTTGTCCCACATAGGATCCATCCTGTATCGGTCCTGTTTAGGCATCCATGGCGTCTTTGTGGTCGTAATCACATTATGCCCAAAAGATACATTCAGGCAGTAGTCCCTTCCTTTGTGTTATGATAGTGCAGTGGTACCACATGTCAGGTCCATGCCAAGGTGTATTCCCCTGAGAAAATCAAGCCATGCCTTGCAACAGGTCTGGTATAAGGGTTTGCTAAGGTAGGAAGTGGGTTACAGGCAGGGAACAGAGGCAGAATCATGGGAGATGCTGGAACATAGGAGAGAAAGAAGGTTGTGGGGCACAGAGGGAAGATGGAGCACAGAGAGAGAGGTGGAGAGGAGGGCTGGAGCTTTTATCCCCGGCAGGTATGTCACATCTGTCAGCAGGTAATGATACAAGCAATTAGGACCCTGAAGGACCACTGAAGTCAGGCTAGTGAAACTGCCTGTAGACTTCCACAATCTTCCCATCTCCTCTTCCATAATAGTCTTTGGACCATGGAGGAAGTGGCATAGAAACCTCACTTAGGAGTAAGATTAATCTCAGAACTTTCAGTTTCTGCGCTAACCATTGCCCACTGCGCAAAGCTGAAAGAAACACTAGTTAATGGATAGAAGGATAAATGTTTAGATGGCAGTTTAATTACATTTAGGAAAACACCAGCCACAGAAAAAACAACCTTTATGTCAAGGGGGAAAGATTTGGGGATGGGTTCGTAAAATTCTTATTTTTCTCTTTTGTTTTGTTTTATTTTGTTTAAATGAATGGGCTTCTATAACTTTTAGGATTTTTAGATTCATACAGAGCAGAGTGACTGTTAAGAGATTGCCCTAATAACCAATTAATCATAGACCAGCCTAGGTGTTACCCTGACACGGTCTTCATATAATCTTCTCTTGAGTGCCTTCTGCCTTTTAGCATTTAATTTATTTAAATGCTGTTTTAAGATAACGTGTCAACCCTAGCAAATTCCCAGCTGTTTCCATTCCATGATTTCTGTCAAGGTAATGAAAAGTGTTTGTTTGGTAATCTCCAGGCTGGACTATCTGTTGTGACAAATTCATAGAGAACTTAGGGCTTGACATTTTTCTGACATAGTTTTCCCATGCTCCTATTCCTGCCTGGTTTTCTAGAAGCAGCCAAAAAGAAAAAGTTCAACAGACAGGATATCACTGAGCATGCAGCCCTTGGCAGAATCAGCAATTGAAATGTAATGCAGTTTCTACCAAATCTCATATAGACCTTGACAGAGATATGATCCATGCGTTGGTGAGAGGAAAGAGGTAGGCCTTTATCCACCATTACGACCAGCCATTTGTAGCTTACTTTAAAAACCTTAAATGGGGCAATTCTTTATAAGATAGGCAAACACCCAAAAACCAACTAGCTGATGTGATCTCAAGCAAGCTTCACATTGAGAGAAGATATGAGCAGTGCATTTCCAGGCAACTAGGACTGTTTCTATGTATTTATTACAGTCATTTCTTAGAATTGGCTGTTAGTAGAAAAGACCTCAGATTTTTACCTTCAGGACTAGGTCTAATTTATCTGGCTTGGTTCCCAGTGATAAATTAAGACATTTAATACCAGAGTTCATAGACTGTAAATTTGTCACTAATATTTTCCTTCCAATATGGACACATTTAATTAATTGAAATGCCATTATTTTCCAAAATAGTAGGATTTTATGCATATGCAGTAAATTTGAAACCAGATTTATTACATTTTTTCTGAACCCCTCTTGTGTTCAAATCATTTCATTGAGTTCACACTTTATATTTTTTATCAGGCCTATGAAGTACAAGCTATAGCTCTTTAAAAAAAATGTTATGTCATGAGTGATGTATGAGGCATAATTTACTGCTATCAACTCTGGTCATGGTTGATAGTAACTCTTCAGAAAGCTTGAGAAGGGGTATTCAGTAGATTTAGCTTCTCTGCTGCAACATTCTGGTAGTACAAGAAAAGTCTGTGCTCATTTAATCAGCCAAGAGTGGACTGGAAAATCAGCATTAAAAAGAGTCAGGGGGCTTAAAAGGCATCCCTGAGTTGACCTTTTTATTAGCTCATATTGCCCAAGTGGTTTCAATATAAATGGATTTGTATTTATAGACATATTATATATATATATATATCTAATAACTAAAGAAGAGGTCATGGAGTTGACAGACAGTATGGGGGTCATGGGAGGAGTCAGAGTGGGGAGAGTGTGAGGTAAAATTATATGGATACTACTGATATATGAAATTCTCAAAAACATAATAAAATAAGTGTTTAAAAAGCATGGATTTGTATGAGAGTTTAACAAGATGACTACATTTCCTTTCATATTAAGTTTTTATAATTAAAATGGGATTGTATTCATCATTTCATTATATAATACTTTTTAAATTTCATTTATTTTTGACATTATAATTCTTCTTTTCATTACATTTATTTTTAAAAAATTATTTAATTTATATTTTAAAATTATAATCTCAATGGATACATCCACCATACAACTTTCACACAGAAACTCAGAAATATTGAAGGAGATATGCTGAAAAATTGTATGAGCGAGAGGATCAAGGAGTTTGCTGTGAGACTGTGTCTCCTAGGAAGATCAGAAGCTATGCCCATAAAGTCTCACTAACATGACTGCTTAAATATAAGAAGGACACTGGACATGCTCCTGGAGACAGGGGAAAAGCCCAAGGGTCCTCTTTCCTACACAAAGAATTACTTTAAAAAAGACTCAGAGCAATCAACTTCGAAGTATTGACTTTTGAATGCATGTTTTTGTCTTTTTTTTAGAAGTTCCCTTCTAATTCTCTTGCTTTTTAGAATCTAGAAGTTTAAAAGAGCAGGATAAGGTAGGTCACATTTACAATCTCTGAAGATAAAAGCTGAAGCCAGAGGATCATCAGGAATCTACAGCAAGTCAAGGCTACCTGAGAGTTCCACATTAGTGTGAGTGAGAGATTGAGTCTTATATATGTATACTCCAAAGTCTCATTCCCTCTCAGACTCCTAAAATGTTCTCAGTGTCTCAACTATCTGTATAATAATGGGAAAATTCATTTCACACATGAAGACTCTTCATATAGTGCAAGTAGATAAAAGCTTATGTATAAAATATCTTGGCCAATTCAGTCTTCACTTTTTGGATGTAAAATACTAGAGGATGTAAGAGGGCTTATAGAAAGAATTGTTTTTTTTTTGATTAAAATAATTTTATCAAAATTAGTTTCAGAGATCTGAAAGGTGAAATGTAGCAAGTAATCAACTAAGCAAGCAACATTTGTAACTCAAGAAGTTTTAGTTAATGAAATTTCATACAGGTAATATCATATAAGCACTTGGCCTTACTGTTGCCCCCAGGAGTAGAGCCAATCATGACTGCTCCTGCAACAACAGACAATTCTGTATAATCACTCCCAACAGTCTGCTAAAGAATGTTCAGTAGCAATGAGAGTCATATGCTGCACTGAGTTTTAGAACTCTTTTTTTTTTTTTTTTTTTTTTTTTTTTTAGTTCACAATGTAAGACAGCACAAAGCTTGGGATCAGTAGTCTCATTGCAGAGTCAGGAACAAATTACATTTTAAAATTGCAGCTCATGATTAAGGATGCTGAGCATTTCTTCAAGTGTCTCTCAGCCATTAGGGATTCCTCCTTTGTGAATTCTCTGTTTAGCTCTGTTCCCCATTTTTTGATTGGATTATTTGGTTTCTTGGCATTTAATTTTTTGAGTTCTTTGTAAATTTTAGATATTAGCCTTCTGTCAGATGTGGGGTTGGTGAAGATTTTTTCTCAGTCTGTAGGCTGCCGTTTTGTTCGAATGACAGTGTGCTTTGCCTTACAGAAGCTTTTCAGTTTCATGAGGTCCCATATATTGATTGTTGGTCTTAGAGCCTGAGCTGTTTGTTGGTGTTCTGTTCCAGCATCCTTAATTATCAGAGAAATGCAACTCAAGACGACTCTGAGACTCTGAGATTCCATCTCACACCTGTCAGAATGGCTAAGATCAAAATCTCAAAGGACACCACATGCTGGTGAGGTTATGGAGAAAGGGGAACACTCCTCCATTGCTGGTGGGAATGCAAGCTTGTACAACCACTGTGGAAATAAGTCTGGCGATATCTTAGAAAACTTGAAATAGCTCTACCTCAAGACCCAGCCATACCACTTCTGGGTATACATCCAAATGATTCCTCACCAAACCACAAGGACATCTCATTGATGTTCATAGCAGCTTTATTTGTAATAGCTAGAAACTGTAAACAACCCAGATTCCCTCAACAGAGGAATGGATAAAAAAACTGTGGTACATCTACACAAGGGACTACTACTCAGCCATCAGAAACAACAAAATCATGCAATTTGCAGTCAAATGGATGGAACTAGAGAAGCTCATCCTGAGTGAGCTAACCCAGACTCAGGAGGATGCACATGGCATCTATTCACTTATAATCAGATTTTAGCCATATAGTACAGGATAACTATGCTACAACCAATGCACCAAAGGGAACAGGAACATAGACTTTGCTACCTGTAAATGAGATACTTTGCCCTAGTGGTGCTGCCTTGTAGGCCCCCAGTGCATGAGGAGGCTCTTAGCCCTCATATGACTGCTGAACTGGGGCAGGGATGGAAGAGATAGGGTGTAGAGGGTGGGAGGGCGGGACTGGGAGGGGTAGAAAGAGGGCACACTGATGGATATGTAACCTGAAGTAATAAATAAACATTAAAAAAGAATTTTAAAAAAGTGACGTAAAATAAAATTGGAGCTGAACATTTGGAAGTTAAAAGTTTGGGAAATAGAGTATTGTTTCGATTTTAGTGGGAATAAAATTTCCATAGAGGTAGTGGATTTAATAATATCAATCTCTCACTCAAAAATAAATAGATAAATTAAGTGCAGAAGAAAAATAGGTTTTGGTATTAGAAATATAATGACTATTTAAAGTTTGGAAGAATGAAATAAAAGCTAAACATAGAGAGAACAAAAAACCTACTGTGTGTCAAAGTATAGGTGAAAATAAATATATAAAAGTTGATACCACACTAGATGTTATCCCCAAAATGAAAGAGGTACACTTAAAATCTTCTGAAAAGAAAATCCAGATTACCTATGAAAGAAAGTATTCTGGCTGGAATAAAACTTCTCCTCAGCAAAACTGAATGCTGCGAACTAAAGGACAGATGACTCTGGGATTTCTGGGAGAAACTTAATGCGAACCAGGGATTCTATTGACTGACATCAACCAAATATAAGGATAAATGAGAAGGGCTGCATATTAAGAATTATCTCCACACTGACACTTTTCATGAAATGAAGTTACTCAACAATATGTCTCTGGAAGTTGAGAAGGAAATAAAGGAAGTAAATTGAATCATTTAGGACCTTACAAAAGAGCCCATGGGCTGTCAATCAATTCAAAACAGAAAATCTGAAGTTGTTACTAAAAATATCCTTAAGGGAAAAGTGTGCATTATTCAATGATCGGGGTGATTTATGTCTTTAAATGTCTTACTAATACGATTAACTTCAGAGGGTATTTTTCTGTTACTGATAAAGAAGAAACAGAATTAGAAACTATTTGGAGAACAAAGACCTATGTAAGAAACCACAGACCTCATACTGACACATTAAAATGTAGTATGATTAAGAATTATTCTCTCTTGTTTAATACATCATCAATTGTGAGGGATTAAGTGTCCTTGTCAACAGATCCCCTTACAGTAATTTTAACTGAAATAAAACTCATATGGTTTAATATTGTTTGGCCATAATAGTCAAACTTTTGCATAATGCCTCATGTTTTATCAGGTTTTTTTTGTTGTTGTTGTTGTTTTGTTTCGTTTTTTAATGCCAATAGTTTTTTATGGAAATTCAATGCCAAATGGATGGAACTAGAGAAGCTCATCCTGAGTGAGCTAACCCAGACCCAGAAAGATGCACATGGCATCTATTCACTTATAACTGGATTTTAGCTATATGGTACAGGATAACTATCCTACAACCAACACACCAAAAGGATCAGAAAAATAGACTTTGTTACCTATTAATGGGACAATTTGCCCAGGTTTATTTGTTTTTAACTTTTAAAAATAAGCTTCTAATGCAAAAGAAAAGAGAAGATCAAATGAAACAGAAGAGAAATTAACAAAATCAAACAACAGTGCTCCACAGATTTTAGGAAATGACAAGGCATGAAAAGTTAAGAAGGAAGCCCACTGTCTTGTCTCATACAATGTGAGGTCAATGGAATTGCCTAAGTTACATGCATGTGGAATAATTTGTTGAAAAATATTATTTAAAGTCATAAATGTGATAATGTAAAAATTATTAAAACTGAATCTAGAATGAGGAGAGAGTGAATGTATGATCTATATTTTTCTTTAGTGATACATATTGCCTAACAGATAAATCTATAAAATAAAAGAATTTAATTGGTAGCCCAAATAATAACTGTATAGGAACTAAACAAAATGTTTAATGTAGTTGCAACTATAGATCACAGTGAAGTGAGAAACACTTGTTTCTCACAGAGGAGGGAGAAACATTTGTTTTGTTTTATTCTTTTTAAGGTCTCCGAAGTGAAGATCCTCCACCTCTCATGGTTTTCTCACCTCCTCTTCTGCAATGAGCCTTGAGAAAAGAGGGTGTGATGGTCTGTATTATTTCATTTCTTTGATCGCTTACTGAGGGGCCATGACTTCCAGTACATTGCCAAAATAGTTTGTGCCTCACATGACTCGGGTGGCCATGGTGTGCACTGAGGAAACCTCTACACAACAGGCTATAATCAGAAGTTTTGTGAAAATATTTTTAATTAAGGCCAATGTGGTGAAGTCTCATAAGTAAATGAGGACTGTTATGAAAAAGAATGGAGAAAAGGCTATCTTACAAAGTTGCAAAGTTTTAGCTGAATTATATATGTTTAGTGTTTTGTATAAGGTAGTCATTGTGAGGAATGAAAACTGGATATTGACCAAAGAACTATCTAAGTAATGTGTTCAAGGAACAGCCTCTGTCTGCTTTACTGTATAAAGTAAAATGTAACAAGAGTAAATAGACTTACCTGATAAGATTAATCAACAATCTGAGAAAAGCCAGGACTTACTGTGAATAATATTAGAAAAATAAACCCAAATGTGTTTCAGAGGTCATCAGAGCTATCATTCCATCTCAGTGTTAGAGTGCAAGTGCCCCATCATATAGGGTATCATAGAAATAGTACATTCAGGCAGTGCCTAGCAGTACCTACAGAGATAATACACTCAGGCAGTGCCTAGCAGTAACCATAGAGATATAATACTCAGGCAGTGCCTAGCAGTAACCACAGAGATACTACATTCAGGCAGTGCCTAGAAATACACCTTAAGGATAGAGATGTCTCCAGACCCATGGTACCAAACTATCAGCAAATGATCCAGCACTGAAGACCCACAGGTACACAACACACAGAAATGTGTTAAGAGTTTTGTTTATTAAAAAAAAAGTTATGAGAATGTTTTTGTTTAATCCCAGGTGTGGAGCTGCTTTAGTATTAGTCCACAGGTGTAGTCAATGTGTGCCTCATGCTCTAGCAGGGGAATTGCTTATCTAGCTGGAGGAAGTTTAACAATGAGGACTCAGGAGAGCTATAAAAAGCCAGAGCCCCAAGAGGAAGGGAGGCGCTCTGAAGAAGGAGAACTTTGCTGCTCTCCCAGCTGCTGCTCTCCAAAACTGCTACTGATTTGTTCTCCTGAGTTTCCTGGTTTACTGTTACTGGTTTACTGAACTACTGAATATTCTTACTGCTGAATTTGGTATTGCCCCTAAAAAGAACCTAACAATTCTAATCAGCAGGAAGTAGTTCAAAGAGACCTATGTTCATCTCTTTCCCCTCTAACTTTCTTTCTCTCCCACCTAGGTTTGGGGGGTTTGAAGGAACAAGGGTTGGGAGGTAGGTAAAGACATTAAGTATGGTAAAATTAATTAGAGTATAAAATAAAATAAAGTCACTTTCAACACAGTAACGTCTGTTGTATAGAAATGCATTAAGGGGAAGGCAGGACACAGGGCTGGGGTGGAGCTGCTCAGAGCCTTAGCAAACCCACTGCCATCCAGAAAATCTACAGGCTCCTTGTGTGACCAGAAGGTAGCTATAGAAGTCTGAAGGGGAAAGCAATAACCTAAATATTATTTTCAGCTTTAAGATTTCTAGACTGCTGAGTTTATATTCTCCTTGCTTTTATATTTGGAATATGAATGTCTATCCTATGACTATACCAACATCTTGGTACAGATGGAGGCACAAAATTTTGTTGATTATACAAGTTCATAACTGCAGGTGTATTCAACTTTGGATGAATGTGTGTTCACATTCATTTGGATGAGTTATAGATTAGACCTATTAGCTAAGAGTTTGTAGCTATTAAAATGAGAATAATTTTGCTTTGTATACAAAAAGGACATATATTTGAGTTGCTGGAGTAGCATTAGATGTCTAGTAGCACTAGATGTCTCTTTTTATCCAAAATTCACAGATTGAAACCTGTATTAGTTACTCTTCTCACTCCTAGAACCAAATTCCTGTCAAAAAGCATGCTACCGCAAGGTTTGTACCTAGTCACATGCCATCTCTATTCAAGTCACAGAGTACTCAAGAAGCACAATTAGGCTATCAGCCTCAATGCATACTCATTGATGCCACTGCCTTCAGTAAGTCTCTATCTTATATTGGTTCAGAACCTTCTAAAACAGCATCACTAGCAAGAAATCAATTGCTCAACACTTGTGCCCTTGAGTTCCAATTTGCACTTGAACAACAGCAAAAGCTTCCTCTTGGTGTGATGCTAATTGGATATGGAGCCTTTCAAGGTGATCAAAGGTTTTGTGGACAGAATTTGTGCCCTTATAAAAGAAGTCCCAAAGAACTGTCATGTTCATTTTAGCATATGAGGATCTAACAACCACACAACTCAGTAGACATCAGATGTGTTGAAATCTTAATCTTGGCCCTACCACTTTAAGAACTATAAACATTAAATTTTTGTTGTTGATAATCAACTCTACTGAAGATGATTTCCTAAGGTCAAGAAGAAGAACACCATTTGAAAGAATATCTTAGGTTCCCTTCAACCTCCAACACTAACTTCCTAGACAAAAATGAAACACTAGGAAAGCAGATCACACAGGTTCACTCTTTTAGGGAATGTGGCCTCTGGTAGTTTTTCATGTTCACTGAAAGACCCCACACTTGTGCATATATGGAAAACACTAACTGGACACAGTAAGTTATCAAAAAACATCTACTAAATATCAAAGGGATGTGTTGGTGAGGATACATAGAAATTTGGAAGGGTAATTAATTCTGTTAGTACCTGAAAGAAGGAAAAATTATCAAATATCACATAATCACAAAGATAAAAAAGAATAATGAATATCAAAAGTACATCTATTTAAAATTTGCTTGAGCATTTGTCATTATTGACATTCACTTCATATCTTCAGTTTCAGATTTCTAGACATTTCATAGTCTGGACTAGAAAGCATTATAAAAGTGTATATGCTTTTATACTGGAGCTGGAGAATTGTCTCATAAGGTCAGATTAAAAGCATGTACTGCTCTGGTAGATAACCCATTCAGTTCTCAGCACCCACAGTGATGGCTCATAACCACCTGTAACTAAAGATCCAGGGGTTCCAGTGCCTCTGGCTCCTATAGGTACTTGAATACCTACACATACAGAGACAGACGTACATACATATAAATACAAATATAACTACTTTAATTTTTTCAAGAGTAAATATCTCCCTGAACTTTTAAATGAGTTATACTATTTATAGTTAATATAATAAAATGTCTACAAAGTTGTATGTAAAATATACATATATTAATGTGTATATATATGTATATGATGCACATGTGTTTTTTTAGCTTCACAATTAAATGTGTACATTTACTTAACAGATAATGGTTATGCTCTATATCTTTTATTGCATATGTAAATACATGCTATTTACCTAATTTAGTGTTTATAAAATGATCTACAGGAACTAAAATGGTTAAAACCATAATCAGTACCTCCATAGCTATGTGTGTTCTTGATATAATGAGGATGTGTACACATTTAGGGTCTCCTATGTAGCAGACACAGAACATCTTAGCTATGGTTTAGGGTTTTCAGAGTTTCCCTCTCTATTCATTTTTCTCAGACATTTTTCAGTGATTTCTACCATATGAATTCTTGTCAGTCTAATCTACCCTGATCTTTGCCTATTTCACTCAAATTGAGAAAAGAAATAAACCTGGATTTTAAATTGTTCTTCAAAATTTGCATCCACCCAGAACCTGAGGCTGTAGTTTTCTTTGTGTAAAATAAAATAAAAATAGACCTTACAGCTATAATTAGCTAAGGTAAAAATGAGATAGCACTGGATTAAGCTGGACCAAAAATCTATTGACAAGTGAAAATATAAGAGTAAAACACACTATGCTAGGCCATAACAGAAGAAAAATACCCTAAGAAAGCATATAACTACAAACAACAAAAATGAACCATGGGCACTGAAAATCTTATTTGCTCACACATTTGTCTTTATTGACATTCACTTCACATCTTTAATGTCAGAGTTTTATTCAACCATCTGGGCTAAAGAACTATGTAAAGGTTGGGAGGGTATGGTGGCACAGGCCATTAATCCCAGTACTTGAGGGTCAGAGGCAAGTAGATCTCTGTGAGTTCAAAGCCAGCCTGGTCTACAAAGTGAGTCCAGAACATCATGGACACAGAGAGAACCCTTGTCCAAAAAAAGGAAAAAAAAGCTGTATAAAGGAATATACATTGTCCTTACACAGAGGAACAGGTATGTAAAGATGGATGCAGAAATGTGGGGGACGCAATTTATACCAAGGACCATGAATTATTGTTGGGAGCTACCAGACACTAGAAAAAAGGAAAGGAGAGTATTCCCCTTACTGCCATCAAAGGGAAAATATAACTTAGTGCCTGCAGGACAGAGTAGAGAAATCTCTGTTGTTTAAGGGTGCCAGATAAAGCAATAATATGTTATGACAGCCAAAGAAAATGATAAGTAAACTAGAGAAAACTGTATTTAAAAGGATCATTTAGATGGATGAGGGCTATTATTCTGTCTAAATGCAGGTTAAATGTGCCTGTCTTCAAATAGAAGTTAAAAATCTTCTTCTAAAAAGAGCTCATGGGAGGTTTTGAAGATATTTTTGTAACCTTAAAACTTTTTGGTGTCCCTCTGGGCTCCAGTTAGAAGCAAGAGGATGGAATGGCTATAATCAGGAGAGCAAGGGCAATCTAGAAATTAAGGCCCCCTGCTTTGCCTGGTAATAACCTAGCCAGTCCCTTCCATCTCTTGAATCAGAGGAGGTAAAAAATGTGTGATTTCACCTGAGAATCTCATTATTTGGACCAAAGGCTGGTGTTAATACAGTTAAGGTCAGTGCCACAACAGAGAAAATAGATTGTTCCCAGTTGGAGTTTCTAAGTATCGTGCGTGCATCAAGTGTGAGCCAAAGGTCCACAGCACCACTTTCTTGAATGCTGTTTACCAGTAACAGCAGATTAGGTTATAAGAGTTAGTGACGGGTGTGCTTTTGGTAAGCTGAGGGAGAAGGACACCTTGCATTGACCGACTGGAACAAGCTGTGCTGGGTGCTTCTGTACCTTGCTGCTGATGATTAGAAATTTGAAAAAGGAAGAAGCTGAGGGGCAACACGGTCATGTCTGCAGAATCAGGATATAATTTGTCTTTCTACAAAAATAACCAACCTCCCTTACCTCTTGAATTTTTTTTTAGTTTGATGAGTCACATATCCACAAGTCAAGATATTAATAAGAAATTAAATTTATCTCACAGTAGGAAAAAAATCTTAGGAAGGTATAGTTTTCAAATGACATGACAAATTACATGCAAATTTCTAGGACTATAGTATAGCCTCTCCATGGCCTCTTAGTCTTCTCTACTTATTTAGGGCAAAAATTCACTTAACAATTCTATAGTTTCATGTAAACACATTTTTTAAAAAACAAACACTCTGATTTTTGTTAATATTCTCTTCTGGAGCTGGGTAGAACTTCTTCTAAACACCATGATGTTCAGAATTCACATTCAGACACAAAGTGCCCACAGTCTCTTCTTTCCATTGAATATGAAGACACCTCTTTTTGGAAGATATCTCTACTTACTGTTTTGGTCTATTCTTGTTCCCTTACAATGCATAAATGTTTTTGGCCTCCAAAGTGTTATGATGATTTGATAGCATAAGGAAGAGAGAGTTGGGGGATGAAAATCATAAAAGTATAGTGTTCATGAAGGAGATTAATGCCGGATAAATAGTGCAGAGGAATTTTAATCCAGCAACCTGGCTACTCTGGCAAAGGATCGCATCCAAAGACCTAGGTCTGTGTGATCTGGGTAGAATACAACCATGCCTTTACTATATACCTTTAATCCCTCTGGTGGAATCATATCTTTATTCCCTGTGGCTGATGTATAGATGCAACGCACCTTTAAATCTGAATAATGATGTCTAAATGAGGGACAAAGTGACAAATCAAACAAATATTTGACAGAATGTGTCAGAGATAGGATATGTCCAACTCTCACAAGAACAGTCAGGAGAGAGAAGCTACTTATGGACAGCTCAGAGAGAGAACAGAGAATTCATGGGGACAGTACAGTAGAGTCCGGAGTACATTATAGTTCAGTGCAGTTCACTTGAGTGTCGTGAGTTCATGCAGTCCAGAGGCAGTTTTTCCAAGCATGGCAATTCAGTGAGAAACTGAGAGAAGCCAGTTTGAATCAGTCAGATTGAAGAGGAGCTTTGAGCCAGAGCAGTCGAATTGAACCAGTCAGCCAGAGTTCAGAAAGAACTAGAAAGGGTGAGGATATTTAGCAGTAAGTCTCATAAACTAAAAGCATTCTAGGCCTAGGTTAGCAGATGGAGGCTGGAAGCTGAAGCCTTCAAGGTCTGTGCTTGCAGAAGATTAATTTGTATGGAAGCTAGAAGATTCCAGGCCTAGGCATCGGGATAGTTAGACAGAAATGCTGTGGCTCAACCCAAGCCATCTATTTGTAAAGAATGAGTATGGCTCTTACCTCATCCTCTCCCCTGAGGAAATAAAAACATTTATAAACAAGATCCCCCATCCCCTCTTCAGAAAGCTACCTTAGTCTCCTTGCCCATATAAGGCCACAAGAAGAAGTCATCAGCTTTGAATCTGAAAACAAGCTCATTAGGGAAGGATCCTGCTAGGCTTCCCAGAGATATGAATCATATATTTCAGTTCTCTGTAATCTGTGTATGGTAATTTCTTATAGGAGCTCAAATGTACGAAGACATCTTTATTAAATACTTTTAAGAATTAAAGTGTTATAAGAGGGCTAAAAAGAAAGAAAAAAGTATCCTGGGTTATATTAAAATGATGGAGACATGGAAGCTGACTAAAGGACCATCATGATAATTTGAAGAATATAATAGATAGATACATAGATAGATAGATAGATAGATAGATAGATAGATAGATAGATGATAGATAGATAGATAGATAGATAGATAGATAGATAGATAGATAGATAGGTAGATAGATAAGATACTTTGTTAGAATCCAAATATAAGGTAAGAAAGAAGGTTGATCAGGTTAGAGGACAGTGAAATCAGCCCTGTCCACCTGATTTTTATTCCCATGGCCCACAGGACAGAATGAGAGGACTGACTTAGGAGAATTGACCGTGTCAAACACACTCCACAATGCATTAAAAATAAACAAATATTTAACAATGCAATAAAAATTTTAAAGGGAGATTTCAAAGTATAAAATAAGTTAATTTGATTTTATACCCTCTGTAAATGCAAATAGTTTATAAGTGAGCAACATATAGTTCCAATAATTTTTGTAGGTACTGTGTTCTCAAAAAAGATATAGCATGAATCTTTACTCCTAAATTTAACTCTATAGTGTGATTTCCTTCCACAAACACAGTGTGAAGAGGTGGCTGGATTTTCTCATCAGAATGGAAAAAAACTAATGAGTGCATGTGATCCACATCTAGCCATGTGATCAAGGTTAACATCAGTCACAAGTTGTGTTGATAATATGTATGCTTGAAAGGATATGATGAAAATGGAATTTAACCTCTGTGTTTTTCCTCCAAACACCCATAATCTCAGTCTAAATGTGAGGTAAAGATTTACAGAATTCTTAGGGAAAGACTTCCTATGAAAACAGCTTACTAGTATGTTAAGCTGTCAAGATTAAAGAAAAGAAGAAAAAAAGTTGAAAAAACTTTCACAACTTTGACTAGCTCCAAGATACATGACAACTAATGCAATGTGGTGTCCAGGATGGAGTCTGGGAATGACTAAAGTAGTATTAGTTGAAAACTAATGAACTTTACTTAGTAATAATGTATGTATATATGGGTTTACTTAATAATGCATGGATATGCACATGTTTATTAATCTTGGCAAATATACCATATTAGTATAAGATATTAGTAATATAGGAAATCAGATGTAGAGTCTATTCTTGTAACATTTCTGTAAAACTAAAACAATAATTAAGTTGTTTTTATTTTAAATAAATACATATATGTCTTCCTGTTTTTCATGTGCATGTATGTGTATGTGTGTGGTATGTATGTATTAATAAGTATGTGCATATGTGTATATGGGTGTGCCTGTCCATACATGTGATTTTGAATGTCAGAGATTGTCATGGTGTGTTTTCCTCAATCACTGTCAACACTTATAATGAGACAGGTTCTAATATTAAGCCTGGAGCTAATTGATTCTGTGAGGTTGGCTGACCAGAAGGGTCCAAGGTCAGAATCACTAGTGTGGAGATTACAGACCATTACTGCGCCTGGCTTTTTGTATGTGTTCTGAAAATCAAAACTCTGTGTTCTTGTTTGTGTGGCAAGCACTTTATCAACTGAGTAATTTCCTCAGACATGTTCTTGGTTTTCAAACTATAACTAAATAGATTCCTTGGAAGCTCATCCAGCTAAGCATAGAATTAAAGCTCAAAAGATCATATCAGGCAGGTGATATTTTGATGGCTTACCTAGTAAAATAACACAGTGCAAGTTTAAATGATCTTGTCATGATGTGGCAGAGCTAGAACTGAATCTCAGAAAGCCCTGCTCAAAAGCATCTACTTCTAACCAGTGTTCATTATGTCCTGGAATATGATACTATATACAGGAAATACAAAATAGACTTCATGTACATTTTTAACATTAACAAATTACTTTATAAAATTGTCAATTACAAGGGCAACATAGAAGAAAGCAAATGACCAGAAAGAAAAGTATTAAAGAATAAAATAATTGCAATACACATCAAAATTATGAAATATCACAATTTAATAATATATTAGGACATTTACATAGGAAATAATAAAATATTATCAAAATGGTAAAGAAAACATAAATTAAAATAGGCATATAATGTGTTTATTTGTGGAGTGACCTTCATACTACAGAAGAATTCTTCTCAAATTTTCACAAAATACTTAAAATTATAATGCTCTGCATGTTTAACTTACAAATTATCCTAAAATTTAAGTTGAAAACCCTAAACATCAAATAGTTAAAATATTATTCAAATAGAATAATAAAATGATCTCTGAAATAGATAAAATCTTGAGGAACGTGAAACAGACTATTACTTCATATTGTACCTAAATATCAAGCAATTCAACATAGTTATAAATGTGAGGCAAATGTGATAACCACTATAGTATGGAAACAGGCTCAGAGTTATAAATGTAAAAGAAAAAACTATGTATTTTAGGACATAACATAAAAGAATGTCTTCATGATTTTTGAGTATGAAAGTTTTTAATGGAATACTAAAAAGTAAAATACAAGAAAAAAAGAAAACTGAGCTCCAAGAAACTAAAATTGTATATCTTTCCAAGAGCATCATAAAAGAAGGCAAAGATAAACCATGTACTGGGGAAATATACTGCACATAACTGAATATATGAAGAACTATGTTTCAAAATGTAAAATCTAATCTATGTAGAAGAAAAGTAAGACACTGAATGAGAATTTCATGAAGAGAGAGGACTTCTCTAGTAGATATCAAATGAATGAAATCACTTCAGCCTGAGAAGTCATCAGGGACACACAAGTTAAGTGACATACCACAAGAGATAAAGGAATCACAAAATGTGCAGATACCAACACAACTGTCAAAGACACAGAAAGCTGCTTGGCAAAGCTGGTGAGTTGTTTTAACTGGGCTAACCCATTTTGGGGATAGTTTGGAATACAGTGGTAGAATTGAGCATATGCACACATAAAAAAAGTAATTTTACTACTACCTTTGTACTCCAAAATGCATGTACATATATGTGGCAATACATAAATATACATATTATATATAAGCACTCAAACTGGACCAAGTCTAAGTATTTACCAATACTAAAATGAAATGAAGTTTATGAAATACTAAAAGATTTGAATTAGTGAAGATGAGTTCACTATAAGTGAATGTTAAGTGTCCCTAACAACAGTCAATCAAAGAACAGAGATAAACTAAAATATTTATTGGATTAATTCATTTCAATGAGTTAATTTGCATTGAAGCACATTGAAATTTATGTTTCAATTTAAACCTTGATTTTAGTCATATAGTACTGGATAACTATACTACAACCAATGCACCAAAAGGAACAGGAACATAGACTTTGTTACCTGTTAATGAGACACTTTGCCCTAGTGGTGCTGCCTTGTAGGCCCCCAGTATATGAGGAAGCTCTTAGCCCTCATATGACTACTGAACTGGAGCAGGGGACTGTTATGTAGGGACACTCCACTCCCAAGGAGGAGTAGGATAGAAGGGAAAGGGGGTAGAGGGTGGGAGGGTGGGACTGGGAAGTGTGCAAAGAGGGCACTGTGATGGAGATGTAACTTGAAGTAATAAATAAACATTTAAAAAAAGGAACAGTAAATACATTATAACGTTCAGAAGTATACTTACTTTGAGCAATAGGATGATACAGCAATGTTTAATTATTTGTATTGGACACATGGGAGATACCCCTGTCCTGCTGGTATAGTGCACTTTTATCTACACAGTGATTTCATGGTTGTTCAATTTCTATAATCCATTGAGTTGTAGTTTATGCTTCACTCATTACTAAAGAGAATATACTATAAATATGAAACCTCAGGAGCTAGAAAGATGGCTCAGAGATTAAGAGTTTGTACTGCTCTTGCATAGGACCAAAGTTCTGTTCCCAAAAGTCATGTTGTGTAATACAAGTATCTGCAATGCCAGTTCTGGGGGATCTGACAACCTCTTCTGGACTTAGTGGGCACCTGAAGTTACATATGGACATTCCCACACACAGACACAATTGTAAAGACATAACCAAAAATGAAATATATCTTATGAAAAAAGAAAGGCAAAAAAATTTGCATTAGCATGTATTTGCTTCCCATATTTAAGTTGTACAACAATGTGACATTGCAATGTATATTTTCATTCCAAACTGTTGCAGGACACAGAACAAAAGAATTGTAGAATCTCATTCCCAGACTTATCTGACTTGTAAAATATCTAATTAAAATAAAAGGGAGTAGAATTTTATGGTAGAAGGAAGATATATTTACCAAGGATGATTGGAAGTTCTGCTTTATTTACAGATTATTCATGGCTTCCAATAAAGTCCCTCTGCAGCAGGCAAGATTATAATCATTCTCAGTACCATGTAGTGCTCTCATTGTGTTGTAAGACAGGATGGTAATTAACATGGTCACAACTGTAACTGCCAAGCACAAGAGCAATGCTGTGTGTATTTCTGACCCAGCTGCTGTCAGGATGGGCACAAGGATTAAAATATTGCCAAGAAATCAATCTCGTCAATCAAATCTGAGCCAAGTCTGAGCCGTAGTTTAGCGACTTTTATTAGAACAAGTACAAGTACCACAAATTGCTACCCTGAAATATAGTAGTTTTATTCCGGATTTTACCTGTAGTTTTATTTCTGGACATTCAAAATGGCTGCTGGGAAGGCAATGCATGCATGTTATCTCATGAAACAAGAAAGAGATGAATGACATTTTGGAAATATTCCACAGTCAAAACAGTTTATTTGCAAGATCTCTTTTGCTATATTCTCATTTTTAGAAATAAACAAGAAAGGCTACTAGCACACCATGTGTGGTGGACAATGGTGAATCATTGGTGTTGAAAAAGGAATAACATCCATGCATTCCAGAGCAGAATTGAAAGATCAGCTAAGATAGAGACAGTGTTAAGTTATGTAGCCCAGTGGCTTTCTCTGAGGTATACAGAGTCTCAAGTTATGTCATTGGTGTTTAGGGGTGGTTCTGTGTACATAAACATTTGATTAAAGTTAATTACTGGCTGTAGCTCCTAATATTACTGAGAGGCATGATCTCACAACAAATTTCCTGATCCTCTGCTTCTTAAAATCTTTCCGTTGCCTCTTCATCAATGTTCCCTGAGTATGTTGGTGTTTTGTAGTTGTATCCATTATGACTAGAATTTTGATTGGTTATGGTTTTCTGTAGTAGTCTCTACCTATTGCAGAGAGAAGTTTCCATGACTAGGAGTGAAGTACATACTTCAAATGTTTATAGATTGCTGTTATAGATTTTCTGGTTTAGTAAATTACTGATTGTAGATTCTCCTCCAATAATCATGACTTCACTACCAGGAAGCAGTTTAGCTAAGTTTCCAGTATGAAACATGGTTTTCCATCTCATCAGCATAACTGCATGAACTAAATAGGGATGACAGAAAATGGATATGTCAAAGTGGACCAAAAAAAGCTCATGAGGTCTCAACCCTACACAAAGAAATAGTGGCATCTGAAGAAATATGGGAGCAAGAGGTGGTCTTGGTCAGGGAAGAATGGACTAGTTGCTTGTTTAGGGTCAAAAGAGATGGTAACTTTTCCTGTAAATGTCTTCCCCCAGCAAAATGGTTCTTTGACATGTACAGAACCCAGAAATGTCTAGAGAGGAAATACAACTTCTATGATTCAGTTATTGAAAACAATGTCATGAGACATTGTTCTTTCAACTCTTCAGATTGAGGATTCCTACATTCCTTCCATAGAAAACATGCTGCCTATTTATTTAAAATAAATAGATAAGCATCACTTTGTTTAAATGTTCATAGTGCATCTTACAGGATAATATCTCATCTTCCTAGAAAATTGGCGTCTAAGCACATCCTGCATATTTTCTATAAACTGTTTCAATAAACTCCCAGTTCCAATGCACTTTCTAAGGGATGAGGGATGAGACATTCCTGAGGACCTTTTATCAATGGTCCCCTTCCCCTACCTCCTTTGCTACAGGGTGGATTATTTAATCTGATAAAATTTTATTTATAATCATATGTCAATAAATGCAATATTCTCTAGATCTTTGGGCAGTTTACTGTTTATAATTCTGTACATAAAAAGGTGCATTAATAATGAGAACATGGGTTTGTATGAACAAGATGCTAGATGTTCCAGGATGGAGCCATCCATAGAGCCAACTATGACTAAGTGGGAGATGGGTGTTTTCAATGAACAGTTTCTATTAGGGTTTCTGAATTAGTAGCTATTGATAGTAGATAAAAAGGTGTTGAGGCTACAGAAGCTTCATCAGTCTTTTTAACAGAAAATCCATTTTTTTGGACCTAGGCACACTTCCTCTGTCTACAACTGCTACTTCTTTATTCATGAAATTATTTTTTTCACAGTATTTTGATGTTTAAGAAGAGAGTCTGAGTGATCAACACTAGACTAGATCATTTTTATCTACTTGGTTGTTTGGTGATCCTTCAGTTGTCAATATTCACTGATGGGTATTACATGCATTACATAATTCTCCGTCTTCATTCACTCTTGCACATTCACCTATGCCTTTACCCCAGACCTTCTTCCAAGAGAGTGTTTTTGTGTTGTATATATACACACAAACAATCCTTCAGCTAAGTAATAGTGTGGATGCTGTCCTAAAATCATTCTGACACTTACATAAACCAAATTCTAGGATTTCCTCCTTTCTTCTTCCAGGAACACACTAGTAGAATGACCTGAATAGGTAGATATTTGTGCCTTTTCTAGTGGTTGCTATAGGAACTGACTGCCCATTACAGTGAATTTCAGTTTTCCTGCAAACATGTTTGTGCTCAACTTTGGATTTACCTCTTCTGTTTTTTTAATAAATTATTGTTGTAATTCCATTATTTTATGATTTAATAGGATCTATAAGTTCTGTCCACATTGAACCTGTAGAATCCTTGTTTGAAAACTTAGCCTTCTTATTGGTTGTTACCCTTGGCAAACATTTTCATTTTGCTTCTATCTTCATTCTCATTAAGTCTTTTGGTTGCATTTTTTTGGAATTGTTGTCAAATACCCATATATATTTACTTTTGAGATTCCATGTTCAAATAACAATCCTAGTTTATAAGAAAAGCCCCTTGAACTGCCATTCCATTGTCTATAACATTTCTTCCGAGAGGTGAAGCATTGTCATGAGACCTTCACATGCTGAGTCCTCTTAATACTATTACCAGGAGTGCAGTTAGTAATGCCTTCCTTGCTGTGCTCCACCCTAGTTATGCCACCAAATATTTTGGGAGATATTGTACTTTACATCTTTGGCCTTTCTTTTGAATCACAACATATGAAGAATTTGGAGGCCATATGTAAGCCACAAGTATGTACACCTACTTGAGCCTTTTTATATATCTTCTCATACCATGAGGCATCTACAGACTAACATTTCAGCTTGACTCAGCACATTTTATCAATTTTCCTGTATTTGTTGGATCAATTTTAGTAGCAGTTTACACAATGCTTAGGACCTTCCACAGCTGAGTCTTATATGTGGAGAGAAAAGCACCCAATCAATATATATTTCTTTATGCATTTTTGTAAGAACTATATGATAATTCACATTAAGAACCCAGTTTCCACCTGCACATTGTCTGCCAGTCTCTGCTCCCTGAGCTTTGTGATTAATTTAGGGTAAAGTTATTTTCTTCCCTAACCACACACATATTTTATTCATATGCTAGTACATATCACTTTTTCCTAAGTAAAGCCTGAAAATAATTGCTAGAAGGACCTTTCGGACAGACATTGGGGGTCGGTAATAAGAATTGTACTGCACCTAGTCTTGGAAAACAGTCCAATCAAGGTCCTAATAAAAAAGGGCAGGCCCCACTTTCTATATTCAAAGGTGTCTGAACAAAATAAATTAGAAAACTTCACCTAGATATTTTCCATTCTATATGTCAGAGTCTCAGTTTTCTTTTTCTTGGGGGGGGGGGTAGTTTTCTTAATTAATACCCTAATCTGAATGTGATAGAGTTGCTATAAAAGGGTTTTTAGTTATTTTTGAAAGGCAGCCCTTGGTCCTTCACCTCTTCACTCTCTTCTCAGAAAAGATAAGGACCTCTTTGTGTATAACCAGAGAGTCATTTGCATTAAATATCTAGCTTTTTTTTTGCCTGATATTTTTCCTCCTACATTTAGTGTATATCAATAAAATTAGATTTAGTCATGTGAACTCATTTCTTCTACAGCTGCTATTCATTCATGTTTCTCAAACTTCTAATGTGTTATCTCCTTTTGGAAAACTTTCCCCATTCATCACGGGGTAATCTTAAGAATTTACTACATTGGTGAAAGTTAGGTTTCTTGGAAATGACCCTATTTCTGAGATTTAACTTAGAAATTCAAAATATTTATTAGGGACCAACAGCTGTGAAGGGAATGAATAGAAAAAAAAAGACTCAAAAGAAGATTATGCAAGTCAACAGAGCCTTAACCAATATAATGTAGAGCTCTGGGGGAAATTGCCTGTTATATTTTCTTACATGAACTGTATATATCTGCTTTATTCACAGCTAGATAGGAACTACAAAAAGAATGCACTACCTGGAGACATTTATTCCCTGTGGCCAAGTCTAACTCTGAAGAAATGAGCACTGAATGTTTTGATTATTAAACTCTTCACATCTGGGCAACAGTGCCTTCCTTGAGAGAATTATGCACACCAAGTCCCTTGACAAGTTATAGCAATTAAATTAAATCCACATGTGATTGTAAATGGTTCCTGATGCTCTGGGAATTCAGAAAACAGGAGGTTGTAGCTTCCAGAGGGACATACGCATGTAAAAGTCCAGAGAAGGAATAAAATAATAGAAAAGTCAGAAGATCTATTGTTACAATTGTCAGAACTAAATCAAACAACACTAAATCTTCTTCTAATAAAAGCAATGTGTTTGATATAGGTACTAACTTCACAATGATGCCACATACCTAATTGGTGGTGACTCTTACTTATATGAAGACTGTTAAACCAAACTGTTTTGGCAGCTATACTCAAACACATGAAATCTATTCCAAATATTATGATACACAATTAAAGTTCTAAGCAGTGAGGCAATATGATCTGATTTACACATTTATACTCTAGTTTAAGCATTTTTTGTATAGAATATACGGAGAGATGAAAAGAAGAATTAAAATAATTCTAGCTAAGATATTGCCACACACTTCCTGTGTAACACTAAAGGAAGTCTACTGTGCTCCAAATCAAAATGAATATTTGCAAAAATTTTCAAGGGCAATGCCCTAAGAAGTCTAGAAATTAATCAAAGGTTTGCAGCATAAGAATCAATTCTTGAGGAAAAATAGCTGAATCTTTATAAAGATATCTAACTCTGAATTTTAAAATGTTCCCAATGTTTAATCCTCTATCATAGCATTATACTGTCCTTTAAAATCAAATTTTAACAATAATCATACATATAAATCCATCCATCTAGCAGCTATAACAAAAAGAGCTAGAGCTTCATAAAATACGTATATAAAAAACAGTTTGACTCTTTTAGCATCTGATAAGGAGACTCCATCTAAGAGTTTGTCTTTTATTTGGGGAGGGTGTTTGGAATAGCTTTTATTTATTCTTTGGCAATTTCATACATGTAAATAATACATTTTGGTAATATTTGTTCTCAGTTCTTTATTCTTACTTTCCTTGGATTCCTCCCAACATGTCCCTCTGCTCCATATTCATATCCTCTTCTTTCTTCTTAATTACCCACTAAGTTCAATTACCGCAGCATACAGGAATGTTAACTGCTCTTGTTGTCTTTGTTTTATATAAGCCAACATTACTCCATGGTATAAGCACTATATCCAGGGCATTATTCAAAAACAAATAGTTGTAACCATATTACAGCCATTAGGCAACAATATCTGTTGAAGCAAACAAACAACAGACTAATAAAATGTGATCTTAGTGCTTAAAAATGCAAGGAAAATGGGAATAAAGCATTCCTGGATGTCGCGTCCCCCTCGACCAGCAAGGATGACGCAACTCACAAAAGCTCTTCTCCAGCAGTTTATTCAGGTCCCTTGAAAACAGTCTTCTGAATTCTGAATGAATGCCCAGGCAGACCCAACCCACAGGCTAAATACTAAATGAACAGCCAATCAAGTAAAGCCACGTAGTGCTATCTTAGAGGCCCACGTATGCGGAAGCAAGCCAGATCAGCGGTCTTTGCCAAATATGAACTTGTATATCATCGAGAGCGCTCACCGTCGGGCTGGAGGAAGGTGGAAACCGGCGCCATCTTTAGGGCGCGGCACATCGCAGCTCTCTACACCTGGAAAACAATACATCTAGGTTTCTAGAAGACTGTGATCAGGACCAAGTCATTGAAGAAAAATACCAAAGTATTTGAACACACACATGGTACTGTGGCAAATTGTGGAGAACATATGATTTCACATAATGTTGGATTATGTAAATATATGTAAACAAAATATTGCTTAATTATTCACGGATCACCAAACTAACTACATCTGAGTGGATTTAAGCTCCTTCCCACAATAAAGAAATGATACCTGCTACTGCAAAGCTATTATACCCTCCATGAATGTAGGGGCAAGCTTGTAGGACTGAGAACTTAATTTTATTGACAGTGTTGAACCACTATATCTATCTATCTATCTATCTATCTATCATCTATCTATCTATCTATCTATCTATCTATATATATATATATATATATATGTACACATGGTGTGTACTCACATATATATACATACACAGAGAGGGAGTGAGAGAGCCATAAACAATTACCACATTCTATTTAATCAGAAAAACCTCTAAACTACAATAAAAGCAGAAGCTTACTGCTTCATAAAATAGTGAGAATTGAAGAATAGACAGCTAGAGTCTCATAGTTAAATTTTGAGTTGTTTAGGAATCAAGAGGGTGTTATAGATCTAAGAAGATACTTTTAAAAGTGTGTTGCAAGTTAGCATGAATGTTGAGTCAGATA
Organism: Lophiomys imhausi; assembly: GCA_907164525.1. Taxonomy (NCBI): domain Eukaryota; kingdom Metazoa; phylum Chordata; class Mammalia; order Rodentia; family Muridae; genus Lophiomys; species Lophiomys imhausi. Next base: position 24,702,746 of record CAJQZJ010009649.1, on the reverse strand, counting down.
TAGACCTTTAAACTCATGGAGATGGTTAGATAGTAGAATGTTAAAGTCAGGGGCCAAATATGTATAAACTGGACATTGGGAAGTTATACTGGGCCATTTAACTCTCATAAATGTGGCATATTTATATCTGTTGTTTTGTACAGTATTTACTGTTATAAGAGAAGGAACCATCTGTTGGACTGAAAAGGGAAACTTCTGGGGGGAAGAGGGTGGAAGGGCGGGATAGGAAGGGGGAATAGGGAAGGGTTTGTGACTGAGATGTAACTTGAAGAAAAAAAAATAAAGTATTTAAAAAAATAATAAACTAGTGAGAATAAGTGAGAGTTGAGAACTCAACCCTAAACAAGATATTTATACCATCCCTACAAGGGTCAGTAAAAGAGATAGAAAGATTGTAAGAGCAGAAAGTTCTGTAAAATGGCATCATTTGATCAATACAAAGTCATCACAATCACAAATAGATCACATAATGACATTTTGATCTCTCAACATCCTTAGTCACCAGGGAAAAGCAACTCAAAATGACTCTGAGATTCCTTCTCACACCTGCCAGAATGGCTAAGATCAAAACCCCAACTGACAGTACATGCTGTCGAGGATGGGGAGAACTCGAGAAAGGGTAATTCTCCTCAACTGCTGGTGGGCATGCAAACTTGTAAGACCACTTTGGAAATCAATCTGGAAATATCTCAGAAAATTTGGAATAGTTCTACCTCAAGACCTAGCCATACCACTTCTGGGCATATATCCAAAAGATTCGCCACCAAACCAGAAGGACATCAACTCAACTGTCTTCATGTATGCTTTATTTGTAAAATCCAGAAACTGGAAATAACCAAGATGTTCTTCAACCTAAGAACGGGAAAAAAAAACCCTCTGGTACATCTACACAATGGAATACTACTCAGCTATCAGAAACAAGGAAACCATGCAATTTGCAACCAAATGTATGGAACTAGAAAAGATTATTTTGAGTGAGCTAACCCAGACCCAGAAAGGTACACATGGTGTGCACCACTCACATATTAGTAAATATTAGCCATCATACAACCCACAGACCTAAAGAAATAGGAACCCAGCAAAACTATCCTACTAAAATCTCCACCCAGCTGTGAGTCATGGACCATATTTCCTGTTAGTGGAACACCTTGCCCTAGTTGGGCTGCCATATCAGGCCCCAGTACAAGACACAGCTAATAGCCCTCATGTAACTAATGAACTAAGTGAGGTTGTTATGTGGGGGCTCCTTTTATCCGAGGAGAAGGAGAGGATGGAGATGGGGAAGAGAAAGGAGGGTGGGACTTGGAGGAGAAGAAGGAAGGGGCTGTGATCAAGATGTAACTTGAAAAAATAAATTAATGTTTAAAAAATCATCTTGATCTCTGAATAATTTTTAAATTATATTTTAAAATTACTTTTATTTGTTGATAATTTCATATATTGTATATTTACATAGTATATACTGTTTACTCTCATTATATCAACCACCTTTACTCCCTACCTTTCTTTTCTAGCTCTTTCTGAACTCTGTCTGGCTGGTTCTACAGTCCTCTCCAAGCTGACTGATTGAAACTGCTTCTCTTAGATTCCGACTGAATTGCTCTGCCTGTTCCAAGGTAATTCTGGCAATATATTTTAATATTCTTGTTCCTTCTCATTCTCTGGCTTGTTCTGTCTTCACCTGTGTCTAGCTTGTTCTCTATGCAACCTGTCTCTGTCAAACTGTTCTAGTCATCAACTTTTGGTTTAAAAGAAACTACCTCTTTCTCTCCAAAATTCCCTCTTTCTCTCTCTGCATTGCTATTATGTAGCCTCTCTTTTTTTTCCCCTCTGTTATCATGAATCTGGGCATATCCTATCTGTTACTCATCCTATCAAATATTTCTCTGATTCATCACTTTGTCTGCCCCTCAATTACACATCACATTCAAACATGGCTGCTTCCTTCTGTAATTTAATCTTACCTTCATTGTTTGGGATTAAAGATGTGTCCTAAGGGTGTGTCTATATTCCAGCCAGATCATACTGCAGTCCAGAACATGTCTGCATTCCAGTCAGATCACATAGACTTAGAAGGTCTTTGGGGGTGATCCCTTGCCAGAGCATCCATGTTGCTGGTTTAAAATTCCTCTACACTAGGTAGAGAGAATTCTGGGAGGGAAAATTACATGGCTTTATTGAAGGGCTAATTATTCCTAACCTGATATCCTTAGCATAGCTTAAATTAGGTCCATCTGTGGGGTATGGTGGTGTATGTCTTTAATCCCAGCACTCAGAATGCAGAGGCAGGCGGATCTCTGTGAGTTCAAGGCCAGCCTGATCTACAGAGTGAGTCCAGGACAGTCAGGGATACACAGAGAAACCCTATCTCAAAAAAAAAAAAAAAAAGATAGGTACATCTTCCTACTGGTGCTCCCACCTTTCTGAACAGTGGTCCCTTAGCTAAGTAATTTCCTTCCCGGACTAGAACATTAGGTCTCCACTTATACCAACTCAAGACTGTTTTTTCTTTTGTTTTGTGTGATAAAAATATCTTTCTTCAGAGATTAGGCAGACTTTCTTGCAACCATCTTTTAAGATTGTGGGACTTCCTAAGCATGATGTTTGTCACCAATATTATAAAAACCTTATGAACACAGCATTCATTTTGGTTAATGTCTATATTCCTCCTATGGAGCTCAGTTTGTGGTAAGCAAAGAGAATAGATAGAATATAAAACCAGTATTCCTGCTGAGCTCAGAGTAATGAATCATCGTTTCACATTTAGGAGTCCATGTCTTCCGCCAATATCTCAGATCCTATAGAAAGCTAACTTGTTAGTTCCCAAACAGAACATATTCTCAGGCCCTCCCTCGTTCTAGAAGTTATTTAACTTCTAGCTTTGACATTGTGTTTTGTTGACATATGAATACATTAGTATTTAGAATTTTTTGCAAGCCATATAAGGTGGCTCATACCTTTAATCCTAGTACCTGGGAAGCAAAAGCAGATAGATCTCTTTGAGTTTAAGACCTCCCTGGTCTACATAGAGAACTTCAGGCAAGCCAGGGATTCACAGTGCGACACTGTCTCAAAAATCAATACAGAATAATTTACATTGACAATCACTTTTAACAATGTCAGAGGGGCAAGATCATTTGTGGATGTGGGAAATTTGTAAATTTAGCATGGCAATTCCCTGGAACATGTCCTTCAGGGACTGGGTTCTTTTTCTTCTGATGTTTTCAGCAAAGGACCATGTATTCACTTTCACAATTTTATAGAACCTTATACTTTCAAATTCAGATAAAAGAACAGCAAAAAAAGTTTAGTAGTTTGTTCATCTTTATGAGTATCAAATACAGAGGTACACTCTTCTCACTAGATGAATAAGGCTTGTCTTAATATGTATAACACATCTGTCAAGATACAGCCATTGTTAAGACTACACTTTCTGTTGATCTTTTGTTTCCCATATTCATTGAAGGAATTAGCTAAACACTGGTATAAAAAATATGAACTGACGGTAGATTAGTGGGTTGTCTGTAAGTTTCACAAATTGTTTAATCTGGATGTCCCTGAGTTGTACATATCTTATATATGTTTGGCCATAACATCCTAGTATTTCTCCTAGGGTAGTAGAGCTCTAGAGAAAGAGAACCACAACTGGTTATACATAAATACATAAAGAGATTTTTCAAAGGTTAGCTTATTTAATTATGGGAAATTTAACAATATTGTGCTATATGTAAGTGAGAGACTGTAGGAAGACAATAGTGTCATCTTAGATTATGCCAGGGCACCTGAAAACAGGCAACATGGATGTCTATGGATACTTTACTTCCAACAGGGTAAATTTATCCTGCCAGTCTTTCTTATACCTTATTGTAATTGCATTAGATGCCACTCTCCTATATTTGTGAGGTAATGTCATTACTCAATCTGTAGTTTCAAATTTAATGATTGAAAACATTACTATTCACAGTTTCTGTTCTCAGATATGTGAAGTAGACCCCATTTGCTTGTTTACTATAACAGTGGAGAACCAACAAAAACAGAAATTATAATTTCCTCCAGAATGCTCAGTCTGGATCTGACCATATACACATAAAGGCATGAACAAATGAACTTCATCTTGGAATTTCCTTCTCTTAATAATTTCTCCAGTGGGAGATGATTGAATTAGTCGCAAGCCTATCTCTTGGTAGGAAAAGCCCCTTGCTCCACTGTAGACAGAATGCTGTCCAAAAAGGATAAAACCTGGAAGCAGGTAAATCAACAGCCTAGCTCTGCCAAGACAAGGTAGGCAAGTCCTTCATAACCCCTGCTCTACATTCAATGTCTGTCAGAGAAACGGGGCCAAACAGCTGAAGATTGATGTTGTATTGTATGGAGAGAAAATGGGAACTCTCCAGGCAGCCACTGGTATGTCATTTCTTAGTTTTGGAAGCTGCAGGCCCTGCACTTCCTATATAATCAGATATATTTATCCCTCTCAGGTCTCTGAGGTGGTTGAAGAATAGATAGCTAGAGTCTCATAGTTAAATTTTGAGTTGTTTAGGAATCAAGAGGGTGTTCTGGATCTAAGAAGATGTTTTTAAAATTGTGATGCGAGTTAGTATGAAAGCTGAGTTAGATGTAGAACTTTAAACTCATGGAGATGGTTAAATAGTAGAATGTTAAAGTCAGGTGCCAAATACGTATGGACTGGACATTGGGAATGTACGCTAAGCCATATAACCCTCATAACTGTGGCCCAATTACCTCTGTTGTTTATATTGTATTTATTATTATAAGAGAAAGAGCCATTTGTTGGACTGAAAGGGGAAACTGTAGGGGGAAATAAGATATACCTTAAACTTAAAAAAAAAGGGAGGAGGATGGGGGGTTGAGGGTGGGAGGGTGGGACTGGAGGGGGGAATAGGGAGGGGACTGCGATTGAGATGTAACTTGAAGAAATAAAAAATAAAGGAAAAAATATAAAAATATAATAATTTCTGAAGCCAGTTGTATAATTGTGTTCAGGATTAAGCCAAGTAGAGTTAGTGTTGACTATATGTAGCATCCTTTCTGGAAGGCTCTATGAAAGGGATGGCTCCCTCATTTCAATGATATGAAACACTGATGTCCTTTGAAGCCATGGATTCTTCTTAAATTTCTTGAAACTGTGAATTATATAAGTGAAAATTCATACATGTGCATTTCTACTCAAATGTTCTAACCAAAGTTGATCAGTTTTATAAGCATATGTTTTAGCTTTTGAAATTTTCTTTTTGTTACATTAAATATAACATGTAGAAATATAAATCAGATACCACATTAGTTATTTTCTGTTGTTATGACTAAACACTGACCAAAACAATTTGGAAAGAAGAAGAGTCTGTTTGCACATGGACTGATGTCGGGGAAAAATTATAGATAAGTATATTATTCACAATTTTTTCCCATCAGCAAATTGAGGACAGGATACTGAGAATAAGTTGATTATCAAAGGAACTAATATTGAGATCACATCAGGTGGTCATATGAAGACTAAAAACCATCTGGAGGAATCATTATCCCAGATTTCAAGCTGTACAACAGAGCAATAGTAATAAAAACAGCATGGTGCTAGTGTAGAAACAGACCAATGGATCAATGGAATCGAATTGAAGACCCAGAAATGAACCCACACATCTATGGCCACTTAATTTTTGACAAAGAAGCCAAAATCATACAATAGTAAAAAGGACAGCATCTTCAACAAATTTTGCTGGTCCAACTGGATGTCCACATGTAAAAGAATGAAATTAGACACATACTTACCACCTTGCAAAAAAATTAAGTCCAAGTGGATCAAAGACCTTTACATAAGCCCGACACACTAAATCTATTAGAAGAGAAAGTGGGGAATAGCCTTGAACAGCCAGCCCAGGTAACAACTTCCTGAACAGAACACCAACAGCTTAGGCTCTAAAACCAACAATCAATAAATGAGACCTCATGAAATGAAAAGCTTCTGTAAGGCAAAAGACACTGTCATTTGAACAAGATGGCAACCTACAGATTGGGAAAAGATCTTCACCAACCCCACATCTGACAGAGGGCTAATATTCAAAATTTACAAGAAACACAAGAAATTAAATGCCAAGAAACCAAATAATCCAATCAAAAAATGGGGAACAGAATTAAACAGAATTTACAAAGGAGGAATCTCTAATGACAGAGATATTTGAAGAAATGCTCAACATCCTTAATCATCAGAGAAATGCAACTCAAAAAGATTCTGAGATTCCATCTCACACTTGTCAGAATGGCTGAGATCAAAAGCTCAAATGACAGCACATGCTGGCGAGGTTGTGGAGAAAGGGGAACCCTACTCCATTGTTGGTAGGTGTGCAAGCTTGTACAGCCACTATGGAGATCAGTCTAACAATATTTTAGAAAACTTGAAATAGCTCTACCTCAAGACCCAGCCATACCACTATTGGGTATACATCCAAATGATTCTTCACCAAACCACAAGGATGTTTCCTCATCTATGTTCATAGTAGCTTTATTTGTATTAGCTAGATACTGGAAACAACCCAGATGTCCCTCAGCCGAGGAATGGATTAAAAAAAAAAAAACAACACAGAAAAAAAAAAAACAGTGGTACATCTACACAATGGAATACTACTCAGCCATCAGAAACAACATCATGCAATTTGCAGCCAAATGGATGAAACTAGAGAAGCTCATCCTGAGTGAGCTAACCCAGACTCAGAAGGATGCACATGGCATCTATTCACTTATAATCAGATTTTAGCCATATAGTACAGGATAAGTATACTACAGCCAGTGCACCAAAGGGAACATGAACATAGACTTTGTTTCCTGTCAATGAGAACACTTTTCCCTAGTGGTGCTGCCTTGTAGGCCCCCAGTGTATGAGGAGGCTCTTGGCCTTCATATGACAGCAGAACTGGGGCGGGGGACTTATATGTAGGGATCCTCCACTCCAGAGGAATGGGATGGAAGGGATAGGAGGTAGAGGATGGGAGGGTGAGGGCAGGACTGGAAGGGGTGGAAAGAGAGTACTGTGATGGAGATGTAACCTGAAGTAATAAATAAACATTAAAAAAAAAGAAAGCTACACACAGCCAAAGAGTGAGGTATATCTTAGTCTGAAGTCATTATTCCTAATACAAGCATAATATTTTCTAATTCGTATATGGTGTGTGTTAAGCACATAACCTAGTTTCATTACTTAGTGTGCATTAAAAAGATAATGACTGAAATAAGTCTATTTGTGTTTTATATCTATAGTACTGTCACATATTGAACATATTAAATGAGAATACAGTATTTCATTCTAGTTACCTAGGAAAAATATTAATATTTAGTAACATTTTCAAAGGGTTTTCATTTGCACAGTCTAATAACATGCAAGAACCCATACATTTTTAAGATACCAATAAATGTAAGTAATTTAGACTGATAGACAATAAACAAACTAAATGAACTTGAGGTCAGCCTGGAGAGTTTAGGCTAACCAATATACACAGAGATCATGCTCAAAAAAAAAAAAAGGAAAAGAAAGTGTATCACATGCATGTATGTACCTGCAACCTGCAGGCAAACACTGAATATTAAAAAGGAAATAAGAATTTGGGTTACTTCTGCGTGACTGGTAAGAACACAGAATTATCACGCAATCCAGCAAGTTCATTTCTAGAAAGATACTCCCAAATTGAAAAGAAAAAAGCAAGAATACTAATATACATATAAGTATTTATTAAAAGTAAGCAGAAGGTAGGAAGAAATCAAATGCTCCTCAAAAGATACAATGTGGTATATCCATTTAACGTATTATTATTATTCAGTCTTAAAAGGCAATAAACTCTTGATATTTGCTGTAACATGTATAAACCTATTAACATGAGACCATGCAGTTACAAATAAGCCAGGAATAAAAAGATACATATTATTACACCTATACCAAACACCAAAATAGACAAATTCATAAAAATAGAAAAGTAGCATCAGCTTATGGAAGCTGAGGGAATAAACAGACATCATTCAGTGGATGTAGAGCATGAAAAAGTATGCATACCATTGTGATTGTACCTTGTACCACTAAATTGTAGTGGTTCTAGAAGCAGCTAATTGACTGGTGTGTGTGTGTGTGTGTGTGTGTGTGTGTGTGTGTGTGTGTGTGAAAGGTATTTTTGGAAGTAATTGCATTAGCTATTTTCCAAATATGGACAACTATTTATTTATCAGTATGTTTGATTGTTAGTTGGAAATGTCTTATATATTATGATTGTTTTTCCAGGGATTATGTGCCAGTCATTTGGTTTGGAGAGAGTGAGAAGATGTTTATATTTTCATGGCTTTTTTGTATTTTTAGTCAGGCTGTATAAAAGCTGTGTCTTAAGCAAATTTGCAGGCATATAATAAAGGATTAAAGATTCACCTATCCTCAGAATTTGTGTCAGTGCTTCAGTAGTTTGTATTTAAAAATAGTCTGGAAGTGCCAATGGTGAAAACACTGGCCAAGAGGAGAGGCATAAGAAACAGTAAAAGCCGCCCATGCTTGCTTTCTCTTTGTTTAATATATTAATGCATCTTGGTGCTATGCATGTTCCTAGGTTTATTTTTTGTTACTCTGCCCAATAGTATTTAGAATAGATAATTTCATCCCCTATTCTCCTTTAGTGACAGCAAAGGAGTTACCAAAAGTCAAAGAGACAAACTCTCCATTCTATGAGAGACTATGCCACTTTTGATCAGGTGGAACGAACTTAGTTGTTTGGGTTATTTTGGTCCTACTTCTATGCACACTAAACACAGGTTTGTACCCTTTTCCTCCCTCCTTTCCATTCCTCATTACATGTGTGTCAAAAGTGAAACAGTAAATTAAAACAGGATAAGTTGGGAACATATAACTGTGTTGGACATAGTCAACTTAAAGAACTCTTTAATTGTCTGTTTGGTTTTCATAAGGCGGAATACACAGAGGTCACTTTAGCTTTTGTGAAGGGGATGCTTTCCAGTCCAAGGAAAAGTATAAATTGGAGTTTACAAAGCATAGCTTTTTTTTTTCTTTAAAAGCATGCGTATGAGATTACATCCAAAAAGTTACAAAACAGCAAATGTAATTTTTTTTTTGAAGATGTCAAAGCATTTGACCACTCATCAACACGAGTGCACTAATTATAGAGAACAAAATGACAAGAACCACCATGTCTGGTTATAAATGCTGCTTTGGTGAGCCAAAAAAAATGAATTCAGAGGGACATAAGAACTAGGAGATTTATCAAAATAAACAAACACCAGAATGACTAGGAAACAAACTTAGAAAAGTTTTGGGAAGATGTGGAATCTGGTACTTGATAAGAATGTTGGAATGTTTGCTTTGATGAATACCATAACCAAAAGCAACTTGGGAAGGAGGAAAGTGTTTAGTTCATCTTACATTTCTCAGGTGACCCTCCATCATGAAAAGAAATCAGGGCAGGAACTCAAGACATGAACTAGGAAGCAAGAACTGAAACAGAGGTCATGGAGGAATACTTTTGATTGGCTCATACTTTCTAGGTTGCTCAACCTTCCTGGGGTGTACCCAGGAACAACTTCACAGGGATGTCACTGCCAGAACTGAGCTATAACATTGCACAAAAATCTTCAATCAAGAAAGTTCCCCACAGGCTTTCCCCCAGGCCAATCTGGTAGGGGTATTTTCTCAACTGAGGTACTCTTTTCTCAAGTGAGTCTAACATGTATCAAGTAGACATAAAACTCTTCAGTACAATGTTTGTGGTATTTTTTGTGACTCATTTCCTGGTTTACTTTACGTTTTTCACTGTCCTAAGAACTCTTTTCAAAAGAGCATCACCTACCCACATATCTGTCAGAGTATCTGCCTTTACCTGGTTTTACCAACCTTTATAATATATACAGTGGAATACAGTAAAGGTTTTGTTACCTAAGTATTTTCATTTAAATAAATAATTAAATTTTACCTTCTGTACACTTTTTTACTTAGGAAAATACTATCAATTAAGATGTCTTAGTTTAAGGAGACAAAAAAGATATGATGAGGGAGAGTGGAAGATACAAAATATTGCACTGACACGCAGGCTAAGGGACAAAGAATATGCTTAAGTCTAACAAATTATTGATAGTAACAGACAGCTTGGATCCTGTTGGTTCAAGGTTTCCAACCTATAATTTAATATTTTCCAGCAAAAAGGATTATTTATAAGATGATGTAGATAAGTGGAAGAAGCCGCCATGCAGTGGAAGAAAACTAAAGCAGCATGAGAGAAGAAAAGCAATAGACAGTTGTGGGAAAAAATGGGCTAATTAAATTATTTTCTAGTATTTATATTATGTTTAATAGATTCAGCAGTATTAATACTTAACCTCCCATTACAAATGAATGCACACAGACACCACGTGGATTTTGACAAGCCTAGGACTGAGTTGTGCAATCCTAGCCCATCTAAGCTAGCTCATAATTCTATTACCCACATATGACCCCGTATATACATACATCCCTTTGGACTATTATTTTCCATGCTATGCCAACGTTCCAGGCCACATGGAAGGATCTTCTTTAATCTACCCCATGGCGTGTCCTCCTTGTTTGCTCCTGGCTTCTCCTCCGGCAAGTTTCTTCCTCCCAAGATGTTCTCTCTCAAAAAGCCGGTGCACCTTAGTCCTGCCTGCCTCTGTCTTTGCCCAATTTCCAGGTCTCAGCATTTATTTAATCAATCAGAGACAAAGTAAGTAACAGACAGCAAGAGGGACCAATAAACATTTAGAATGCTTAACACCGCCCCATCAGAAAGTAACAGGAGAAGTATGTTATCCTTCCAGGCAGTCTCTGGTAAGATTGCTGCATGGGCTCAATGTAAGCCTGGAAGGTGGTATGGCAGACTCTCCCATGCTTCTTTTAGAATGTATTCACTGGACATCCTTTCCAGAAGTAGAAGAGAGCTATACAATTCCTACTGAAGTACTCATAATATATTCAGTTAGGCAGGCACAAATTAAAACATAAAGGTAGCTCTTGTATATGTAACCTCACCCTGTTGCCCCAGTGCCTTTATGTCAGGATGATGTTAAGCTCTACCTAAGGCTAGGGGAATAGCATAAATCTTCACAGGAGAATTTGACAAGTCACATACAAAAGACTGAACTTTCAGTCGTTGTGTTGACAGTGATATAAAAATGTCCACTTTCTCTTCAAAATGCAAATAATATTTCTAAAGAAAAGTTAGTTTCACTGAAAATAATTTTTATACAATATATTCTCATCATGGTTTCACCTCCTTCCAACTCCTTCAGATTCTCCCCACATCCCCACCCACCCAAATCTACACCTTCTTTTTCTCTATCATTAGGATATAATCATCTAAATAATAATATACAATTATATAAAATAAAAACAAACAGAAAAAAAGAGCTAAAGAACAACAAAAACATACAGACATTGCTACACACATTTGCACACACAGAAAACACCACAATTACAAAATCAGAAATTATAATATATAAGCAAGAAATTCTGTAGGAAAGAAAAAAGCCCAGACAAAGCATTAGAAAACAAAACAAACTCTACATAGGGAAAAACTTTGATCCAGGGGCGGGGGAGCACATCTTTAATTCCTTCAGTTGGGAACCACTGGTCTTGATCCCAATATTTAGTATGCAGAGACAGGCACATATGATCTGGAAGGATTGAAGTTTAAAAGCTACATACAAAAAGCATGCTCAATGTAAACAAATTGTCCTTTGAGATCTCAAAATATATACACTAAAGGTTTGTTTAGCTCCAAAGTAACAAAATAATTTCTTCTTTAATCCAGATTCAAAGATAATAATCTATATATTGTCAAAAACCAAATTTGCTCTAGGAAAAATAGTACCTGACCGCCCCCCCCAAAAAAAAGGTAATTGCCCCAGAGTTAGGATTAGGGCAGGGCTCTGTTCTTATCTTTCCAGGAGACTTAAAGCATCCATTCTAGGAATCCAGGGACAACTGGACAAGGGAAAACTCAGCAGAAAACACATCAGACACCGAAGAAGACAAGTGGCCCAGACGATACAGCCTTGAAGACTCCCTCAATAGCTGTCTCCTCAAAAGTCTACAACCACAACTCAAAATCACTAAGATCGTTCAACTCCACAGACTGCTCCAGCCAGAACTTCAGTAAAGGCCTGAAGATCAGCTTCTGTCTACAAACTTCTTAGGACATCAAAATAGCTGAGCACAAAAGGACTGAACATCAAATGATTCTATTAACATTTTTAACGATTTTTCCATCCCTATTTGGGCCCCAAACAGGTTTACTACATCCCAAATCAGCAGGAAATCATTTATGAGAGCGACGTCCCAGGCCCAGAAGGTGGGGAGGGTGTCCCCCCCACATTTGGTTATTCGATGGATAACGGAAAATTTTGTCATTTAGGGGAAGAGACTACAAGTTGTTAAATGGGCGTGTTAAATGGGTTTTGGAGGTTAGACCTAGGGACTTCTCTCTATTTCTTTTCTGTATCCTTCTTTCTCTCCTATGTAGGAGTGAATACACTTGAGAAAAAATGGGACACAGACATAGTATAGAAAAGATCAAAAAAGGACAGATTATTGAATAAGCCCTTATACCTTTGTATATTGATACAACTTTAATACTATATTAGGCTAAATTGGTATTGATCATTGTATATTAATGCAAAATTAAGATTGTATTGGACTACATCAGTACTGATCTTAGCATATTGATACAAAATTAAGAATATATTTGGCCACATTGGTATTGATCTTTGTATATTGTTACCAAATTAAGGGTAACACTTCTTAAAGGTATTGTACCTAGTAATGCTTAAAAAGGAAATGTGAAGTTTTGGCCTTTGGCTACCAACCATCATAAACTGTTTAGGATAATTAAGAAATACAAACGAACAGTTATGCAAACATGTCATTTTGTTAGCTACTATGACAGTCTATCACAGTTATTTTCTAAGCTACTAAGAAATCAAGTTGTTAAGAGACAGCAACATTTGCTTATCTAAACATAAGAGATAGACAGGGCATCTTCAAAAACCCCAAGAGATCGGCAGAGTATGGCATTCAAAGATGTTTTCTTAAATTAAGATTTTTTTTGATATTGAGACATGCCAGCTCCTGACAGCATCCCCTATTCCACTCCAAGTAGAAGATGAGCATAGAAGAATCTCCAGTGTGAGATGGTTGAATTAGTGGCAAGCCTATCTCTTGGCAAAAACAAAAACAAAAAACAAAAAACAAAAACCCGTGCTTCAACTGTAGACAGACTGCTGTCCAAAAAGGACAAAACTTGGAAGCAGGTAAGTCGACAGCCTAGCTCTGCCAAGGCAGGGTAGGTAAGTCCTTCATAATTCCTGCTCTACAATCAATGTCTGTCAGAGAAATGGGGCCAAACAGCTGAGGATTGATGCGGTAATGTATGGAGAGAAAATGGAAACTGTCGAAGCAGCCACGGGTATGTCATTTCTTAGTTTTGGAAGCTGCGGGCCCTGCACTTCCTATATAATCAGATATATTTATCCCTCTCAGGTCTCTGAGAGGTGGTTGAAGAATAGATAGCTAGAGTCTCATAGTTAAATTTTGAGTCATTTAGGAATCAAGAGGGCGTTCTGGATCTAAGAAGATGTTTTTAAAATTGTGATGCAAGTTAGTATGAAAGCTGAGTTAGATGTAGAACTTTAAACTCATGGAGATGGTTAGATAGTAGAATGTTAAAGTCAGGGGCCAAATACATATGGACTGGACATTGAGAATGTATGCTAAGCCATATAACTCTCAGAATTGTGGCCTATTTATTTCAGTTGTTTTGTACTGTATTTATTGTTATAAGAGAAAGAACCATTTGTTGGACTGAAAAAAAAAGAATTATGCATTTGGGGGGATGAAAATTTATCTCACCTACATTTTTTAACTAACATAATTTATTATCATTTCAACATATAATATTTGTGCACAATAATGAGGCATAGTGTGGTGTTTGTGTGTGCATGCTCATGTGTATGTGAGTGCATGTTTGAGGGATGAGGGTTACACCTGGACATGTATTCATAGGCATGCAGAGGACAGAGGTGAACCTCAGAAGTTAATCCTCACGTGACCCTCACCTGGTTTTTTCATTTACTTTTTTAAAAATAAATTTATTTATTTGTTGCTTCAGGTTCTCCATCATATTGCCCTCTTTCTCCCCTTCCCAGCCCTGCCCTCCCACCCTCTATCACCTAACTCTTCCATCCAACTCCTCTGGAGTGGTGTGTCCCTACATAAGAGTTCCTCACCCCAGTTCAGAAGTCATATGAGGGCCAAGAGCCTCCTCATATACTGGGGGCCTACGAGGCAGTACCACCAGTGAAAAGTGTCTCATTGCCAGGGAGAGAAAACTAAAAAACAAACAAACAAACAAAAGTCTATGCATGTTCCCTTTCGTGCGTTGGTTGCAGTATAGATATCCTATACTATATAGCTAAAATCCGACTATAAGTGAATAGATGCCATGTGCATCCTTCTGGGTCTGGGTTAACTCACTCAGGATGAGCTTCCCTAGTTCCATCCATTTGGCTGCACATTGCATGATTTCATTGTTTCTGATAGCTGAGTAATATTCCATTGCGTAGATGTACCACAGTTTTTTAATCCATTGTTCTGTTGAGGGACATCTGGGTTGTTTCCAGTTTTTCATTTACTTTTTAAAGACAAGGTTTTATTTTACTTTGTATTTCTCTTTTTTAAAAGTACTTATTTGTATACAAGTATTATTTAATTTCTAAATACATGATACTCTCATAGATAAACATTGATCTTTATGTATCTTAGAGTACAGTACATACTATATCAGGTATAGTCTTTTGGAAAAAATGGTATGAAATATCACTGACCAGTTAATGCTTTATCTTTGAACTGATGACCACTTGAAAACAATACATTTCACAACTTGGAGAACAAAGTGCTCTGAGTGACAATCCAGTTAAGAATAAAAGTGTGTATATTTTTCAGTAATGTAACTTATTGCTCTATAAAGTACTGATAGATAAGTTTTAAAAACTCTTCAATCACATTTTTGTGTCAATTGTTCCTATTAGCTCTGCTTGTTTATGATGTGTGTGTCTCACACTCTATTATTAGGTGCATATGCTTTTATGATTGATATGTCTTTGCAGTTAATTTATCTTTTTATCTTGAGGAAATCACAAATATGATCCTATTTCTTTCAGGTAGTGCCAGTTGCTTTGAGATTCTTTTTGTATTATTTTCATATAGTCACATCAGCTATACATTCTTATCATTTGCAAAGTATAGATCCTTACACATTAACCTATTGACATCACTTTTTTACAATAAATAATTTCCTTATAAAAACATAATGTTAAGACTTAGTTTATTTATTTTAAACCAGTAGCAATATCTATACTTTTAAGTTTTGGGCCTATTTTCTTCAAATAGTAAAATTAACACTAAGCATATAATTATTCCAATTTCCTAGCATTTGATAATTACATGAACAATTGCTAAGGTTAATTCTGATGACATCCTTCTTAAACTTACTGTTTCTACATTATGAAAAACTAGAGTTTTGCTAATTCAGGACTCTGTCCCCTTCCTCTTGGTTGTTTTGCTACTACAAACCTACAATTTAAGAGTTTTACATCTATGTATGTCATAATTCTCACAACACATATATGTAATCCATAAATACTTCCTTAATCATGGTTTTAGTTTCCGTAGTTACCTGGAGTTGACTGAGATCTAATAACAGCATGATAAAATGTGTCTACAGATGAAGGTTTTTAATCTTCTTCATGTAATTTACTGGCTTGTTCACCAGTATCTGGGGGGACATAGTCTTCCCATATGACTCTAACTTGTGTCAAGTGGATGAAAAACTAGCCATCAATTACTATTGGTTTTTCTTCCTAGATTTTTCATTTGTTCTCCATCATTTAACTTAAATCCTTCAGCACATGTATCAGAGCCAAAATATAATCCAGTCTTTGAAACTAACATTTGAGACATCTTAAGATGTCTCAATTTCTGTTGTCTACTTCTGGTATTGACACCTGGATCCAGTGTTCTTTGATTGTTTTCACACTTATAGTAACTTCGGTTAACATTCACACACTGCCAATTATGTACAATAAAATTATGGGTTACAGAATTTTTTCACAGTTTAGTGTTATGTGGCCTTTCTGGGAGGATGTAAACAAATGTCTGTTCACCCCAGACAGCACACTGGTTACAAACTAATCCAAAAATTCTACCCAGGTCTAGCTTAGTGAATCACTGAATTTATTTTAGCAACTGTTGACACTCTTGCTAGTGGGTTGCTTACAGAAATATGGCCACTCGAAGGTGACAGTCTCACCAAATAGCCCCCCAATATAGGTGATGATCAAATCTACATCCTTGAGTTCTTTGTACAACTTTGAGGATGCTCTCAGCAACCGAGTACTCACTGCTTCTTTCCTAACATTAAAGAGTAGCCTTAAGAGTCTTGTACCTTTCAGAATTTCCTGACCTGTACAAGTTTCTGTAACTTCCTAAGACCTGTGAACCTCCTTATCCTTCCATGAGAAATGATTAAATTCTGAAGAAATAGCTACACCACAAGGTGAGGATTTGATGTAGCAAATAAAATATGTATGGTATATCTTTGAATGTGTGTAGTATCTTCCTTTTGGGGCATAGTTCCAATATACCCATGGAAGTGAGAGACATTTTTTGCAGCTTTTGGGCTTTGGCTCTTTTAAAAGGATAGTCCTCTTAATTTCTAGTTGTTTGAGAGTCTTGAACATTGAATTTAAAGTTTTAAGTTGTTATAACTAGGGGCTTCTGCTTTAGTTTTCTGCCTTGCATTAAAAAAACCCAAACGACTTATTTTTAATGATAGATATGAATGTTAAGACCAGTCTCATCTGACTTATATTTAGTGCAAGATGACAAAACAATATTGAACATGTAAGCAAAGGTAGTCGTCTGAGAATGATTCTTACTTAGTTCAAAGTTGGCTTATTTCAAAGAGCAAAATACAGAAAAAAAAAAACCCTAAAAAGTAAAAACAAAACAGGATAGTTAAGACAATCCTGAATAATAAAATAACTATTGGAGGTATCTCCATCCCACATTTCAGGGGCCTGTGACAGGGTAGGCTCCTGGGGGATATGGGACAGAGTAAGGGGTGTCTTGTGGAAGAATGAGGGGAAGGATTGAAGGACCTGGAGGGGACAAGAATTCACAAGAATACCAACAGAGTCTTTAGGGCTATTGGAATATAGATTCATCTGGCACATGGCACCATATGGTCCTAGGCATAAGAAGGGAAGCCCAGGAAACTGAAAAAGGGCTTTTTGGCTTGGTTTATTACAGAGCTACTGTAATAAACAGCATGTGTGGAGGGCATCTCTGAGACAAGTGGGGGGCCTATGACAGAATAGGCCCCTGGGGGATGGGGTGACTCTAGCTGAGACTCCTACCAGTGGCGGACATGGAGACTGAAGAGGCCACCTTCTAGCTCAGTAAACCTTCTAGTGGAGGGAGTGGGGCACCAACCTACCCACAAAACCTTCAACCCAAAATTTACCCGGTATACAAGAAATCCAGGGATAAATAAAGATGTAGCAGAGATTGAGGGAATGTCCAACAAACTACTGGCCCAATCTGAGACCTACCCTGTGGAAGAAAGCTAATCCCTGTCACTATTAATGATACTCTGCTATGCTTGCAGACAGGAGAATAGCATAATTCCTCTGAGAGGCTGAATCAATCAGGGGACCTAAACAGATGCTGAGACTCACTGCCAAACATCAGGCAGAGTAAGGGGTGTTTTGTGGAAGAATGAGGGGAAGAATTGAAGGACCTGGAGGGGACAAGAATTCCACAAGAACACCAACAGTCTTTAGAGCTTTTGGAATATAGATTTGCCTGGCACATGGCAACATATGGTCCTAGCCATAAGAAGGGAAGCCCAGGAAATTGAAAAAACGGTTTTTTGGCTTGGCATTGTTTCTCAATGTGGTCATACTTTGAAAGAGCCTGGCTGAAGATTTCAGTCTAGATGGGCAGATCCCAGATTTGACTAAGGCAATGTGAATCTTTGTTTTGGAGCTGTAGAGGCTGCTGCTCCATGAGAGACAAGGATGATGCCCTGGTGTGTGAAATGGCTGCAAAGCTGCAGAAACCACAAGAGAGAGCCCTGCTGAGGGAAGAGCCCTTGAGCTGTGAGTTACCACAAGAAACCATGAAAAACAATGCCCTATTTAAGGGAAATAGGGGTAGAGCCTCCCTTCCTTTAGAGAGAGAGAGAGAGAGAGATAGATAGAGAGAGAGAGAGAGCACCCGAGAGATGGAAGTACAAAGCAGAGGTGTTCCAGAGGCCTCTGACTAGCCTCAAGACTCTAGACCATGGCCTCATGTGAGAGACTGCGACAGCCAGCCCTCAGACCACATCAACCCTGAGGTGGTAAAACATGGCCAGATAGAATCCTCAGAACATAAACTGAAAGGTGGAGTCTGAGAGAGAGCTTCTTTCCATGAGTCAGTCCAAGGAGAGTGGCAGAAAAGGCACGACATACAACTAGCTGAGAGAAAGTTAGTGAAAACCAGGCACTGAAGACATCCACAGGCTGAGAGCCGCTGAGTGAATGAATGAAGCTCAAAGGAGGCAAGTAGAACTCTAAGACCATGGCAAAGACCTCGAAAACAGACAGGAGAGTAAACCCTGTTATTTGAGGGCATCACATAGGCCCAGACAAATGAATTAGCCCCAGCAAGGCCTCGAAGCCAAGGCAAGGCAGCAAAACCAAGAACTAAGCCACACAGCACAGCAAGTGCTCTGAGTAGTTCAGCTGTTTCAAGGAGGGATGGCAAGAAGTGTCCATGGACACTCTCAGCCAACTGAAGCCAGCCCCAAGCTGAGCTCTTGAATCAGACTGACAGCACAAGCTAGTGGGTGACTCTATGCCTTGAGACTGAGGAGAAAGCCTCAAACCTAAGCTGAATTGAGGCAGAGGCCGCCATAATGCCAGACCCAGACTGCTGATTGCAATTTGAAGTGTGCCTAGGAATAGAAGGCTGACAAGTTTCCTCTCAAGGACCCTTGGCCTTAATATCCTTTCAAAAGGGTTAAGTTAGGTTTGTTTAAGTGTTGTTAGGTATTAGGTATTTATAGGTTATAGGTGTTTTGGTATTAATAAATATAATTTAATAAAATTTTTGTTCATAAGAGTCAACTAACTTAGGCCCATGGGGTTTCACAGAGACTGCAGCACCAACCAAAGAGCATGCACAAACTGGATCTAGGCCCCCTACACATATGTAACCAATGGGCATCTTGGTCATCATGTCGGTCCTCTAGCAAGTGGAACAGGGGGATGTTTCTGACAGGGATTCTGTTGACTGCTTTTTGATCACTTCCCACTAATGGGGCTGCCATGCCTGGCCTCAGTGGAAGAGAGTGCTCTCAGTCCTGATGTAACCTGATGTGCAAAGGTGGGATGGTACGGGGTTCCTCTTTTCTGAGGAGAAGAGAATATGAGATAGATGGAAGAGCATGGGAGGGTGGGACTCTGAGAAGGATATGGAGGGGGCTATGATTGGAATGTATATATATATGTGTGTGTGTGTGTGTGTGTGTGTGTGTGTGTGTGTGTGTGTGTGTAACTAGAGATGTGATGAAAGGAATCAAATCACAGACTCTGACATAATTCAACACACCTAAAGATACCTGTTTTTTTACAACAAAGCCACAAATATACACTAGAGAAAAGACAGCATCTTCAACTAATGCTTCTGTTCAAACTGTATTCCAGCATGTAGAAGAACAAAAAGCTTTTGTCTATCACCTTGTACAACTCTCAACTCTGTAGAAGTAATTAATTAAATTATGTTGATCATCATTTGTAAAAATAACTAATTAAATTATTAACCAATATTTAAGTTATATTTAATTGGTCAGCAGTGTTAATTCTTAACTGGCCATTTTAAATGAGCACAGAGACACCACATGGATTTTAACAAGCCTTGGCCTGAATTGAGCAATCTTGGCCCAACTAAGCTGGCCCTTAATTCTATTCCTCAAATATGACTCCATATATATATATGTCCCTTTGGACTGCTATTCTCCATGCTATGCCAATGTTCCAGGACATGTGGCATGATCTTCTTTCATCTTCCTCATCATGTGTCTCCTTCTTCCAAATTCTGGCTTCTTACTCTCTTCAATGATGCTGGAGGCTTCCTCTACCCATCAACCTCTCTGCTTCAGACGTCCGCACCTTAGTCCTGCCTCCTTCTGTCTTTGCCCAATTCAGGCCTCAGCATTTATTTAACCAATCAGAGAAAGTAATAGACAGAAAACAAGCCTCTGGGACCAATTAATTAACATTTAGAATGCATAACATCACCCCATCAAAATTCCAAATGTCAAGGACCTCAACATAAAACTAGATACCTCCAATCTAATAAAAGAGAAAGTGAAGAATAGGCTTGAACTTATTGGTGTAGGAAAGGACTTTCTGAACAAGACACTGAAAGCACAGGCCTTAAGATAGACAATTAAAAACTGGAACCTCATGAAGATGAAAAGCGTATGTACAGCAAAGGACATCATTACCTGAACAAAGCAGCAGCCTACCTACTTGGAAAAAAATCTTTGCTAATTTCACATATGACTACACTAATACTATATAGAATATATAAAGAATTAAAAGTAGTGAATATCAAGAAATCAAACAACCCAATTAAAAACTGGATACAGATAGAAACAGAGAGTCCTTAAAAGATGAAACATAGATACCAGAGAAAAATGTAAAGAAATGGTCAGCTCCTTAGACATCAAGGACATACAAATTAAAATTATTTTGAGGTCTCATCTTAGTCCAATAAATATTGATCTTACTTGAAGATCAGTAAAATGAATGACAAAGCATACCAGTGAAGATGTGGGGGAATGGGAATGTTTATTCATTGCTGGTGGGAATGTAGGCTTGTGCAGGCATTGTGCAAATCAGTATGGTTATTCCTCAGGAATCCAAAAACTGATATATCAATATCCAGATATTCTATTCTTGGGCATATACACAAAGAACTCAACATTTTACTACACAGATAACTGTACATCCATGTTCATTGTTGCTCTATTCATAATAGCCAGAAATTGGAAACAGACTAGATGTCCACCAACTAGTGAATGTATAAGTAAATGAATGAAAATGATGCCTGATAGCCAAGAATCATTATAGATCAATCAGTATCAAATGGTAAATGAGGGGTCATTGATATAATTCATAAAACATCTGATTCAAAAATGGGTACAGTTGGTCTAAATTGTCACAAGGACTTGAAAGCAAGGTTCCTACTTTTGCCTGATGTCATAAGTAAAGAATTATTACCAGCCACAGTTACTACTTTCTCCTCTGTACTTGTCAAGTGCAATCATAAAAGTGTAGTTTTGTTGTTGATTTCTTCATATGTGTCTGTCTGTGAGATTAAAGGGTAAAAGTAGCTACATTCTCTTCCAACCTAACTTCAGAATCTGACAGACACTCTTAGAAAGAGAAGCCAGGAAGAGGCTAATGGAATCATGGAGCATAGTACCTTCATGTAACATGAGGAAAACCTGGACAGTTCTCTAGGTAGGGAGCCACAGAGGCAAGATGCAACCCAGCTGTCCTTACTGGAATGAGTCCTCAGCCACCTTCCGTGCATTCCACTGAAGGTGGTTTCAATTCATGTTTGTCTAGAAGGACATCCATCCTGAAGACTGACTCACATTATAAAACTCACTAACCTTCCATGTATAAGTGTATACATGTACTTGTGTATACGTGAGCATAGTCACTGCTTATTTATCTCTGTAAAACCTCCATAGAATTAGCTTCCAAGAATGGCATTTTATCCTTTAAGCACCTCTGTCTAAATGTAGACTTTTGCTGTAGCAATGTTTCTTTAACTGGGAAATCACACATTACAAGTTATCCAATTACATCATTTTGGAACAGCCATCTGGTAGTATATGGACCACTAGTGACCTCTAGTGTCACAGCTTGTTGGTGTCCCTCAAACTGCAAAGATTAACCAAAATAAAATGGTGTCAAGACAATCTTTTGTCAAACAGGAAAATATTATTGATTCATAAACCCTTTACTAATAGAAAAGTAAAATAAACGCAATTGCTGCCTTATGTTTTCTATGAAATTTTTGCATAAATGTTTCTACAAAAATAGGAAGTGAAAACTTGTCATTTCAGGTACAATTCAACAATTCAATATTATATTACTGCTTAATTTCAAGAAGTGATGTTTATCATTCCACTTTATTGTAAAATATAATTTTCAAAAATGATATCACTTATAAGCATAAATTAAAGAAATTTATAACTGAATTTTTATGTTACTATACTTAATCAATATTCAGAACTGAATTATTTCTGTAGGTCTTCAGATTGACTTGTGAATTTAGCAAGAGATCAGAACAGTGACTATTTGATTTCTAAATAAGTGGTTCTATTTTAGGGGTTTATACTGAAAATGGGAAGAATTAACAATACTTCCCAGTATAATTTAGTACATAAGCACAGTAACTTCAGGTTTAAATTCTTATTGATTTTGGAAAATAGCTGAACATTTTTTATTTATAAACCTGAAAATGTTAACTCTTCCTGGAATGCCCACTGAAATAATTTTTTGATTAATATTTTCACTTTTTATAAAATCACAGTAGTTTTGTTCATGGCATAAAGCCACATCAGTGATGGATTTGACAGCTTAGTATTAATTTAGCCAATGTTACACTTTCTAAATTTCATTTTGCAAAACCTCTTCATTTCTAATTAACTCCATCCACAGAAGTAGCAATTTCTTTCCTCTTCAAGTCTATTTTCAATGAAATAAAGCTCTTTATGACACACATGATGAATTGAAACGCTCAAATTCATTAAAGTCTTGTGTTTGCATATGTGAGTGCCCATGTATGTGAAATCATATCAAGTATCTGCAAATTTTAATTTTAATTGTTTCTAAAGCACAACTAATTACAGAGTATACATATTTATAAAGCATTATTCTTTTTGAAAATCATGTTTTATGAGTTCAGCAACATAAATTTTCACTGAAATGAGATACTGATATATTTTGAAAAGGATTATTGACAATAAAATTAAAGGTTTTAATAATTTCATACATGAATAAAATACTTTTTGATCAATTATGTTGCCTTATTCCCTCTCTTTTAGTTACTCTCTTGAGTTCCAACTACTTTTCACTCCAATCTCTTTTATTATCTCCCTTTTAATACTCAGAGACCCTTTAGTGGTGCCTGTATGTGCATTGCTGTACATTTAATGAAAAGAAAAGGGAAGCCACAGCACTGAGAGAAGGTACATGTTTAAGATTGCTGCTACTGTTATTCTTAAGACAAAACAAAACAAACTCTGCTTTTGATAGTCACTTGTTTGCCCTGCCTGGGAGACAAGGACTCTTCAGCTGCCCTTGTTATTTTGCTGTATGGGACAAGATACAAATCATTTCCATGAAAAGCTTGTATACAAAATGATAGATAACACTAGTAATCCACTACACGACTGTTTTAGTTTCTGGACTTGTTTCAAACTAAATGATTTATTTATCAAGTACATAATCATTTATATACTTAGTTTTCCTGAGATGTTAACATGGCAAAGAAATAGATGAAATTGACAAACTGAATTTTAATCTGAGAACGTCAGAACAAATTATGGCAATATTGATGTTCTAAATTTCCCCACAAAGATATTAAATTAGCAAGTCATTGAATTACCTAACTAACAAATAGAACCAGAGTACACAAATCTGTTAGTGTTCTATTTGTTATGGAATTATATCTCCTACAGAGTATTAATGGGTCTATATTAAATACTTATCTCAGTGAAACACTAACTATAACGGTTATTAAGGAAGATATATATTGCTAAAAATAAGAAAAATTCATGTTAAGTAACATGGAGTTCCTTAAATATCTTCTATATTTAACTATGAAAGATTAGTTACAATGATTAAGTGGTTTTCTGCTCTATAGATAACAAACTCAGTAACATAGAGAGCAGTAACAGAAGCAGAAACTTAAATGTATCAAGCACTAGGTGTCAGTCGTTTTTTTAATACATTTATATTTATTGTGTTAGACTAACTCCATGAGGTTGTATATAGTTGAAAGAATGTATATTTAGTGAGGTTCTGTGCTCAAAGTCTTATTTGTATTAAGTGATAGAGACAACAATTCATAGATAATAAATGGCAAATACTATGTCTCCAATATCTCAATAGCACTGAATGGTAGAGGTCCTGATTTGAAAGTCACATGATTGATAAGTGATATTAAAAGGATATTGTCGATGACAAAGAAGTAACTGGTAGTTAGGCAATCATATCAGATATAACTTTCTGAGCATTCTGGAAAAAACGGAAATGACCATGGCCAAACATCAGTGTTTTCTTCCATATGTTACCAGATCAATACTTCAGTTTACTAGTGAGAAAACTCAGGCTGCAGAGACTACTACTAACCACCTATGGAACCTTGGATTCATAAGTTCCACTACATAATATGACTGTGGCCTTAAAGCTTTAAGTTCCTTCACTTTCTCCCTCTCCACCACTCATCTAACTTTGAACACCCAGCTTTTACCAGTTATTTCTGTGCCAGCTAGGTGTTCAAACTTAGATGGTGATTGGGTGTCTATACTAGAGGTTTTCTTTGAGATATCAACAATGATAAAGGGTTGGTCAAGTGAGCAGATACATTAGTATAGGTAAATCCTCGACCGGTAGAGGGAGAAAGTGAGGGAGCTTCAAAACATTAAGGTTACAGAGTAGAATGCAGTGGGGCCCAAGGTTACACAGAAGGTTAGCAATAGTCTCTGTAGCCTCGGTTTTCTCCTTGTAAATTGAGGGGTTGGTCTAGATACATGTAGAGGAGGAGACTGATCGTTGTCCACACTTCCATCTTTTCCAGAATGTTCAGAATGGTGTAGCTGATACGATTGCTTAGCAAGCACCTGTGTTTTCCAGTGTCACCTGTGAGCTTGTGTCATTAATTAACTGAGTTATACTTTTCAGTGATGTCAGAAGAGGTGACACCACTTCCGTGCCTGGCCTCTCACACCTTCACACAGCCTTCATATCCCGGTTCCTTCTTCACAGTCTGGAAGACAGAAGTATCTGAGCCTTTCACACAAGCAAACCAGGAGAAATCTCTAAGGTCTAACTCAGAAACAGAGTTGGAAA
Organism: Lophiomys imhausi; assembly: GCA_907164525.1. NCBI lineage: Eukaryota > Metazoa > Chordata > Mammalia > Rodentia > Muridae > Lophiomys > Lophiomys imhausi. The sequence goes on along the minus strand of CAJQZJ010009649.1, from coordinate 24,677,483 downwards.
GCCAGGTTCTAAAGCATTGCCTGGAGCACAGCTCTCTGCCAGCCCAGAAGGCTTACCTCAGAGTCCCATGTGAGGAAAATATATACTTTTGTTTTCTCTAAGTTGCTAAAAATTGCTTTTTTTCAGAACAGCAGTTTCCAGTAAGTAGTATATTATAAAATTTATACTATAAAATATTTTATGATTTCTTATTGAAACAAATGACACTTCTTTTGTTTTTTTGCAAGAAATAGGCAAGTCTTTAGATTGTTGTACATTTTGTAACAACAGTAATCCTATCTTTGCTTACTTATCACTGTTCCTAGTGCTTGCCAGAGCTAGGAATGAAACTCAAAGTCTTCCTAGTCAAGTGTTGTATCACTGCTGCATACATCCAAAGACCCCAGGTCTATCTTTGAATGCTCATGTTTGTAAGTATTCATCAAGTGGCCCCTAGACAAGGGAGACTCACAAAAACATGTCCAATATAGTTCTTACTACCCTCATGTTTCCAGTCTCATTGAAGAAATAAAACAAGCATGTATGATCTTAGATACAGAAATAAAATGCATTCACAGAAAGGAAAGTAAAATAGTTACTGATATGAATTATAAAAAATTCAGAATAGGAATATTTTAATTTGGATTTTGATTTGCAGTAGAAAAATATATATCTAAGGTGAAAACAAACAGAAATGATCAAAATTAGTAAATATTGAGGCAGTTCAGCTCAAAAGAAGTAGGAATATGGACATAAGAGAAGCAGAAATTAAATTTGGAATGATCAGTGTTGACAGAATGTTCAAGACATTAAATGTAGGCCCAAGAATTGTTGCCATAGGTATTAATAAGTAATATTTCTAAAGACCTTCCAAAATAAAAGAAATATCAGTATGTTAAGTATGTTGGCTTGATGAGAAATTGAAGATAAAGAGATATTAATTTTGTGGAAATACAAATTATTAATGCATGTTAATAAATTTTAACAAGAGTTGTGTTGTTAGCTTTTTTTTTTAATCAGCTGGTCCCATTAGAGTCATCCAGGAGTGTGGAACCTCAACTGAGAAAGTATCTTCATCAGACTGGACTTGCAGACAAGTATGCCTTAGTGTCTCGGTTAGTGATTGATGTGAGAGGGACCAGCCCACAGAGGCTGGTGGCCTTGCTGAGCAGGTGGTACTGGGTTGTAAAGAAAACTCACTGAAAAAGTCATGAAGAGCAAGCCAGGAAGCAGTGTTCCTCCATGGTTCTGCTTCAGTTCCTACATACACATTTCTACCCTGATTACCATCAATGACAAAGATTGACCCTTTCTTCCCTGAGTTGCCTTTTTAAAAAATATTTATTTATTACTTCAGTTTACGTCTCCATCACAGTACCCTCTTTCTACCCCTCCTAGTCCCACCCTCCCACCATTTACCCCCTATCCCTTTTATCCCACTCCTCTGGAGTGGAGTGTCCCTACATATCAGTCCCCTCCCTAGTTCAGCAGTCATATGAGGCCCAAGAGACTCCTCATACACTGGGGGCCTACAAGGCAGCACCACTAGGGCAAAGTGACTCATTGACAGGAAAAAAAGTCTATGTTCCTGTTCCCTTTGATACATTGGTTGTAGTATAGTTATCCTGTACTATATGGCTAAAATCCAGTTATAAGTGAATAGATGCCATGTGCATCCTTCTGAGTCTGGGTTAGCTCACTCAGGATGAGCTTTTTGATCAGATTGTTTAATCACAGCAAAAGCTAAACAAACTAGGACAATTGGAGAGGATGTATAGGAATTGAACTCACATGCACAGGTGGTGGGAATGTGAACCAGTGTTGCTAACTCTAGAGTTTCTATATGACCCAGAATCCCACTCCTACAAATAGACCATATAAGAAATGGATTTGTATGGCTACATGAAAACTTGTATACAAGTTTTCATGTAGCCATACATGAAATCAAAATAACAAAAAGGTGAAAGTTATATTAATTTCTATCAACTGTCAAATAGATAAGTAAATTGTGGCATGCCCACATAATGGTATAATTATTTGCCAACAAAAGCATGAAGTACATAAACATCCTACAACATTAATGAACCTAGAAAACATCATGCTAAGAATTAGAATCAGTCATAAAGAAAAAATAATCATGTGTGATTCCATTTATAAGAAATGTCCCAATTAGGTCATTAGAGGCAGAAAATAAATTGTGCTTTCCTAATGCTAGGATGAGTAGAAGGCTATTGGGTAATTATTGATATGTTAAAGGTTAATTTTGGAAGTATAACTGTTATAGCTTAATTGAAGTGATAACTCCACAGGTCTCTGAATATAACAAACCACTGAATTAGACATTTTAAATATGCAAATATTGTGGCATAGAATTATGTCTCAGTAAAGTAATATTTAAACTATTTCTTAGAATGACTACAATAAGGAATGCCAGCATCCTTTGAGTAATATATTTTCAAATATAGCTACTATACATCAGAGGACCCTATCTCCTGTAAATTTAATACTAAATATTTGGGGGAAACCAGTAAAATTCAATTATTTATTTCATCTATTGCATTTGCTTTTATGACATGTCATAACCCTACCATACTGAATGGAGAAGGAAATAAAAGCATTTATACAAACTTATACAGAAGTGTAGAGAAGGTAATGGGAGTGACTGTCATCACCCTGTTAAATCTGAGAAGAAGGGAGTGTGGATCAGAGTGATTTTTGCCTAAGAATCTGGGTAGATATTGTCCATAGTTGGTGGGTTAAAACACCAATAGTTCATTGGGCCTTTTTTTTTAATCCCATAAATTAAGTAAATTCTATGCACATTTCTGGTAATCTGAAAAACAAAGATATTGTGCTACATCTACACAATGGAATATTGCTCTGCTATCAGAAACAAAGATATCATGAAATTTTCAGGCAAATGGATGGAACCAGAAAAGATCATCCTGAGTATTTACTCACTCATAAGTAGATATTAGCCAATATATGGTGGATTGACAAGCTACAATCCACAGACCCAGAGAAGCTGAGCATCAAGGAGGGCTCAAGAGATAACACTTGAATCCCTCTAAGTAGGGAAGATAAAATAGACATTGTAAATGGATGAAGGGAAGGATCTGAGCAGGAACTCAGCATTCAGGCCATCTGAGAAACCTTATCCAGCAGAAAATGAGGCAAAGGTCAGGAAATCTTCAGGAAGGGTTGCGGGAGGGTTTGAGGAAGCTGGGGGGATCAAGGACTCCACAAAAAGACCCACATAGGCAATTAACTTGGACTCAATGGAGTTTAAAGAGACTGAACTACCAAAGAGCTTGCAGGGACTGGCCCTAGGTTTATTACACATAAGAAGCTGATGGGCTGCTTGGTACTCAAGTGGATCCCCTAACAATCCCAGACTTGGATGATGTTGCCTCCCTCAGGAGCTCATGTTCCTGCGTAAGCTGCCTTGTCTTACCTCAGTGGAGGAGGAGGCACTTAGTCCTGATGAGGTTTTGGTATACCAGGGTAGGTTGATGCTTGGGGGACGGGGAGGGTGTGGAGGTTTGGTGGGAGAGTGGGACTGAGAAGAGGGGAGGGAGGAAAATGGGGATTGGAATGTAAAAAAAGAAAATCTTAAATAAAAATAAATTTAAAAAATATAGGACATACCATCTTGAGTTGCATTTCTCTGATGATTAAGGATGTTGAGCATTTCTTCAAATGTCTCACTGCCATTAGAGATTCCTCCTTTTTGAATTCTTGGGTTAGATCTGTTTCCCATTTTTTGATTGGATTATTTGGTTTCTTGGTGTTTAATTTCTTGAGTTCTTTATAAATTTTGGATATTAGCCCTCTGTTGGAAGTTGGGTTTGTAAAGATCTTTTCCCAGTCTGTAGGTTGCTGTTTTGTTCTAGTTACAGTGTCCTTTGCTGAACAGAAGCTTTTCAGTTTCATGAGGTCCCATTTATTGACTGTTGGTTCTAGATCCTGAGCTGTTGGTGTTCTTTTCAGGAAGGTGTCACTTGTGCCAATGAGTTTGAGGCTTTTCCCACTTTCTCTTCTATTAGATTTAGAGTGTCGGGCTTTATGTTAAGGTCTTTGATCTACTTGGACTTAACTTTTGTGCAAGGTGATAAGTATTGGATTAATATCATTCTTTTACATCTCAGCATCCAGTTAGACCAACACCATTTGTTGAAGATGCTGTCCTTTTTCCATTGTACAGTTTTGGCTCCTTTGTCAAAAATTAAGTGTCTATAGGTGTGTGGGTTCATTTCTAGGTCTTCAACTCTATTCCATTGATCCATGGGTCTGTTTCTATACCAGTACCATGCTGTTTTTATTACTATTACTCTGTTACATCTCACACCTATCAGAATGGCTAAGATCAAAAACTCAAATGACAGTACATGCTGGCCAGATTGCAGAGAAAGGGTGGGAGTGCAAACTTGTACAACCACTATGGAAATCAGCCTGTGGATAACTTAGAAAACTTGGAATAGACCTACCTCAAGACCCAGCCATAAGACTTCTGGGTATCCACCCAAATGATTCCTCACCAAATCACAAGGACATATCCTCATCTATATACATAGCAGCCTTAATTGTAGTAGCTAGAAACTGGAAACAACCCAGATGTCCCTCAACTGATGAATGGATAAAAAATTTGTGGTACATATACAAAACGGAATACTTCAGCTATCAGAAACAAGGAAATCATGCAATTCACAGCCAAATGGATGGAACTAGAGAAGCTCATTCTGAGTGAGCTAACATGGATTCAGAAAGATGCACATGACATCTACTCACTTATAATTGGATTTTAGCCACATAGTACAGGAAAACTATCCTACAATCAACACACCAAAAAGATCAGTAACACAGACTTTGTTACCTATCAAGGAGACAATTTGCCCTAAAGGTGCTACCATGTAGGCCCCCAGTGCAAGAGGAAGCTCTTAGCCCTCATATGACTATTGAACTGAGACAGTCTGATATGTAGGGACACTCCACATTGGAGGAGTGGGATAGATGGGAGAGGGAGGAGAGGGTGGAAGGGTGGAACTGGGGGGAGGAGAGGGCAGTTTGATAGAGATGTACCTTGATGTGATAAATAAACATTATAATAAAAATATATAGGACATATCTAACTCTATCCTGTTGATCTAAACATATAGTCATAACTATATCTTGTGCCATCTTTGGCCATTTATCCACCATGGTTGGCAAATATTACCCCCTCCTTAAGATGTCACATCTTAAACCCCATGGCATTTAAATATCTTAAATTATATGAAAAATGGAGAATTAAGGTTTTAGATGGAATTAAATCTCAAACCAACAGAAATTAAAATGAAGAATTATGTTGGCTCATTCAGGTACCTCAGTATAGTCAAAAGGGCCTTTAATGTGAGAGAAGTGTAAGAGTCAGACCACAAATGTGTTCTAAGAAAGATTCAGTGATGAGACAAGAATACCAGGAACATTTGAGAAGGAGCCAAGGGCCCATATAAGGATTTCGTCAGTCTCCAGCAAGGAGTACATCTCAGTGAACACCTTGAGTATAACCCAATGGAATGAGTTTAGACTTTTGACTCTCACAAATGTAAGACAATAAATACTTTATTTTAATCTACCAGCTTCTTCGTAATTGCATTTTACGGTAGCAATAGGAAATTATTGCACTCACTAAAATTAATCTAACTTTCCACCTCAGCCCAGAAACTGCACCTTCTATATATAGCATCAAATTATTCTGTTTCAGTCATGACACTAACTCCCAAACAATATTTATTTGTGAGATAAACATTGTGATTTGATATGAGGAAAGCCTTTTAATAGATTCCTTTGTCAAAACAATTACTAAGACAGATATTACTAGACTTAATGAATATTTAAGTCATGATCATACAGTTATTTTAATTAATGTCAGATTAGACACCAATTTAGAAGCAAAATATATTTTAAAACCCTCAAGTAGCACAAGAGATTTGTACAAGATTAATTTTTAAATGTTAAGGAGACAAGCTTGCTGTTTGCTATGAGGTAATCTCTGCTATAAAAACAAACTATGTCAGGAAATGAGGAAATGTTTGACACTCCAATAACATGACTGTTGATGATGGTGGAGGCAGTACCTCACTTATAGCAGTATTTTTATGAAGATCTTGAAAATGCCTTCATACACATGCCAAGCAGGCAAATTAATTTAGGAAAGAGGTTCAGTCCTATATGGAAATCTGAATAGTAGTGAAATCCATACATCACTACAGCTAGACAAAAGCTTAGTGAAGGTGGTACAGAGTGAAAGGGTCAGCTTGAGAGGCCAGCAAGGAAAGAATCTGGAACCTTTTGAACTTTGCATTGAAGGAAGTTCTTCTTACTCTTGAGAATTAATGGAAATTAATGAAAGTTTTGTAAGAATGGTGCAGGCATGCTTTGACTTGATATCCATATAAAGACAATCTCTCTGAGACCAAAGGGAAAGCTGCAAAGGAGAACTTGATGTGTAAATAAATAGAGTAATTGGGCTGTTGTTTATCTACACAAGAAAAGGTGATTCCCATTATAAAGTGATTAGCAATGGAGAATGAAAGGAGAGGCTGACTCAAGAAATATTTAAGAGATAAAAATTAATTTGTTTTACATTTCAATAGTTTCCTCATCTATGTTCATAGCAGCCTTATTTGTAATAGCTAGAAACTGGAAAGAACCCAGATGTCCCTCAACCAAAGAATGGATTAAAATTCTGTGGTACATCTACACAATGGAATATTACTCAGCTATCAGAAACAACGAAATCATGCAATTTGCAGCCAAATGGATGAAACTAGAAAAGCTCATCCTGAGTGAGCTAACCCAGGCTCAGAAGGATGCACATGGCATCTATTCATTTATAATCAGATTTTAGCCATATAGTACAGGATAACTATGCTACAGCCAATGCACCAAAGGGATCAGGAACATAGACTTTGTTACCTGTCCATGAGACACTTTGCCCTAGTGGTGCTGCCTTGTAGGCTCCCAGTATATGAGGAGGCTGTTGGCCCTCATATGACTGCTGAACTGGGGTGCAGGACTGTTATGTAGGGACACTCCACTCTGGAGGAGTGGGTTGGAAGGGATAGGGGGTGGAGGGTGGGAGGGTAGGACTGGGAGGGGTGGAAAAAGGGTACTGTGATGGAGATGTAACCTGAAGTAATAAATAAACATTAAAAATAAAATAATTTTGTTGGTGACTATAAATTTATTTAAAAGCTGTTGTTTCCTATATACAGAGAATAGGGTGGAGAAATTGGGGTTCTTTAGAGAAATAGAATCTCTGTGCACTTTTAAAGATTAGTTTTATGTTTAATTCTGTTTATCTATATATGTAAATTTCTTTTAGCCTCCAGGAAAGAGTACAACTCAGTATGTGCACATGAGTTCCAGTGCCTTCTGGATCTGAGAATGCTGATGGCACAGTTTTGATACATAACTAATGTCCTGAGAATCCCAAGAACCAAAGATGTAACTTTCAGCCTGTGCCTAAAAGCTCAAGAGCCAGGTGTGCAGAAGTGGTCAACTCACCACAAAGACAGGAGGACTAAGAGCATTTTGTCTGTCTTTTTATACTATCCAGATCCACAGTGGATCAGATAGTGCTCACACACATTTGTGAGGTTGTCCTCATTCAGAATACAAACTCAAATGCTAATGTTTCCCAGAAATATTCTCACAGTTACACCCACAAAGAGTGTTTAAAACCTATATTGAAATCTATGCCCACTCTAGCTGATGTAAAATTAGCCATCATAGCACAGTTGCTATACTCTTGTCCAAACATCTTATTTGCAATTTCATGCAGCTGCTGTCTTCCTTTTCACATTCTTAACCATGTGTCTTAGCATAATACCTTCCAACAGCAATATTCTTGTCAGAAAGTACATGGAAAAATGCCTTTATTTAGGTAACTCTTTGTTGCTGAACCAACATGAAGAATCTTTAAGACTCCAATAAAGTCCCGTTAATAAGGATTAAATCCAGTGTCCATATTTTAAATGCATGAAAACCTCAGAAAGAGAATATGATTTTGTCCTCCTCTTTATAGCAGTGGTTCTCAACCTTCCTAATGTGTAACTCTTTAATACAGTTCCTTGTGCTGTGGTGACCCCCAACCATAATTTTTTCATTACTATTTTATAACTGTAATTTTACTACTGTTATGAATCATACTGTAAATCTAATAACCAGGATATCTTAGGAGGTTGAAACCCACAAATTGAGAACTACTGCTTTAAGGGGTAGTAAGTTTGAACAAAAGAGAAGAAAGTTAGAGCCAACTGCAACAATAATGAACAGTGTCTTGCATAGCAACCACTTAGATGTGGTGCCTGAGGAAAGAAGAAAACACTAAATCATGACATAAATATCTGGGTGATATTTGGTAGTAGGCATTGTCATTAACTGAACTAAATAAAGGAGAAATGGATTTGAGTAGGGGGAAATGAGAACTCTTTGAGCACATTTGAATTTCTAGTTGGAAAACTCAGAGATTGCATGCTTAAGTTTTTAGAGCTCATGATTGAGACCTAAGAACTACTTATAAGTTTGGGACAACTAAATGAAGTCACAGTGTCTGTTCAGAGGAAGTCTATGTTCTATACTGTAAAATAACTAGAAATGAGAAATATGGACGTTTAGGAGCAAAGCTGGAGAGGATAATATTTGTATGAGTATGCTGTGTGTGGTGCACATGCTTGTGTGTGTGAACATTTAGGGAGTACTCTCATACATGTGTAGAAGTCTGAAATTGATATTGTGTGTCTTTTTAAACACTCTTGTAGAAAAAAGACTAATTAAATTATTTACTAGTATTGAAATTGTATTTAATTGGTTTGGCGCTGTTAATCCTTAACCCACCATTATAAATGCATACACACAGACACCACATGGGTTTTATCAAATCTAGGCCTGAGTTGTACAATCCTAGCCCATCTAAGCTAGCTCATAATTCTATTACCCAAAAATAACCCCATATATACATACATCTCTTTTGAATATTATTCTCCACACTATGCCGATGTTCCAGGCCATGTGGAAGGATCTTCTTTAGTCTACCCCATGGCATGTCCTCCTGTTTGCTCCTGGCTTCTCTTACTAGCTTCTTCCTCCCAAGATGCCCTCTCTCTCTAAAGCCTGAGCACCTTAGTCCTGCCTACCTCTGTTTTTGCCCAATCTCCAGGCCTCAACATTTATTTTACCAATCATAGACAAAGTAAGTAACAGACAGCAAGCAGGACCCATCAACATTTAGAATGCTTAACACCAACCCATCATTTCCCTCCATTTGTCTAATAAAAAGGCTAATTTTTTAACTCATATAGTAAAAACAATAAGAACAAATATGAAACAATCAAGAAAACCATATATAAAAGGTACACACATAATGTTTAGCCTATTTGTATCAGGCTGTCTTGAAGAAGAAAAAATCATCTATCTTGGTGTGTCTAAAATTCTGAAACTAAATAATTTCTATCATATCCTATATTCTCCTTTAGCTCTTAAATAACTCAAGTTTAATTGAAATTTTATAGCTATTATGTCTTCAGCCCATCAAAGACATAAGAAGGGATAAAGGTATTATTTGAGTGAATAGGAAGCACAGAAGAGCAGCTCCCAAAAAGAAAAAAATGACAGTTTTCTGCCTAAACAGTCCGAAATATCTCTCGATACCATTGAAGCATCATGCTCAGTCTTCTGGCCAAGCATATCTCACAGACATAATTGTGCAGCAGGAAATAAGGATTTTCCCATTCTGTCTCTGCAGAATCAGGATATCGACTTACCTACATTTAAGCTCTGGTCCATTTTTTGGACTGTAACAAAATGTCATGGTTACAATTGTTGATGATGAAATATCTTAGCAAAGTTGTTCTAGAAATTTTTGTTTCTTAGTTACTATACTGTTAATTTTTAATGGAAAATGATCTGAGATCCAAGCAAAGGAGTTGGATGACAGGGCAGTAAAGGTAATCTAAGTGGCTACAAATTTTAACTTACAGTTGTCAGCTAGCAGTATTGCCACCTGGCTAGGGTCTAGGATGATCAGGAAAGTTCTCAACCTTTCCCCAACTATAAAGCTGTAGAGGACACTTCTCCACATTTACCTTTTCCTTATTTACTATTGGCCATTCGGGGAAGAATACATTTTATTTATCAAGGTTAATTTTTTTTGCCATTATTGTTCTCTATGCATCCAAATAGGAAAGAGAATGTAGAGAAAAAGAAATACAATTCCTGAGCAAAATGATCTAAAATATAGGCTCAATATGAGGAAACTACTGAGTTTTTTTGTTTTTGTTTGTTTGTTGTTTTTTTTTTTTTTGCTGTTTACTAGATTGCTGTCCATAGCTTGTTCAGCCTGCATTCTTCTTCTTCTTCTTCTTCTTCTTCTTCTTCTTCTTCTTCTTCTTCTTCTTCTTCTTCTTCTTCTTCTTCTTCTTCTTTTTAACTGTTTATATATTACTTCAGGTTACATCTCCATCACAGTGCCCTCTTTCCACCCCTCTCACTCCTCCCCTCCCACCCTCTACCCCCTATCCCTTCCATCACACTCCTCTGGAGTGGAGTGTCCCTACAAATCAGTCCCCCACCCCAGTTCAGCAGTCATATGAGGGCCAAGAGCCTCTTCATGAACTGGGGGCCTACAAGGCAGCACCACAAGGGAAAAGTGTCTCGTGGACAGGTAAAAAAGTATATGTTCCTGTTCCCTTTGGTGCATTGGTTGTAGCATAGTTATCCTGTATTATATGGTTAAAATCCTATTATAAGTGTATAGATGCCATGTGCATCCTTCTGAGTCTGGGTTACCTCACTGAGCTAACCTAGAGAATGGGCTTCTCTAGTTCCATCCATTTGGCTGCAAATTGCATGATTTTGTTGTTTCTGATGGCTGAGTAGTATTCCATTATGCAGATGTTCCACAGTTTTTTTTTTTTTAATCCCTTTCTTGGTTGAGGGACATCTGGGTTGTTTCCAGAGGAAGCTACTCTTAAAGAAACTTATCCTAATGGGATAGAAATGTGGCTTAGTTGATAGAATGCTGGTATCCTGGCATGAGGCCTGGGTAAGATTCCTAGAACTGTATGCATCAGACATTGGGGCTCTAATTCAATCCTTAGAAGACCCTCCAGATTTAGGAGGATCAGAAGTTCAAGATCATCCATGTCTACTTAGTGAACTCAAGGGTAGACTGCTATACAAGAGACCTTGCATCAAAAACAAACAAGCATACAAAAAACCCCAAACAAACAAAAAACAAACCCAGAACCACACACCTCAGAAAAGAAAAAAATGTCTGAATTTCATGTTTTCTCTTCATTCTCTGTAGCAAATCCTTGAAATGTTACAAGAGGAAATGGATGTAACATTTTCTACTGTAGCAAAATTTCAGTGTAGTATGTTTTGTCTACTTTTTCTTGTTTGGTAGTATTATTGTAATGATGTTCTTTCTATCCATAAAGATGAAGAAAAACAAGCTCATGATTTTTTTCTTTTATTAATACTTTTTTATTTTAGTTAAAATGTAATCACATCATTTCTCCTTTCCCTCTCTTCCTTCTAATTTCTCCCATGTGCCACCTGTCCATGTTTCCTTTCAAATTTTTGCCCTGTTTTCTTAGAGTATTTTAGATTGATAGATATGATAGATGATATCTATGTATGCATATGGATATATGTATATATTTTATGTCTGTATATTATATATACATGCTCATAAATATATGAATATAACCTCCTGAGTCGTTTCATGCTGTTTGTATGTACAGGTTTCTTGTTTCCAAAGAAAAAGCAGAGATGTCAGGCCAGTCTTGTATCTGACTCAACCCTGCCCTCTTGTGTGGAAGTGTAGCAAAGCAGTTCTCATTTCACATTGAAATACTTTTCAAGCAGGCCGCCATTAATAATGCTGGTTTTATTCTGGGTCCAAGGTAGCAGTAAAGCACCCCTTATCACCATGAAAATTACTTAGACCTTTTTAAACTAATTTTAAAAGTTTAAATTCAATTTCAAAACACCTCTGCAGAAAGACCAAAGAGCTCATTTTAAAGTTCGAACAGTTGCAGCAGTGAAAAATAAATATCACCAATAATTTCTTTAGTGCACAATATTCAATTATTGATTCCATTTGCCTGCCTCCGACTTCTCCTTAGCATCTAGCAGTAAAATATTTAGGATGCACTGACTTAGTTTTATAGACATTATTTACAAAAGTACATTCTTTGCCATAAAACCTTGTGATGTTTCATTCCAAAGCTCTTATTTAATCTTAGTTGTCACTGAGCAACCTCAGGCCATAATTTCACATTTTATAACCCCAGGAAAACTCTCCTTATTAAATTACAGATGAGAGACAGTGTTCATTCTGTTATTAAAATTGAAATTCTCCAAATATCATTATATATTCTTTCCATCTGCATTTTTATGATTGTTATCTAAAGACATTTCCATGAAGTCTCAGCACTGATGTAAATTCCACAAATTTTACTATCTGACTTTGTGGGTTTTCAGAACAAAAGTTTCTGTCTTAGTTTAAAGGAACAGTGGCTTGATCATGATGCTCGAGTATAAATGCTTATCATATGGCCTGGAATGGGGCTTCCTTCCCATCATGAATATGAATACAATAAAATATAAGGGTAAGCCACAGTAGGAAGACTTAGTAGAATTAGATTTTCATGAAACACTTAAATCAATAGAAAAGTATTGTAATTTGATTATGAAACAACTGCTGGGTCTCTATTGAAGGGTAAATCATTATATCTCTGATGTGGGACATTATTTCTTCATTTATGAGTATGAAGACTAGAGTGCACTTCTCATTTCATCATTGAAATGTTCTTTCTCTGTCTTAATGTGGGAAGCCTTTATTGTATTTCAGTTCTTGCAGGGAGAGATCACAACAATCTCTTTCCCATTGCTATCAAAATAACTTTATGCCAGGTAATTTATAAAAAGCCTGCCTGCTTTGGAGGCCAAAGGTCTAAAATCAGATGCTCCAATTGTTAGGGACTCTAGTAGAGCCTTAAAACAGATAGAGTCATGACAGAGGCAGGTGTCAGGAGGACGGACCACTGGAAGAGCAGGAAGCCAGAGGGCAGGAGCCCTTGCTTTACGTTTTACATCAATCATTTTGCTCTCTAAGATATAACTCATTCCAGGAGACAAACGCTGGTTCCTTCTACAAACAACACCCCCAGTGACCTCCTTTCTGACTAGGCCTTTCCAAGGCTCCCCTGCTCTTGCAATAGAGTCAACTTTTCCAGACACAAACCTTCAAAGAACTCAGTCAAACTTAGCTCTAACAAGGAATACATGGTTAAGATAGTGCCATAAGTGGTAATTTAACACATCCTGCAATTTTGTTAAACTACAAATGACCCTCCAAAATCTAAAATTTAGTTAAAACAATGAACTTTCTATACAAACAATAATTTATATTAGACTTTCTAATCTTTCATTGCAAACACTTGGCTGATGAAAATCAACTCATTAAAAATCATGAACAGACTGCTGATTTTTGCTGTTATTATCATTAGGTATTTTTTTTGGGGGGGGATAGGGGTTCTTCATGTAACCCAGGATGGCCTAGAACTATGTATCTCAAGCTGTCTTCATTTCATGGTAGTCCATCTACTTCAGCCTGTCAAGTTCTGGGATGACTGATGTGAGTTACCATATCTGGTCTGAATGTTTTTAAAGAAATGGGTGGCATTGTGGGTCCCCTGACTCAGATTGGCCTTTGCACACCAGCAGTCTCAGGATGAGGAGCTGGGTGGGGAATAAGGTCTCAGGAGGAGGTGAGTACAGCGGATGTGAACAATCTGGGGGAATGTTTCAGAGGACAGCCCTTTTATTGAAATGATGGGGTTAGTTTTATAGCTGGAGTCAGAGGGGAGGGGAGTGAAGGAAAAAGGTAGAAAGTGTTGGGGGGGGTGATATGAATCAGATTAGCAGACTTCTAGTTACATAATTTCAAAGAAGCCAGCTCTTTGGCAGGGAAACAGAAGCTTAACTGACTTTATCATGACATGGCCTTTGTCACTATTAAGTTGAGTTGACCCAAGCCTGATTTGGGTAAGGAGAAGCTCCACTTCTGCCATGCTCTCTGAGGAAGACTGGGGTATGGGCAAAGTTCTATTGTCCCTTCTTTGGATTGGGAACCCACATATGAGCCAATTATCCTGCTTTTCCATGATGTAAAAACTGATAACCAATCCACTGACTCTGTCAAACATCTCTGAGAGCCTCATCACCACTGTTGAATTATTAAGAAATTTGGAAGCCACATATGATTATATTCTTTCTCCAATGCATTACAGAAGATATATAATTCCTATAGAAAATTTACAAAATTGTCCACTCAAAAGTTCAGTTACATTAGAAAGGAAATGAATGTCAGGAGGGAAAAAATTAGTGCTATTTTATAAACAGCAAGCCACAAGATACTAAAGATGTGCATAAAATTATATCTTGAAACAATTTTGGCTTCACTGTTGCTTGCACTACATTCTCTTAAAAAAGAAAACTAAACAACATATATAAACATGCTGGACACCTTGTCTTAGCATATTTAACTTCTTTTATGCCAGTCCATACCCTTGAAGCTTTATCACACAGCTCAAAGTTTCTGTAAGACCTATACTTCTCTGGACACTTATAAATGTTTTAATGTCTTAGGGACATCCAGGAAATTATCACATGTATAAAACATTTTGCATATGCATATATTCATGGGGGAGTTAAAGGTATCTATATCAAGCTAGTCAAAAAATGTTACTTTTCATATTATATAATGCAGACAAAAATTAAAGACAATATTAAGAAAGATACTTCTAATTCATATGACTTTTAAGTAACATAATTTGCTTTTTCTCAAGATATTTTTATTGACTCCATGACTTTAATGGTCTTAAAATGTTTTTGTTTAATATGACTATAAGTAATTCTCAATAATGACTTTTTAACTGAAAATTAAATAGTCATATTTGACAGAGAACAAAAAGTTGCAATAATAGGAAAACTATATTTGTTTTGACCAACTACAGTGACATTTTTAAAATCCAGCTGAGACAGGCTCATTGACTTCCTCATTTACTTCCTGACTGAGACAACTGAACAGCTGAACAAGGGGTACTTGAGATGGCTCAGTGAGTCAGAGTGCTTGATGCAGAAGACTAAGGAGTTGAGTTTAAATTCTAGAATACATGTAAGAAGCCTGTCCTGGTCACATGAAGATTTGAAACTTAAGAGTTATGGCGGAGCAGAGCTTAACTGGGCTTACTGGCTATCAGCTTAGCTTCAGGCTCAGTGAAAGACTGTATTTCAGAGAAATAAAGGAAAGTATTGTACCCAATATCCCTCGCCTTCTCCGAACATGTTCACAAAAAACACACAATCACATCACACACTCCCATATACACGTCAGCAATTAAGTTAAAATTTAAGGGTTAAGATGGATTATACACACTAAATATAGTCTAAAACTAGACTACGCAGAAGACCCACAACATTGAGCTGTTATTCTGTGGTTTAGTCTTTTATGTAGTAGTGTTGAGAGATATTTGAACCTTTCAGAGGGACTGGTGTTTTCCCCATGTTTCTGGGTTCTGACTGTTTCTGGGTTCTCATGGATCTGACTGTTCATTGTAAGAGTTGATTGTGATAAAGCAAGCTTGACACTTCTGTCTCTCTATTATACATTGCGTACTGTACACATCCAATTCTCGGTTTGGTTTCTCTGCCATGATGTGATTCAATGCAAGTTCCTAAGCAGAAGATAAGCAGATGGTAGTACCATGGTCATTTGTTTTCATTCTACAACGTTGTAGGCTGTAAGTTTTTTTCCTTAGACAGTGCGTAGCAGCTGCTATATTGTAAGAGAAGCAAGAGCAATATGGAATAAATGTCAACTATATGCTGTTTCTGTGAATAGATTCAAACATACACTTATGAATAGGGTACAAGAAAAAGAATGGAAATATATTATGTGAACACCTAGTCAAAATAAAATTGGACTGATTATGTTAAAGGCAAACAAGATCTCAAAATAATTAATATCAGCATGGATGTAAATAGGATCCTTTCTCAATCCATCAAGAGAACATAATTAACAAACATTTATGTACCTGTTGACAGGACATTGGAAGACAGGAAACAAAAAGAAAAAATACATGATAAATGTAAACACCATTTTCTTAAGTGATAGAAAATTGATTTAAAAACTGTATTAGTCAGGGTTCTCTACAGTCACAGAACTTATGGAATGAAGGAATGAGCATATATATATATGGAATTCCAGGCTGCAGTCGAACTAACCCAATAATGGCTAGCTGTGGATGGAAAGTTCAAGTATCTGGTAGTTTCACTGTCCTACAAGGCTGGGTGTCTCAGCTGGTCTTTTGTATATGCTGGAATCTCAAAGTAAGCTCCGATGCCAGTGAAGAAATTGATGTGATAAAAAGGCAAGGGAAAGCAGGCAAAGAACAAAACCTTCCTTCTTCTATTCTCCTTATATAGGCTTCCAGCAGAAGGTCTGGCCTATACTTAAGGTGTGTTTCCCTAGCTCAAGATCAACATCAGTGTTATGTTGTCTTCCCTCCTGCAGATCCGGATCAAAGCTATGCCCTCCAGTTTTCCATTTCCGAATTGTATTTTGTTCCATTTATAGTCAAGTTGACAACCAAGAATAGCCATTACAAAAACCATTAAGGCTTTGGAAATTTGTATACTGTAAAACCTAAATAAGGTATAGCAATATGGAGTTTTAGATAGTCATCCAAAACTTACAAAAAATAGTGAGTGTATTTTACAAAGAATCAACTGTAATCATTTTCAAATACTTTTTCGAAAAAATAGTCCTACAAGAGGGGTTCTTACTTCATAACTATTTCTATAAAGCCAACAACACCCAGATTCACAGAAAGCCAAATGTAGTACAATAATTATATATATATATATAAAATTACAAAACATCTCCACAAATACTAAACTCACTTGCATATTAAAAAGCTCATAATTACCAGACAGTATTTATCCCAAGTTTACCGTCAATATAAACTACAGTTCATAAAATAGAACAAAAGATCATGCAATTGATTAAACAGACCTAGAAAAAGCACCAAGTAAAAGCCAGAACTCCTTCACAACAGGAGCATGTGAAAAACAAAGACTAGAGGGATAGCTTCCCAAGCTGATATAGGGAATCTGTGGGACACACAGCTAATATAATACTCATGTATGAAAGGTTGAGAGTTTACTTCCAAGACTAGGAACAGAATAAGGATGTCTGTTCTTGTCAATATTATATATCATGGTCATGGATATCTTGGAACAATTTTAAAATTATCTTTTATTCACCTGACATAAATATCATCACAGAGACTTATTGCCCCCATCTGCTAACCTAGGCCTAGTCCTGAACTTTCTGCTGAATAATTCACCATTACTAGCTCTTTCTCAACCATAGGTAGCTAGTTCAACTCAGCTGTTCTGGCTCAAACTCCTATCCAAACTGACTGACTCAAATGGACTCTCAGATTCTGACTGAATTGCTCTGCGTGGCCTCAAACTAACTCTAGCAATTTGTTCTGATCTTCGGACTCCTTTCTCTTCTCTGGCTCATTATGTCTTCACCTTTGTCTAGCTTGTTCTCCCTTCAACGTGTCTCTGTAAAACTCTCCTGGTAAAGACACCTGCTCTCTCTCTCTCTCTCTCTCTCTCTCTCTCTCTCTCTCTCTCTCTCCCCTCCTCTCCTCTCTCTGCATCGCTCTCCCCCAAGTAGCTTATCTTTCCCCTCTCTTCTCATGAGATTTGGGCATACCCGATTCTAATAAATCTTTCTCTGATTTGTCATGTTGTTTGCCACTAAATTAGATATCACTTTCAAACATGGGTGCTTCCTTCCACAAACTAACTTCATCTTAATTGTCTGGGATTAAAGGTTTGTACTAAGGGTGTGTCCAGTCAGAGTAGCCATGTTGCTGGATTAAAATCCCTCTAAAAACAATAAATAAGGAAGGAAAAAGATGACTGTCACTCAGATTGAATAGAAAAATCACACACACATACATGCACATGGGAGAGAGAGAGAGAATAGATGATAGATAGATATTTGGAGATACCATCCTCTGCACATGAAACTTTCTAAAAGGAGTCTATAATCATGTACATATACACACATAGTCATACACAAAACACTGTTAGACATAATTAGACATAGCAAAATTAATTCAGCAAAGTTGCAGGATACAAACTCAATTACATAAAAATGCATTACATTTATATACATTAGCAAATCACAATTGGAATATAAAGTTAAAGAAACAATTCCATTAATAATAATAGCATAAAGTAGAGTAAGGAGTAAATTTAACCAAGATAGTTTTGGACATTTACCCTGACCTCACAAGAGATTTCTGAAATTTTAAGAGAAGCTAAGTAAGTAGAATGAATGAGGTGTGCTCATGGTTTGAGGAATGCCATGACCAAAATATCTGAGAGAATAAACAAAATGATAAAAGATTTATTTTAGTTTCTGATATCCAATGTCATGATGGGAAAAAGGTATGGCAAGGATGTTCATTTCATTGTAGACATGAAATACGGGAATGAAAAAGGGACAAGATACCCTTTATGAAATTCCCACAATGACATAGTTAACCCAGTGAAATCCCACCTCATAAGTTTCCAGACCCTCATAAGACAATTCCACCAGCTAAAGTGATACCTCATATCTGAGCCACAAAGACAGGCAGCACAGTGAGATGGTACTGCTTTCTATATTGATCTGTATGTTCAAAGCAATTACTGTAAAATCCCTCTGACAATTGTTTTCAGAAAGGCTCACAGCTGCTCCTGAAATACATATGGAAAGACAAGTCATCCTAAGTAGTCTAGTCAAAACAATTTTCAGAAAGAACAAATATGAAAGATTCACATTTCCATATTTTAATCCTTACTAGAAAACTATCATAAACAACATATTGTCTTTCTGACATACATTCTGACAGTCACATAGCTCAATAGAGGAGAATTGTGAATTCATACATCTATGACCAAGAGATTTTCAAACTTTGCGTCAAGACCACTTAATGCAGAAAGAATCATCTTTTCAACGCAGGTATGCAACAACTAAGCATATAAAAGGAAGAAGATAGTTGTACCCTTGACACATATTTAATTTAGCATTTGCTCCACCATCTAATTATAAATAGCTAAAACTTTCACTTATAGAATGAAAGATAAATGCAAATCTCCTTGCCCATAAATTAGCTAATCTTCTTAGACAGTATGCCAAGATCACCAGACAATGAAAATAGATAAAATTTATTCCAACTAATTTTAAAATGCTTTCTGCTGCATAGGATAATACCTGGAAGGTGAAAAGACATAGTGCAGAATGAGAAACAATATTCACATATTCAGTATGTGATAAGGATCTAGCACTGATGATGTGTTTTTAAAATAAACAACCAAACAAAAAACCACCTACTGGGTGTGGTGGCACAAACTTGCAATCTCAACAGTTGGAAGGCAGACACATTTTATGCCTGTCAAGGACCAGCCTTTGACATCCACAAAACCACTGAGAGTAAGTAGTCGGCGTTAGGGGTCAGTCACAACTCTTGGAGACTGACATCTTTCTTTCAGAAACCTTCTAAATTCGGGGTTGCAAAAGAGAGCCAATAATGCTGGTTAGTTTAGAAAAGAGAAAGGAGAAAGGGACAGAGAGACAGAGAGAGAGAGAGAGAGAGAGAGAGAGAGAGAGGAGAAACCTATGCCTTTTCTCCTCTGTAGCTCACAGGAAGTCTTTTGCTGGTGACTTCCAGAGTTAAAATGACCAATTTTTTTCCTTTGGTTGGGGCTGCAAGCCCAGGAGATGCTAAAACAGCCTTTGTTTTGTAATTGACTGCAAGTGCTTGGCCTATTAGCCAGCAGGCCACCCACTGAGTGTTCAGTGGACTAAACTACATTTTGACCAATTTATCTCAAAATTTGATGGTGGAGCTCTAAGGTTTTTACCTGATCCATGAGTTATATGAAAATAATAAGAAAGGGATGAGAACAGAGGACTCTCTCACACACACTCACACCAGAAAGAAGAAATGGACAAAGCTAGGATGCAATGACAAATTTAATGTGGTGACCATTCTTTTTATACCCTGAGCAAGAGCTCTTTACATCAAGGAAAGACTTACTTCATAGTTAAAAGACATTTATCACAAGGACAGATAAAACCATAGCAATAGGAGGGCACTTAACAATAACACATTAAATTTTGTTTTTCTATAAATAAGTTAAGTTTAAGATGACAGTATATTACGTCAATCCTGACAAAGTATAAAGAATTATAACAATACACTTTGTGTATTTTGTCATTAAAATTTGTACTAATATTTAGGCATTTCTTGGTAGCCTCATTATATCCTAAGTTCATGGTAAGTTTAAAACCCTTAATTGGATTTACGATTTGCATCTGGAGTCAGTCTTATCACCTCTAGAGTGAAAGCTTATCTGAGGTCATAAATCTATCTCAGGCATGTCTTCTAATGAGATACATAATGTTTGGCAAGAGTATTTACTACAGCTATATGTTTTTCTATCAGCTATCTAACTTCTTTAACTTCTAAAATTGTTTGAACTAAATCAGGCAGTTTGTAAAACTCTTATCAGGAATAATAATATCACCTTTGTAGGACTCTGTGTGAAATCTGGCCAAAAAAGAAGAGTGGCAATTAGCAATGAGGGAATCTTCACTCCATGTCAGTAATAACAGATGACAGGAAGGGCTGGTGTTAGCAAGAAGCAACTCTGGGGTGCATCTTTAGCACAGACTTTACAAAATGCTGGATAGCTTTTTAGGAAGTTTACATGTTTATGGAACCCTTTCTCAGAGAGCTTCTGACAGTGCTTGAACACTGTATGTTAAAGGCTTAAGAATAGCAGATGGACATGAAGGAAGGAGCTGCAAGAGCATTCGGCTCCCGACACATGCCTGTGAGTTTGAAGCCAGAGTGTTCTATAACATGGATTCAAATCACCCAGTAATACATAGTGAGATCTTGTCTCAAAAAACAAGCAAAACCCTCTTACAACCCCGAAATAAAAAAAATAACATAATTTTTTTCTTTGTATTTCTTTTACTTCATGTTTTTTTATTAAATACTTTATTTTTTTTCTTCAAGTTACATCTCAGTCACAAACCCTTCCCAATTCCCCCTTCTTGTCCCATTCTTCCACCCTCTTCCCCCCAACAGCTTCCCCTTTCAGTCCAACAAATGGTTCCTTCTCTAATAACAGTAAATACTATACAAAAAAAAACAGAAATAAATATGCCACACTTATGAGTGTTAAATGGCCCAGTATACCTTCCCAATGTCCAGTTCATACATATTTGGCCCCTGATTTTAACATTCTACCATCTAACCATCTCCATGAATTTAAAGTTCTATAACTGACTTAGCTTTCATACTAACTTTCATCACTATTATAACCATCTTCTTAGATCTAGAACGCCCTCTTGATCCTGAACAACTCAAAATTTAACTATGAGACTCTAGCTATCTATTCTTCAACCACCTCAGAGACCTGAGAGGGATAAATATATCTGATTATATAGGAAGTGCAGGGCCTGCAGCTTTCAATACTAAGAAATAACAAACCAGTGACTGCCTGGACAGTTCCCCTTTTCTCTCCACACATTCCAGCATCAGTCTTCAGCCTTTTGGTTTTGTTTCACTAACAGACATTGATTGTAGAGCAGGAATTATGAAGGACTTACCTAACCTATCTTGGCAGAGCTAGGCTGTCGACTTCCCTGCTACCAAGTTTTGTCCTTTTTGGACAGCAGTCTGTCTGCAGTTGAAGCAAGGAGTTTTTTCATGCCAAGAGATAGGCTTGCCACGAATTCAACCATCTCACACTGGAGATTCTTCAATGCTTATCTTCTACTTGGAGTAGAATAGGAGGTGCTGTCAGGAGCTGATATGTCTCGATATCAAAAAAAATCTTAATTTAAGATAACGTCTTTGAATGCCATATTCTGCAGATCTCTTGGGGTTTTTGAAGATGCCCTATCCGTCTCTTGTATTTAGATAAGCAAATGTTGCTTGTCTCTTAACAACTTGATTACTGAGTAGTTTAGAGAATATCTGTGATAGACTGTCAAAGTAGCTAAAAAAGTGACATGTTTGCATGACTAGGAGTTTGTTTTTCTAAACTATCCTAAAGAGTTTTAGATGGTTGGTATCAACAGGCCAGGGCTTCACATTTTATTTTTAACTATCTCTAGGTATGATACCATTAGGAAGCATTACCTTTAATTTTGTATCAATATACAAAGATCTATTCAATTGTGGCTAAATATACTCTTAATTTTGTATCAATATGCAAAGATCAATGCCTATGTAGCCCAATACAATCTTAATATTACGTCCATATACAAGGGTCAATACCATTGTGGTCAAGTATAATCTTAATTTTGTATCAATATACAAAGATCAATACCGATGTAGTCCAATACGATCTTATTTTTGCACAATAAACAATGGTCAATACCACTTTAGCCAAATATACTACTAATTTTGTATCAATATACAAAGGTATAAGGGCATATTCAATAATCTGTCCCTTTTTCTTGGTCCTTCCTGTGCTATGTCTATGTCTCATTTTTCTCAAGTCCATGCACTCCTACATAGTAGAGAAAGAAGGATACAGAAAAGGAAAAGTAGTAAGTCCCTGGGTCTAACCTCCAAAACCCATTAAACAGGGCCATTTAACAGCTTGTAATCTCTTCCCCTAAATAACAGAGTATTCAGTTATCCTTCAAATAACCAAAAAGGGGGGGGGGCGGAGAAACACCCTCCCCACCCTCTGGGCATGGGAAGTCGCTCTCTTAAAATGACTTCCTGCTGATTAAGGTCGTAGTAAACCTGTTTGGGGCCCAAACCAAAATGGAAAAATGGTTTAAAATGTTAGTACAATCCTTTTATGTTCAGTCCTTCTGTTCTCAGCTGTTTAGATGTGCTAAGGAGTTTGTAGGTAGAAACTGATCTTGCAGGCTTTACTGAGGTTCTGGCTGGGGCATTGTGTAGAGCTGAACGGTCTTAGCAATATTGAATTGTTGTGGTTGTAGGCTTTTGATGGAGACAGCTATAGAGGGAGTCTGTCAGGCTGAATCAACTGGGTCACTCGTCTTCTTTGGTGTCTGATTCTGTTTTCTGCTGAGGTTTCCATTGTCCAGTTGTCCCTGGGTTCCTTGAATGGATGCTTTGATTCTCCTGGAATGATAACAGAGCCCTGCCCTAATCCTAACTCTGGGACAATTACCCTCTTTTTTTTTTTGGCGGGGGGGGGCTAGGTAATATTTCTCCTGAAGCAAATTTGGTTTTTTGACAATATATGAAGTGTTATCTCTCAATCTGGGTAAAGAAGAAAATTATTTTGTTATTTTGGAGCTAAAGCAGCTTTAGTGTATATATTTTGAGATCTCAAAGGACAATTTGTTTGTATTGAGTAGGCCTTTTGTAAGTAGCTTTTAAACTTAGGTCCTTCCAAATCCTATGTATGTGTCTCTGCATTCTAATTATTGGGATCAAAGACCTGTGGTTCCCATCTGAAGGGATT
>CAJQZJ010009649.1:24569246-24623535 GCA_907164525.1 Lophiomys imhausi | reverse complement strand
AGGGCTTTTCTTAGCAAAATACTTTTTTACTATTTTCTATAGCTCTGAACGTATTAGTATATAAACCAAGAAATATGTTCAGTCTGTTGCAATGTCGACATATTGATTCTATTTGTGTTAATATTCTGTTTTACTTACTACTACAAAATTTGCAGTTTCAAAAAGTATCGTAACTTAAATGATATTCATAGTATTTCTCTACCCTTTTCTAGTACTTTCAATTTTCTAGGACACTGCTTTCTTTATCCATGCAATTTCTTTTGATTACTAAGTGATGAGTAAAGTGTGCAATATTACTTCTAGATTTAGGTTATCTTTAGTATGAGCTTTTATCTTGTTAGGCTAGAAGTATTTCAAGTGAAAACTATAAAAGTTCTTGTTCTATTGCGGAAATAAACTCAAAAAACAATTACGTGTTCTATTTGCTTTAGTTTTCTTTTATTTAATGCTTATTTATTACTTCAAGTTACATCTCCATCACAATGCCCTCCCAGTCCCACCCTCTGACCCTCTTCCCCTTCTCCCACTGATCCTACTCCTCTGGTGTGGGGTGCCCTACATATCAGCCCCCCTCAGTTTAGCAGTCATATGACGGCTAATAGCTTCTTCCTCTTGCACTTGGGGCCTACATGGCAGCACAACTAGGACAAGGTGTTCCACTAACAGGTAATAACAAAGTCTGTGTTCCCGTTCCTTTCAGTCTGTTGGTTGTAGGGTGGTTATCCTGTATTATATGGCTAAAATTCAGTTATAAGTGAATAGATGCCATGTTCATCTCCCTGGGTCTGTGTTAGCTCACTCAGGATGAGCTCTTTTGGTTCCATCCATTTGGCAGCAAATTGCATGATTTCCTTGTTTCTGATTAATAGTTGCCTTTTTAAAATGTTCAGGTAGTATCACTTGATCTGTGATCTGTAGGTACTTTTATATTGGTAACTTTTGGTTTTTGGTTTGTTTTTTTTTTTCTGTTTGTTTGCTTTTTCAAGGAGCATTAGAAATAGACTCAGAACTGAATTTTAGTGGTAGCCATGTATTCATTCCACATACCTTGATCTTTAGATTCCTTAAATAAAGATAAAATACTAATAATTATAACAGCTTAAATAGTCTTGAAGCTCAGCTACAACATTGTATGTGCAGATCTTTTGAATGCAGTCAATGCTATATAGCTTTAAGCTCTCATGAGTGTTTTATTGAAATAGATTATTTTTTCCTGATCTTCCCAACATAAATTCTAAGTATATAAAAATCTAAAGTCATGATTCATTTTATTAGGTGATTTTTATGAATTACATTTTTCTAGATTTGGTTGGCTATTTGCTTTCTCTCTTTTTGTCCAGGACAGAAGGTCTTGGTGAGAGTCACAAAAGGGTATTTTTGTGAGGTAGGCATACTGATAATTGCACGTTCACTTCAGCGCCCTCATGTAGACTTTGATGGTTCAACAAACCTCTGCACCTGTTTGCATACTATGAATGGCTTTTTTCAGGTGACTTGTGCTAATCAGTTTGTCTTATTCATGACACAGAAATAATAATTTGAGTTGAGGAGAAAGAGGATTCAAAGTACTGCATGTTAGCAGTGAGTGCTAGCTATGTTTCTCATGTGTTTGTATTTACAACTAGTGCACCTGCCAAGGGCCATCTGAGAAACCTTTGTGGCACTTTCTGTATTCTCTTTGCTGAGCACTGACACTGTTGATTGTTTCTTCCACTTCCTCCACTGCTTCTGAAAGTGGAACATGCATGTCTGAGGTTAAAGACAACATCCTGTACATAAGTTATTCTCCCACCAAGCACAATATCTGGACATATGTATATTTTCAGTGATTTTTAAAAGATATGCATATTGTGGTCTTGACCTACCTGGGAACCATATTTTCAACATTCTCCTACCCTGAATGGGTTGGAAGTAAGTTGGACTGCTTGTGACTCAAGGTTAAGTCTGAACTTTCTGGCTTACTGTCTTTTCACTCATATTGCTGCCCTGTTATATCTATGTTTTTGGAGCCAACTCACCTGGCTTTGAATCTCTGACTTCACTGCCAGTTGGTATTTCACAAATTCATTCATCTTTTCAACCCATTTCTTATATTGCCAATAAAAAAAAAATCCTGACAGTTTTCCAAGATTTGAGATTTACACAAGGTAATATGGAAACACGTGCATAGTGCATTCCATGTGCTGATCACATAGATATCCTTGGATCTTTTTCTCCGTCTTTTGTCTGTCTATAAATCACTGTATGGTTGTCAGGATTCCAGCCCTTCATGACTCAGTTGAAATGATCTCTTAGATCATTCTTTTTGTCAAGGAATATTGTAGTCTTGTTGCTTCATTGCTATATCCTAGGATTCTCTAAAGTTGTTTTCTGTATTGTGTATTATTCTCAACAACAACAACAAAAAAAAAACCTAACAATCTTTGAACCACAGAAGGCGCCTGTTAAGCATTGCTTATGTAGTTAAGTGCTCATCACAAAGCAAATAATAAAATGAAATTTCTGTAACAGGTTCACTTTTATCATCGCTTTCCTTTTTGTTTCTTTAACCACATTTATTAGATATAAGAAAGTGAATGTGTTCTTTATCACTACCATTGTGGCAACTTCTCATTTGAATAAATTTCCGATAACCTTAAATGAAGTAACTCCTGGCTTTCTGACAGTGGAAGATTCATATCCTTTTAGAAATGAAAAACAAGAAGCATATCTGTCCATCTGTCTATCTAAAATGTATAAGTAGTAATACTTACAATTTAACATATGCTTCGCCTTCAAGTTTATTATTCATCTGTTCTCTGCACATCTGTGGTATTTAGTATTTATTAGCTACTTGTTATTCTGTTTACTCAAGTAAGGGACAGTCTAGTACTCCTGAAGCCCTCAACCCCCTTAGTTGTTTTTTTAATTTAGCAGCTGTCTAAATACTGTGTAAGTCTTAACTAATAATACTCCAGAAATTTTTCTGTAGTGTTTTTGTTTTGTGATAATGCATGGATTAGAAATCCATTCCATCCAGGACTGAAAAGGTCACAACACAGGTTAAGAAAGGTACCTTTTTTATTGGGATTATATTGAAAAATATAAGACAAATTTAATATGCAGAAAGGAGAGGCCCTCTATAAGCTGAGAAACTTATCTTTACTGTGTCATATCATGAAACAAAAATAATTGATTGCTAAGTTAACCAAATAATTTTATAGAACATGTAAAATAAAATAATCACCATATGAAACATGGCGTATTTGCTGTGAGGAGTTCCTAGAAGTCTTCTCTGTTTTAAAGGTAACACTTTCTCACCTAAGCCTTTTGAGGGAAACATGCTGATAAACAAAAAAACACAGAAGCACCAGTCAAAAGATTTCCTCTCTTATCCTGTCCCTGTATCACTCATGCTACAACTCAGTTTTTTTCAACAAGTGTAATATTCCTTTTTCTTTTCACCCAGTGTTTACTCTAAAAAGTTTCCATACTATAATTTGCAATAGCAATTTCAAATACTAAGAGCAGTTCAGAGTATCTTTACAACTTCCATTTCAACTTTACTAACCAAATTATGGCTTAATGGGATTTCAAGGCATCATGGAAAGAAACTAACTCAACCTATCATGAACATTCAATCTGTATTTAAGTTATTTGCCAATTTTGAAATGTAGAATGATAATAAAATTTAAGTATAAATATTTTTAAAAGGATTTTCAAGTTATTTCAGAAAATGGACACTTTATTTTTATTTTATTTTATATTTTAGGGAGCACACCTTTAGGATGTTATAAAAAACTAATAGAGTACCACAAGAGTGGAAACCTTTCATTTAAGTATGTGAAGACTTTTAACATGGATGAATATGTAGGTAAGATATATTTGAATATGTTATATAGTAACATTGTAAATATCTGGTATCTTTAGAATTTTTAGACCCTTGTGTACTGCTTTGTGGTAAAATTGATTATAGCACAGTATTACAGAATAAATGCCAGACTCAAATCTGAAATATGTACTCATTCTGTCATTTACCTATGATGTAACTTTGAGCATCAGTCCATTCCTATCCATATTCTCCTCCTCCCTCTCCCCACTCCATCTCCCCCTCTCCTTTTTTCTCTTTTCCCTCTCCTCCTCCCCTTCTGCTGCTGCTTCTCTCCTCCTTTCCTTAATACATAATTAAAATTATGTAAAATTAAGTGATACATATGTAAAGGTAGTTCATATAGCTTTTTTTTCAAATTAACTATTTTTGTTAGCACCCACAAAACTTGTGTAATTTGTTAACTTGCTTACCTGGAAGAATCTATGTTAGAAATTCTTTGGTAAAGCATAAATGTCAGAATACATTTTCAGTGTCTGTAAAAGTTATAGGCAAAAATCTAGTATGACTCAACATAGTTTGAATACATATAGAATGATGAATACAAGAGGAATGTGGCTAACAGTTAATTCTTTAAAAATATATAAATGGTAGGTGTAGCTTACATTCATGAAGTCTCACCAGCCTGTCTGTCTAAACATGACTTTAACAAAGATGTCACGAATATACATGCTAATGCGGAAAGTAGAATCTCAAGAGGCCTCAACCTTAGACAAAGAACTACAGGCAGTTAAGGAATGCTGAAACTGAAACAGTCTTCCACAGGCAAGGGCATATCAATCAGTTATTCAATATCAAATGGTCAGCCCTGAAACATATACATACAGATAACTTTATATATGGACAAAGCAGGTTGTCAGTATATATTTAGGAGTATGTGTGTGTGTGTAACAACAGTTTTTTTTTAAAAAGCCATGAATTTAAAAGTGAGGCAGGCAGGATATATGGAAGGTGTTGGAGGGAGGAAAGGGAAAAGGAAAGTGATGTAATTGTATTGTGATCTCAAAAATTATTATACAAAACTCAGTACCATTGGGTGATAATTACTTTGAACATGTTCCATTGTCTGCATTGCAAACCTATCAGCTGTGTGATTTGGGGGAAAGTTCTGTGTTTCATGTGCTTATCTATAAATTGAAAATAATATTTTCATGTGTATTTACAAATTATTAGTGTAGATATGTAAAGTGCCACATGTATATATTAAACACATTTTATGCCAAACATTTTAAAATTTAATGTATAGAAAAGTTTTGGGGGGAAGTACTTATATTTTTATTATTAACTTCATATTTAGGACTTCCAAGAAATCATCCTGAAAGCTACCATTCTTACATGTGGAATAACTTCTTTAAGCATATTGATATAGATCCTAACAATGCTCATATCCTTGATGGGAATGCTGCAGATTTGCAGGCAGAGTGTGATGCATTTGAGGAGAAAATAAAAGAAGCTGGAGGAATAGACCTTTTTGTTGGAGGTATGTAGGATGATATTGTCATCAATAATTGAGGTCATGTTATAAACAAAAGAACAAAATTGTCACCATTGCATAATGCAAAGAACACCTATTACTCTTAATATCCAACTAGAGAAATAGAATGATTTCTATCTTACTTTATTTTCATTTAAAAAGTACAGATAAAGTAAAGATAAACTTAAAATTGTAACAGTTATCACTTCGTTTAAATTATGTGTTGGTAAATAGGTCCCCTTCCCTATAACGTCTTCTGATTACTGAAGGTTGACAGTTTACCACACATGTTCAGGTTTACCACTCCTGAACATGCACTGCTGGGTCATTGTCATTAGTGAAAGCCTGTGTTTTATTAATTCACTCTAGCACAGACTACTTTTGGTTAGAGCTGAATATATGAGAAATGGGTGGATTGTTATCAGATAAATCCAGTTATGTTAAGATCCCTGAAATCAGTTAAGAATGATGTAAGACTTATCACCAGTTTTTATATGAGTTAATTTCTTTAAGTGCCTTAATAAATTTGTAAAGGAATGAATTTTTAAATTGATATCATATATTTATTCGTGTGTATGTGTGCATAAATGTATTGAAAATAGGAGTTTGTTCCTTTGTAATAGCTATGGATCTATTACCAATAGAAACAGCTTGAGAAAGCTATTGCCATCAGAAAAATATAAATCAGCTAAACTACAGGCCAACTCATTTTTCGGCCATCTTGAGTATTCTCCTAAAATACCGATGCTCTAAACTACCTTTATATATTTTATAACTAATTTATGAGAAAATTGCCCAGAATTGTATGTACTAGGGTTATATTGAGGTGGATTCATGGTTGAAGTGGCTGAGTACGATTGAGGTGGTTGGATGCTGATGGGTTTTATAGTAAGGCTTAGATTTGCATCTTCAATCTCTGTGCATGTCTGGTAAGTTTTCTGAAGTTCAGTGTAAATAGATCATGTGTAAGACAGGATTAGTTCTCACTTTTAAAATTCAATGTATTATAACATGCTTTAAATGCCTTAGAATGGCACTTGGCACACAGCTGACTCAGTGCCTCTTCGGTGTTGTCTTCCATGAGCTGTAGAGACTAATGTAGTTGTCCCTTAGTCCATGGAATTCCCTGCAATTCTTACTGGATTATTTTTATGGATGACTAAATGAAACTGAACTCTTCTTTTTCTCTGAGGAAATTTTTATCTATGTGCAGAGCCAGTACTGTTCATTTTCTTATATAGATAGAATTGTTATTTGAGCAAGAATATATGTTTACTGTTTGCATTTTAAAAAGAATGTCATCCATTTTAAATCTTGCTAATATCACTTTAGTAACCCTATAGAGCACTTTCATATTTTAAATATGAAATGTTTATGAAAATCTTTGTAAATATGGTTCTGTTTTGAAATTACTATCATTTTTACCTGCCAATATTAAGGCTGAGACACTAGATGTTTAGAAATATATAAACAGACTTTTGTAATTTCCATATCAAAATAAAATTACTGGACTATACTATTCCTAAACAGTTTATCTTAGTTTTACTTTTCCAAAGAATGTTTTCACTGATTTCCTGTTGTATTGAAAACACCGCTAGATGTTAGAGCTTAATGATTAAAATGGCTGTTTGAAAATGTTTTCATTCATAGACATTTATTTTCCTTGTTAATCTGTTGACTTTACAGAAGGGTCCATGTGACAAATCCCTTATGGATTCAGTGCAAGGAAAAACAACTTGCCGGGCAGGGGAATACCAGATGAAGACTCTCATGTTCTTGTCTACCTTCTAGAAAACATTCAGAGTGCAGTACCTTTTCTAAGGCTACAACTCTCTTATCCAATATTTCTGGCAGAAACTCATGATTGCCCATAGCTTTAAGTCATTTCTCTCTCTCTCTCTCTCTCTCTCTCTCTCTCTCTCTCTCTCTTCACTTATGTTTTTGGTCTGATACCTCAAAACAAACACTACCTTTCCCTTCTAAGTAAATGGAACACTGGTTATAATTACACTTGTCACTGACTCTTACTGTCATTTTGTTTTTAAACAATCTTTATCTTAAACTTCCTATACTTATTTTTTTTACGATCCCCAAAACAGAAAACATTTTTAAGAAAATTCATTACCTCTTTCTTTAACATCTTCACTGGAGTCTGATGATCCAGGGCCTGACACTTTACATGTATCATTTATGGAATATGATTTCTGTGCATGGAGAGAGGAGTTAGTTTATGCTTTGCCTTCCTATTTGAGGTAAAGGTTGTGGAACATGTACTTGTTCATGAAAGAATCTCACTTGATTCTTTGTATTTCTTGATCTAGCTTAATATCTTTGGAATTTTAAAGATGAGGCTTGGTATCTGGGTCTTACCACTTACCCTTCTTTTGTTCCAGGGTTTGGTTAATAAAAACACTAAGAACTGTGCCAAATGGGATCAAAATGTCAGCTTTATTAAAGGTAAAGTTGGAATAGAGATTGTAGGTTGAGCTTAAAGCCAGTATTGTTTTTCCCCTCCATTGTGAATTGGATTAGGACTAGAAGAGCCTCAGCATATAAATTTGCTGCTGTTCACCCCTGGGGATTAGAGCATGGGTTCCCTTCCCTTGATAGAAAAGAGAAAGGTGAAACAAATACTTTGAGGGCATTCATTTTTCCTCTGATGGCAGAAATGTTAAGAAAGGTAAGGTGTATCCTGAGTTCTAAAGAGCATCCAGCAGTAAGGTACTCAACTTGGGATTTTGTAGATAAAATTTAGCTGTAATAACTTTTTAGAAATTTGGTATTTTGTTTATATAAAATTCAAAAAAAAAGACCATGGGGACACTTCCACATTTTTTTTTTAATTGCTGAAATCTTGGTTTGGGAATAATGGGATAACTAGTGGAAGGGAACTAGTTGTATGTTAATTGGAGTTATTCTGGTATGATTCATAAAACCTAGAGAAGGGCTCAAACCCTTATTGTTTGGAAAGAATCAAAGAGCCTCAGCTCTCAAAGCAATGGCTCATTAACCAACAGCTGTCATTTAGTATCTTGTATCTGTTTCCTTTGTTTGTGTTCACCCAGTAAAGATCAGTTGTAGAGTGGTGTCCATTGCTGTGGCTTGAAGTCCTTTTCTGTTGCCACTCTCACTCAGTATGATAGAGACAACAAGGAAGTACCCTTGAGATACCCATCCCTCCACACTCCAGACCCCTGCAGCCTGTGGTGAGGGATGCAGCAGAAGAGGTATAGCTGGGAGAACTGCTGAGCCCCCCAAAGAAAAGTAACATGCATTAATTCACTCAGCTGTGATTTATTGGATGTCTCTTGTATGTAATATTTTGTTTTCTGTGGTATCTAGAGACACACAAAAACCTTACTTAAAAGAAGTTTACAAACTACCTATAAACCATTGGAACAAAAGAAAGACACATAAGCCCACCAGTGAGTTCTTAGATGATGCTGATATCTAATTTAGATGTAAAGGCCAATGGGTGTGCTGAACAGAAAGCACTATCAGAAATCAGTCTCTGAAAGAGAGCAAATGAGGTGGTCCTTCTCTGTCAGTACCATTGACCAAAATCTCAGGTCAGCCAGCCGTATGGTTTCAGTGGCCCAGGTCAGCACTAAGAACATTAACATGGGTCTTAGGAGACTTCTATATGTTTTCTAAAGCTTTTACATTCTTAGCTCCAACCTTTTCTCCTGTGTGCATATGAAGAGAATAAATATACATATATATTTATGGTGTATTTATATACCCCAAAGTAAAATAATACTTTGGAAAGTGTAGAGAGAAATGTTTAAGTGTAATTAAAATGTTCTAGAAACAGCTCTATACTTAGGAGTGGAAACAATCCTTAAATATTAACCATATGTAACTCCTTATTAAAATGCGTATCCCACATTAATCATTGCTTGATTGTTGTGCTTTAGAACATTTTCCTTAGTTACGTAGCAAGTATCAGTGAAGTACATCTGTTTCTCCTTAAAGTAAACATGTCGAGTATAAATGTTAAAGATATTTTAATTACTTAGAGAATTGGTGGTTTTATTTATTTTTATTGAAGTTGCTGTAAGTCTGACAACTAGGATAAATGTATATAAAATTTGAGTTTTATATCATTTCTTACTTTTGGAAACTGCTGGCTCTGTACTTCCTGTATAATCAGATATATTTATCCTTCTCAGGTCTCTGATGTGGTTGAAGACTAGATAGTTATAGTCTCACAGTTAAATATTAAGTTGTTTAGGAATTAAAAGGATATTCTTGGTCTAAGAAGATGTTTTTTAAGTTTGTAATGCAAGTTAGGATGGAAAATCAATTAGATATAGAACTATAAACTCATGGAGATAGATAATAGAATATTAATATCAATTGACAAATATGTGTGGACTGGACATTGGGAAAGTATATTATACCTTATAATTTTTATAATTGTGGCCTAATTATATAAAAAAGGAATTATTAGTTCTGGGAGATGGGGGGTAGGGTGGGGCTGGGAGGGATGAAAGGAGGGAACTGTAATGGAGATGTAACTTGAAGTAAATAAATAAACATTATAAAATTGAGTTTAAAGGTTCTTGATTTTTTATGAAGGAAATTACCTCCACTTGTCTTCAACTAAGGAATACTGTGTTCTCTTCTACATTTTAGAAGCAATTTCAGGGTATAACAGGTGTGTGGAGGTCACTGGGGTTGGTACCCATGTGTCATGAAATCAATACAGCCAGGAACATCTGGCATTCCCTTCTTGCACTATTAAGGAAATGGAGTGTATCAGAAAAGACTTTTCATGTCTCCCAGTAAGGCTAAGTGTAGTTTCATGCATTTTGTTTGTTTGATTTTATTTAGGGTTATGTGTATGTGTGTGTGTTTGTGTGTATTAGATTGTAGTGAAAAATCAAAGAGCTTGAAAAACAACTGGTATCTTATGTATTATCTTATGCAATCTATATATTATTTTATGAGGAAACAAAACTTAAAGGGCACACTGTGGTACAAATTAGGCCTCTCTAGTGAATTAGTATACAGTTCAGCTTGACATCTGGCAACACAGAAGGAAAACTTGATGACCCTTTGACTTGCTGAAATGCACTCAAGTTGAGACCATAGTTTTGTGAACTGCACTGTTGGAGGGGCTTGGCTAAGAAGTGGCCCAATCCACCCTCAGTTTGGGGATTGGAGTAGACCAACTTTAAATAAACTGGCCTCGCTAACTAGCAAGGTTAGATCCAAGGGTCAGCATGGAAAGCACGGAGTTTGGAAGCCGCCCGAGGCTCCCCAGTTTGGTGGTTGGAACAGACCACTTTATAAACCGGCCACTATTTGGTGATTGAAATACACTGGCCTTGCCAACTGGCAAAGTTAAGCCCAAGGGACACTAAGCTTGAAAGGGACTGCCTGCTGGGACTGCTGTAAATCAGGTTATCCTGCACAGACCTATGCTAAATATCTTTTTAAGGAAATTAAAACAGGGTTAGTTAGGTGTTCCTAAACTGGTATAAGGGTGTTCTTAGATAAATTACAAGTTTTAGATTATAGGATGTAGGTATTTTATGTGTGTGTTAGGTACTAATATAAGTTTTACAAATAAAAATACCCTGTTACAGCACAGTAGTTAATTTCCTCACCTCAACTGGAATGAAAGAAAGCAAAGTAAAGGTTATGAGAGACCGCCCGCCCAGTCAGTGGTCAGAAGGCTAAGACAGGAGTGTTCCTTGGTGTTTACTAAACTCTGGCCCTCAAGGGCCATTTATTTTTCTTGCACATCAGTTTCTTTTTGTTTTAGCAAAAAGGTGGCAATGAGGAAAGGACCCACAAAATTATCAAATATTATCTGTTGTAAAAAAGCTTTGTAAGTGTTATATAAATGTGATACTTCCTGGCTATTGCCAGAACTATGTGCCATTCCATGCCCTGTATACAGAACATATGGGAATACTGAATGAAGTACAGAAACAAACATTGTAATCCAGTATTAGGATTTCAACTCTAAAGTAAGGTAAGTGTGTTTATGGTTATTTCTTTGCCTTTATATCTATGTTGAAATGTGAGAAAATATGCCTATGATGTGTTGGAAACCTTGTCTTTTTCATGTTTATATGAGTGTGCATATCTGTTTTGAAAGGAATAGGTCCAGATGGCCACATTGCTTTCAATGAGCCAGGATCCAGTTTAGTATCAAGAACAAGATTAAAGACTCTAGCAATGGACACAATTTTGGCAAATGCTAAATATTTTGATGGAGACTTATCAAAAGTGCCAACCATGGCTCTAACTGTTGGTGTGGGGACAGTGATGGATGCTAGAGAGGTAAGACATGTACTCAATATTTTAGATATCTGATCTTCAATAAAAATGCTTAGTTTCCACTGACTAACTTTTGTCATTCTCTTTGACTTGTTAAGAATCAACTAAATGTCAGTCTGCGGTTATAAACCAGGCACTAGCAGCCTCTCATTCAGCTGTTGCTTCATCTGCCCATTCATGCTTCACATTTTGAGGTCCTAAAATCTGTGATTTTCTTGTCATTTGCATAATCTTGTGAAAGGGCAGGTGGGACAGTGATCCAGAGGTAATGTCCTACATAGTTTTGGAGCTCATGGGATTGATTAAAGTGCTCAGTGACCACACCTAGTAGGACGGGCTGTATTGATTTCCCACAGTTCAATGCTGAGGCTCACATGCTGGAAGGAGAGAGCTGATGGTTGTACACACAAAAAAGTAAAATGCTATTTAACATTTTTATAGAAGTATTATAGAGATTCCGTTACCTTCTATGGACTGCCTGTGACATTGTTGGCATTCTGATGACCTCATTACTGCACCAAAGCTCCACATACAACCAATTATTAGAGAAGACCAGAATCACCCAGTAACGTATATCTTTGTGTGCGTGGTACACCCTTACACATTTTATTTTGGTTGTTTCTGCAGCAAATATTTAATTCTTAAGATAATACTCTGGCTAATAATGTCCAAGAAGGAAAATTAATTTAGAAATCATTAATTTTTTTGCTTACCTTATACCAAACTAGTTAATTTTTGTTTTAAAAAGACAGATGGCTTTAATTAGGTGACTCATTCAACTTTAGTTAAGATCAGTTTCACAATGAAAATCAATATGAATTATGATTTATAAATAAATAAAAAACCTTGATCTATTCATCTTTCATTTCCTATACTTTAGAATACCTAGTCATAAAATATGCATACATAAATACAAATTTTTTATTTTAAATATTTGACAACTACAACCATCTTAATGTTTTGATAATTGTAATAAGAAAAAGAAGTAGAATAATCAAAATTCAGAAAGATAAATAATTCATATTCTTATATGGTCAATATTTAAGGAAGGAAGACTATTTGGGAAGAGGGAGGGGATCAGTTATGGGGGAGTGCATAAGAAAGGGAAGTTAAGAGTGGGATTGAGCCGAGCGGTAGTGGCGCACACCTTTAATCCCAGCACTTGGGAGACAGAAGCAAGCTCGTCTCTGTAAATTCAGGTCAGCCTGGTCTACAGAGATAATTCTAGGACAGGCAAGGTTATACAAAGAAACCTTGTCTCAAAAAAAAGTAAGAAAAGTGGGAATGATTTAAGAATGTGTATTTATGAAAATGTCATAATGAAACCCCTTATGTTTTATGGTTTGTGGTGAAGGAATTGATAGCTGAAAGTTTATAAGATCCCTTCTGACACACACACTTGCAATCCCTGTAATTTCCAAGAGTGTCTCACTCTAGTGCTTAAAAGGCAGTGCTTGTGTTTCAGGAGATCTAGGATTCTTAA
Source organism: Lophiomys imhausi (assembly GCA_907164525.1). NCBI lineage: Eukaryota > Metazoa > Chordata > Mammalia > Rodentia > Muridae > Lophiomys > Lophiomys imhausi. The sequence continues at coordinate 24,610,416 of CAJQZJ010009649.1, read as the reverse complement.
ATTCAGTTCGTGTTCGGGACAACTTTAATATCATCATACCCGTTAGGTGAAAGGAAGCTCAGGCTTCCCTGGATATTTTTCAAATTGCTGATGTTTTAGAGCACTTGGTTTTCTAATGTAAGACATAATTTTTAACTAGACTAGAGAGATTTAGGGTATTAGTCCAGATTCTGTAAATTCATTGAAGACACATGACCACATAACTTTTTTTAAACCAGGAAGCCCTTGTCTTTACTTTCCCAGGCATGTATTTTACACATCAGAACTAAAGTGTTCACTCTGGTCCTCACTTCTGTTGTCATAGAGCTTAACCTACTATTAACAAGTGATGCTCACGCTCTGCAGGTGATGATCCTCATCACAGGGGCACACAAAGCATTTGCACTGTACAAAGCGATCGAGGAAGGGATCAATCACATGTGGACTGTTTCAGCTTTCCAGCAGCATCCCCGAACGATTTTTGTATGTGATGAAGATGCTACTTTAGAATTAAGAGTTAAGACTGTAAAATACTTTAAAGGTGAGTATATGCGTATGAGATGCGTGTAGTGGATGACAACATGTAATGACTTTGGACTTTCATCTTACAGTGTGGCCTGCTAAAAACTGGCATTGTGTAACACAAGTACAAGGGTTTTCAAGGAGTAGAACTTTTCAGATAATGTATTTTCAGGGTTTTCATGGCATTTATTTCTTTGAAATCCAAAATTCAAAGTGTCCTTTCCGAATCTTTTTTTTGGTAACATTTGATTGGGAGTTTTACCTGATCCTTCTAATTATAACCTAATCCATGATTAAAATGCATCAGTCACTATCCCGTCTAAGCCTTCTGATGTCAGACAAATCCTCCCAGTGTGCTAAGGTTGATGTTGCAGTGGGCACACTTTAAAACAGGATAAAGTAAATGGCCAAGCAGCAATTGGGTTGCTCAGACTTGTGCATACTGGTTTTCCTTTTTCCTGTAGTCTGGTTATTAATTTTTAAACTTTATTTGTACCGGGCTTTGTATAGGAAAAATACATTTGACATAATATTGACAAATAATTTGACATAAACTGTAGAAAGAGGTGCTTGTTTAGAGCAGCTTCATTTAGGCATGGAACATTAATTAGAAGTTAGTGCTTCACAAAATGTATAGTATATATGACAATTCTGGCAATTCTGGGACGTGGATGTACATTTTTATTGTACTAATTTTGATTAACAGGTGTTGGAAAATGTGATGATAGATTGAACCTATAATTCATAATAACATTGCCGAAGCAGCGTTGAACAAAGTTACTGTATTTTATTGATTCTAAAACGACTGAAATTGGGATGGGATGTGTCTTAAAATGAGTGTCATGTTGCTTATCTGGTATTTTTTTTTTCGTAGTGGCACTTAAAATATACTTTCTGCATACAACATTTATTTTAGGAAGTATATAAACTTAAACACTGTAATTCAACTTAGAGGAAATCACAAGTTAGTGTACATGAGAAAAATCTTAAAGGTGGTCTACAGATGATTGAAGTTGGGCCAGCACTGAAAATAATCCTGTACTTAAAACAAAGTTTGACCATACTGTATAGGTGATTTTGTGTTATATTTGCACTTACATTTTCTATTGCTCCTTTTGCTAAATATTTATGGAAAACATTGTCATTAAGATCAATAGCTAATTACATGTTTCACAGTTTACTTAAATATTTCTTGTGAATTATTTTTTTCAATTTTATTATTTAAAGTCATAGTTTATACAAAGCTACAAATATATTAAATCTTAACAAATGGTAGGCTAAAACATAATTTGACAAATAGAAACAGAATGCACTTCATAATAACTTCTAAAGCAAAGCTATTGAGTCTACCTATATATTTCCATGTCGTTCACTGTGTATCACAAATATTAGACTCCTTTAAGTTAAAAGGAGTCCTCATCCACAAAATGTGATGCCACTTTTAAAACATCTAACATATTTGTTGTTTAGTACCATCATCCCTAAATTAAATGTATGCTAATCTGTCACAATTACTTTTTTATAATTTTTTTTTGTAATTTGTTTTAATAAGACTCAAATTTGTGGTGCTAGGCAGTATTCTAAATGCATCTTCTTTATTGAAGTACTTAATTCTCACAACTGTGCTGTGCAGTGAGCTCTCTTTACCCTGCATTTAAGGGAGAGCAGGACTGCGAGGGGCCGAAAGAGGACACTGCGATGGAGATGTAACCTGAAGTAATAAGTAAATATTAAAAAGAAAAAAAAAAGACAAAGTCACTTAGCCAGTCATAGGAGTAAATCCTATGATTGTATACATATTTCAAATATAGTTTTACATATTAGGCGTATGATCACTTAACTGTCCCATCAGAACACACATACACACACACACAGACACACACACACTGATGTGATATAATCTACACAGAAAGTGGATACAAAATAATCTGCAATATCTGTAATATTTGAAATCCCATTTATGTTGGTACCCTTTCTTTTTGATCACAGAGATCTTTTAAAAAGTTCTATTTCTAAATAAGTTAATTAGATGCCTTTTTCATATTATAAATTTCATTATGTTATCCCATATGAAAGTTACAGATATTATACCTACTTCAACACAAACTTCACAGTAACATACTTTCCCGATTATAAACTGAGGGAGAATAACAGTATAGGTACTAACAGTAACAATTGTTAGTAAATGGAAACTTTTTCACTAATTTTCCTCTCAAAAGATAAAATTGAATATTTGACAATTTGTTTAATTCATCAAATCTGTTTTTTCCTTTAAAATGGAGCTTAAGTTTTTGTACTAGTGTACTTTCAGGACACTATTGTCATTTAAACAAGCTTTGTTAAATTGCGTGATGCAGTAACATCACAGAGCTGTAATTCAGGTGGAGCCCAAATCATAAAATACTGGGATTTAGGACCTGTACTATTGTAGCATCTCTACAAGAAATGTCAGAAAACCAGTGCATTTTTATCCGAGAGATATTTTCTTATTTTTATTACTTGCATAGAAATTATTTACATTCTTTAAAATAGTCAGATTTCACCTGGTCTCAGTCAAATATTAGTAAAACTACCTGAAATATTTTGTTTGGAAGAAAATCTTATGTGTACAATTGTATACAACATATAATTTGAAACAACTTTACTGCTTAATACTCTGTATTTGAAAGCTTTAATGTTGTTAGCAAATGATAGAATTGTATCAAGTAGAACACTCTCTCTACCAGTGGTCCTCTACCTGTGGGTCACTGTCACGACCCCTTTGTCAAACTATCTCCATAAATATTTACATTAGGATTCATAACAGTAACAAAATTATGGTTATGAAGTAGCAACACAAATAATTTTATGATTGGGAGTCACCACAGTATGAGGGTCGCAGGATTAAGGTTAAGAACCATGGTTCTAAGTGATCCTCTGTAAAATAGTACATGTAAATCCCATGCTTTGAAAGCACCTTTACCTTTGATGTCCTATCTCTATTGAGCTTTGTGGTGTTCGAGGATCTGACTTGAAGCAAGCTGTGAGAGAACTCAGCCTTTTCATTTTCAGTTGCTCCAGAGAATGGAATACTTCTTCCTTCCCTAATTTGAAGATGCCTCTTAATATTGTTCTCTTATTGAAGCTCTTTGCTAGTTCCCTTGGAAGTGATCGTTCTTCACTGTATTTTAGAGTGCTTTGAGGCCTCCTTAACAAGGAACATGTGTTTCTAAAACCTTTCTCCCAAATCTAATACCCAATTTTCTGAAGAAACTAAATACCTTCCCTACAGCTTTTTAAATTTTTAATGACCTGGAAAATTTAACTGATTTTTTTTTGCTTTTCAAATTATATAAATTTTACTTAGTTCATTGATTCTGTCAAAGACAATCTTGTAAGATCTTTTCCACTTCAGAAGTTAATATTGTCCTTAACTTTAAGACATGTGCTGGAAGCTTTAATATGATTCGCATGAACACATACCCATTAGAAATTTACACTTTAAAGCATACATACAAATTATAAAATGATTTTAAAAGTCTCCTTAAATTTAGAATCTGTATTTCCATCCCAAATCATTTAAGCCAGATGTCTGCATTTTTTGGATAAACATCCTCAGTATGCTATGGGTAAGCTTGTAATCAACTAGTTTTGTAACTATAGATTCCAAAGTCTATATGGAGGCTAGGGACATACTTCAACTGAAAAAATAGCCTGTTTTATAATCATGGAACTTAGTACAGATCCATCAGTGCCTACATTAAAAGGTAAAGAAATGGTGGTGCATTCCTTTTATCCTAAGACTGGGAGTCAGACACAAATCTCTGGAACTTGCTGGCAGTCCAGTTCCCCCCAGTTAATGATCGCTGTAATCAATGAGAAACCTTCTCTAAAAGTGAGGTGCAGTGATAAGGGGAGACACTTGACATTGACTTTTGGCACTGATATACATATGCACAAACGTGTTAACAACATGCAACTTGCCCCCCCAAAAGAAAAGATGCATAGGGTAATATTTTGGAATATAGCATTCTTGTGACAGTCTAGGTGCCTTTTCATCAAACTAGAGTAACTGCCATAAAATCAAAACATGATCTTCTAGACAAATGTATTAACCAATTAATCATATTAAGATTAGCCATCCTGCCATTCTAATGTCCCTTAAGACAAGAACTGAAGCTGCATTGGGACTCCCAAAATATCAGTACTGTTCTACATCTACACTGATTATGTATTTCATAGTTTGAGTAGACCTTGTAATCATGTAATAATTGTGTCTTATAAATCTTTACATAAGTTACAGTTCAAAATTAACAAAACTACAACTAGAAGTGTGCCTTTTTTTCTTTAAGGTTTAATGCATGTGCACAATAAACTTGTGGATCCACTATACATTATGAAAGAAGGAAACTGAAGGAGACGGAAGCAAAATTCTGCTTGGAAAATAGCCTTTTCTTACTAGATAAATGTTCAGCTTATGCAATATGATTTAAAAAATGGGAAAATATGAAGACTCATTTACAAAGAAAAAGAACAGTGTATGTTAAACATTCCATATTTAGAATATGCCTGTTTTATACTAGGGCCTAGAAGTAATTGGATCCCAAAGTTGGTTGGCTCTTACCAAGTAGATGTTGTATAGCTAGCTACCTATAAACAGCATAGCAGTGAACTATCTGCATTTTAAGAGATTCTGCACATCAGGTACTATCAGTGACATAATCTCTGACATTATGTATGAGACACTCCAACCCTTTCCAACATCATACTGCTATCATTACAAACCTTCGCCTTTGGAATGTATATATTTTTTTTGTGCACCACACACATGCTTTTTGCCTGTAGCCGCCTTAGTCGTCTTTCTGCAGTAGCATGTGGACGTCGGAAGGGAACCCTGCTATTTGTTAATCAAGGAAATCTCAAGAGATGACAGTGCCCCAAGGTAGTTTATATCCTTTCAGAAAGTATGTGTAAGTGCATGCTTCTATGCACCTTCTTATGTAGTACTTTTTTACAGATATGCTTATTTTTATTTAATGACCTGGATTAATGCCCTTAAAGAAGTATATTGACAATTATGAGCTTTATACCTAGCTACAAATTTAAGGAAATCCTTTTGAAGAACATTTTCTGATTGTTGTTAAATTTTGTAAATTATCCTTATATATGTCTAAAGGGATATTAAATATGTACTAAAATAATAATTGTACACATTTAAATTGCAATAACTTGCATAATTAAGTTTCAAATAGTTTTCTACCTTTAATTCAAATAAAATTTACAATAAAGCAATTATCTAATTTTCTTTCTAAAAGTGAAATAACATTCATTTGGGAGCTGTTAGTAGAACCCATGTCACTGCCATTTGCTTCTAATTTATTGCCATCATGTAGTTAGGAAACTGAAGACCATACCTTAAATGAAAAAAAAAAAAAAAAAAAAGGTAGCTGGAGATCGCTCAGCAATTGAGAGCACTTGCTGATCTTGCAGAGAACCAGTTTCATTTCAGGCACCCACATGGGGACACACAAACCCACTGTAGCTCAAGTTCCAAGGGATCCTCTGATGCCCTCTTGTGGCCCCCGGGGGCAACAGGCACACAAATGGAACAGATTGACTGCAGTCAGAACATTGATGTTGGTAATCATGGTGCTTTAATTCCCAGGGATGTCTTAACAGCCTTACGTATGAAAGTAAAGCAATTTAAAGAAAAATACATATTTGGAAAGTATCAAAGCATGGGAATATAAAGGTGCTCTAGAAATTGCTGAAAGCTGGGAACACTGTACAAAAGGTTTCACATGATCCAGAGCACTTATGTATTTTTTCTGGAACCTCTTTGGAATTCAAAGCAATATGATCTGTCTTCTGACCTTCAAGTTCACGTTTCAAATAGCTTTCTGAAGAGCACCAAGTAGGAATATCATGGACTCATTAAAATTGAGTTCTAAATCCCTCATAGGCAATTCTACCTCCTTAACATTAAAACTGGTAGCACCATTCAGATAGGTACTCCAAGTTGAAGTTAGCCTTAATAGTGTTCTTCCTTTCTGTGTCGTCATCTTAGTCTTCCCATAATACACATCCTTGACTATATCATTACCTTCTCACTGCCTGGACAAAATACCTAGCAGGAACGTAATTCACACCGAAGGGCTCCCTATGACCTTAATGTGTTTTAGTTAACCCATCAAATGGAGGCCTCCACCCTGGGTTAATGATTTTGATGACATGTTCACTCAAGTCTATCCTTTTTCATTCACAGCAATAGTACAGCCATGCCCTCAAGGTCCTAGGCTATTCTCCAACCACTGTAGCTTCACAGCTCAATGTGAACTACTTAGAAGCCACTGAAGATGTTTCATATGAAGCAATAATCCTCATTAAAGCAAGAACCCATTACTTGAGTCCCATCTGTCACCTGGGGATATAAATGGCAACATTGTATCCGCCACTGTTACGTAGATTGAAAGAAGTATATAGAACTCTGCACACTGGTCAACCAATACCAAATTTCATAGGTGGCCATTATTTTTAGTCATACAACTGTACACATACTTGTGATATTAGAACCTGAGAGAATAAACTCAAAGCATATAATTCAAAGTTAAGAGTGGGAAATGGCCATTGGAGAAAAGTTATGCTTATGTTAAAGTCTAGGAAATGTTTTCTACTGTTAGTACAAGACTAATTCCTAACCTAAACAGTTATGGGTTATTAAACAGCCCAAAACAAAAAAAGCTCAAGTGTTAATGGGTGGGGGAAGAGTATGAAAGAGGTAGATGGGAGGATGGCACTGGAAGGAGAGGAAGAGGGGTGGAGATGAGAATGTAAAATAAAAAGCTCAATTGTTGCACTTGTATTTTGTATTTAGGACACATGCATTAGCTTTTGACTTTTCCTTGGCAATAATGTAACAACAGAACATTTTGTTTTAGCAACTGTATTGTTTTAGTTTCAAATATATTGGTAATTGTAAAAGTACTATTATGGGAATTTGATATTTTATACCTAACAATTCTTGTTGGGAGAAGTATGAAATGATTTATGTAATACGATAAACTAAGAGTACCTACTAAATCCTCACTTTAAAATTTCATCAGAATACTAAGATTCATCAGCAATCTTTTTTGCTACAAGATATGTGCCATGCTCAAGATAGAAAGCAGAAAATAAAACCCAACATGAACACTCTTGCAGTAATATATTTCAGTTGTGAATGAACATGAAACTAAGCCATTTACTGTCATTTAGGTATAATTACGAATTTATATGCATCTGGTGCTAATATCAAATGCCTGTTTTGAATAAACATACTGTGATGTCAGAAAAGACATATCCCTACCCCAAACTAAAGTGTATATAATATAAACCATTTAGTTTCAGAATTCAGTATATAAGCATGAAAGGCCCGATTATCTGGTCACGTGGTCTTTGAGTCTACTTCTTAATAAGTGATTCATATATAAGTATCAGAGAGTGTTTGAGCTAAAAATTGTGACACAAGGTGATTTTGGAAAGCTATTAACTAGATGCAATTAGGGGTCCATTTAGTATTTGTTAAGAAAACCATGCAGAAGCTAAACATGTGCCTATAATCCCAATGGGAATGCTGAGGTTGGAGGATGTCTCAAGTTTGAGGTCAACCAAAACTACGCAATGAATCCTAGTTGTGGTAGTTTGAATAGGAATGGTCCCCATAGACTCATGTGTGTGAATTGCAGGCATATAGGGAGTACCATTATCAGGAGGTGTGGCCTTACTGGAGGAAATGTGTCACTGGGGAAGTGGGCTTTGAGGTTTCATATACTTAAGCTAGGCCTAGTGTGGCAGTCTGCCGTTGCCTACAGATCAAGATGTAGAACTTTAAGTTCCTTCTCCAGCACCATGTCTGCCTACACGCTGCCATGCTTCCTAATGGAACTGAACTCCTAACCTGTAAGCCAACTCCAATGAAATGTTTTCCTTTATTAGAGTTGCTGTAATCATGGTGTCTTTTCAGCAATAAAACTCTAACAAAGACACTGGGCTAGCCAGGACATATAGCAGGATCCTGTCTCAAATCATTAAAAAGAAATTAAAGAAAAAAATTTTTTAATTCTCTGTACTTAAATTTATAACATGCACTATTGAATATGTAAAATGTACTAACCTCTTTTAATTTTTCAAAGCTACCTATGGGGGTATTATAATCTCAATCTTATATTTAAAATGTTAGGAATTTTGTCAAGATTACTAGTGAGTAGTGGAGCATAAAAGAGAGAATATGGAATGTAGCATATATTTAACCTCTTCTCTACCAGTGGGTCTGCACGTCTCATCCAGGGATCATTTATCAGATAGCCAGCATTTGAAACATTTACATTAGGAATCATAACAGTAGCAAAATTATATTAATGAAGTAGCAACAAAAATAATTTTATGGTTAGGGGTCATCACTATATGAGGAACTGTGTTAAAGGGTGGCAGGTTAGGAAGGTTGAGAACCACTGTAATAAGTCCAAGTTGAAGATCCTGAAAGTAATAACCATTTCATGGTTTTCATTCTGTTGTCAAAATAAAGGAGAAAAAAGATAAAAACCCCTGCTTTACATGAATCATTTATTAGGCTGGGTTTTCAGAACTTTCATAAATGCGTCTTTTGGAATTTCAATGTTGCCAATCTTCCTCAGTTTTTTTTTCCCTTCTGCTTGTCGCTTCAGAAGTTTCATTTTTCGGGTAATATCACCACCATACTGAAAAATATAAAATCCAAATTGGTTCAAAGGGACCAATTATATAATTACACCAAGAAAACAACACAACCATAACCATACCATTAAGACCCACAAGTTCTCATTTGGCCCCTCCCCATAAATCAATGTTTTTATTTATTTAGGGTAAGCATACTATAGCTACAGCCTAACACAGACTCTCAGAGGCAGACCAGTGTCAGAAACTGTACTAGGCACTTAGAAAAGCATTTTATTTTCACAGTAATAAAGATTTTTACTAAAAAAAAGAAAGAAAAGCAATTCAAAAATCAATGTAGGAAGGTAGATTTCCATTCCCACTCTCTTCCAACTGTAAAAAAACAGTTACTGTAAAGCTTTCATTATGTATAAATTATGGAAGCAACAAAATTCTCTTTTAGGTGGTAATACTCTAAAATGAAAGAGAAAATGGAAAGCATTTTTAAATGTAGTTAAAATGAAGGCTCTAATATGGTTAGGCAGAAATTCACCCATTTGAAATAAAACTTGGAGATGAAATACATGGTACATGAAAACTAATATTTAAACCATTTTCTTTATGACACCTTTGATCTTAAAGTCATTAAATATAGTAAAGTAGAAAAAAATATAGCTAGGTACGTACACATTTGGCCAAAACATTTTTTCTATAGGCTTTCACACTGAAAAAGAAGAAATTTTGTTTAGGTTCAAAATTTCATTGCACAGTATGACTTCTACACACAACTTTCCTTTTAATAAAATATTTTAGTGATAACGTTACTTAGATAAAATTGCTTTATGCAACTAGCTCAAATGTTTGTGCATTTACTTTCATATACTTAGTGTAAAAAACATTAAAAATTTCATTTCAATATCATCATATACCTTATAGTAAACAAGGTCACTGTGGTATTCATGAGCAGAAATGTGCATTTTTGATCCTAATAAAATAATTAACATTACATTATTCCAAGCTCAGCCTAGAAATACTTTGAATAGCATTTCTTTTTTAAATTCAATCATCACATTCTAACCTGACTGCAAATGGAAGGAGTGACTAGTAAAGGATTTATTACTATAATTGGGATTTTATAAAACCATTCTCCAAGACAAACTATGGTTAATATATCCAACCAATAGCAGTAAATATTACTATATTTAGAAATATTTAGTAATAAATAGTAAATATTACTATGACATTTCCAGATCGTCACTAATTTGAAAGGTATCTCTTTTTAAGGAATTTTTAAATAATTTTTTAAAAATCTATTTTCTTTTTCTTAATGTATTTTCAATACAATTTATGTGAAAAAATGACCATGTGCTAACTGCTCTTATTTTCTAGGATGTTTCCTGGTATTACCCCTAATTTCTAGATTTTCTTGGACACCAAATAACTGAAACAAAATAGTGTTCAAAATGAAATTATTCCCAAAAGGGGCATAAATTTAATATAACCTATAGAAAGTGGCATTTAACCAGTACCGATGCATTAGGTTTCCTTTAAGCTATAACTAAATAGCAATTCCCAATTGATCATAACTGAGGAGATATGTCCCTAAAGGCTGGGCAAAGGAAAGTGCTATCAGAGACTATATTTGCTGCTACAGGCTTCTGATTTTATCAACAAAGCTAGCTTCCCTCAGTAATTAACCTGTTTCCCTTATCCACTATAAACCACATGAGGAACCTAATACAGAAAACAAACCCCTGCATGACATTCATAATCTTTTCTGAGTTAGTGTTTCAGAGAAAACCTTTTATTATTACATTCAGGCTCTGTTCCTATCACAATCTACCTGCATATAATCTACAAATTATAAACCATTGAATGGAACCTTACAGAAATCCCTTAACCAAGAAATCCAATGGAAATGAGCAGAAATTCCTTAAACCTTAATAAATAATTTCAATTGTGAGTAACATCAAGGTAAGTAATCTATAGTAATATGGCATTATAGAACAGTTCTATGTTAATCTACTGTTTCATGTTCTTCAAGAATACAGCATAGGACAAGATTAAGTTAAAAGTTTGGTCTTGTTTTCTGGGTATATTGTTTCTAAAGTTAGAGTCATATGAAAATGAATTTCAACTTACGTTTCTCTTGCAATTACTTTGCTTCCAACAGCAGCTTGAATTGCTATCTCAAATAACTGTCTAGGAAGAGAATCCTTTAGACGTTCACATATGTTTTTGCCAACAGTGTATGCTTTCTCTCTGAGACAAAAAAATATATAGCTATCCTAAATATAAATATTTAAATTATCTTTATAGTCCATGTGCAGTAATTAACAGTTAGATGAATTTTAAAAGGTTTAAATAGAATTTAATAGTTTTACTTAACTGTATTTTAACTTATATAATAATAAATATAACACATTTTTTATATAATGTATTAATTTATATTATGATTTAAAATTGCATGGATATGGCATATCAGTCTGCCAGTTTGTGAACATGTATACTTGACTTTTCATTATCATGAATGATTTTCATCAACATGAAAACCTTGTTCTGAATCCTAAAAACATCATTATAAAGTTAAAAAAACCATTTTCTTATACTTTAACACAGTAAAAAAAAATATTTCCATGACACTACTCCTTTAGTTATGTTACTTCTATATTCTATATTTAGTAATAGGGAAATAATGATGTAAAAGCAGAAGGAAAAAGTAGTAAACTAAAATCTATTTTAATTATTTTTCAAAATTTTAAAAAGTATATCCGCTCGAGCAAAAGTGAAGAATCATTAACTACAGAAAAATACCCAAAGTGATTATGTTCATAGTTGGTGATCTTTTTCTAATCTACTTACATATGCACCACAGTTATTAGCTCTTCCACGATATTTCCATTCAGTAGAATATCCATTTTTATTAGTTCAGCTGTCTGGTAACCTGCATCTTCATAATCAAAACTAATGAGGACAACAACATTGATAAACATGGTATATCAGATTATGGTCAACAATTCCTTTTCCTAACCCTTCATTACCTGCCCTCCCCTGCCTGATTAAATTGTTACCATACACAAAGTCTCATTTAAAGAATGTATATGTCCATAGTGAAGAACCAAATACATGAATCTTCACTTATGAACCTATGGCCCTAAATACAGGATATGAATCCACAGAGAGAAGGAAAAGAACTGGTCAAAGAAACTAGGAAAATAGATCACTGAAAACAAATGTTAGCTCCTTTCTAATGTTGCCAGTAGCTGGTGGTCTTTGCCTAACATTCTTTTAATGGGTCATTATGAGTTTTTTATTACCAGTGACAACACATGTCTAGATAATGCACGGATAATCTGCCAGGAAGAAAGAATACTTGCGTTTTCTACAGATTTTCAGTTTGAGCATTAGGAGTTTTTGTCAGGACTGAATGAGCTAAAAATGTAACACATGTGGACCTAATACAAACCAATTACAGCAAAGCTTAGCCAACCACAAACTTCTGTTAGCTGATAACATTAATGTGGTCAAAGCTAACACAGTGCTAGTCAAATGGTTAATTCATAAAGCCATTGCAACAGAACAGACTGCTGGAAGACTCCTTGCTATTTAACACTCAACTCTTACACTTTTATTTGGCTGGGTGTCAGGTGCTCCCTTAACATACACAAATGGACCACATATTCCTGGAAGGTCTCAGTTCCTGACTACAACATTGGTAAATGAAGTGCATATTTAGTATTCATCATACCCAATATTTACATCCTTTTTTCAAATATAAGTAGATGTTCCAAATATCAAATAACACATACACACACCTATTTTAAGTGTTACTCAGTAACAAATGCTTTTGGAAATTATGCCCAACTCTTACGACACAGGGATATACAACTCTTAATGAAGACAGAGCTTCCTTTTTCAGAAATTAACAGTCTGACAAATCATAAGCGTATTTCTTGTATAAGTAAATGTCAAGTACTGTGTAATATCTGTAATGTTCCAAGCTTCCTAACCTTATATGATTTCAATTGTCTTCAAGAGCGGAAATTACAAAAAGAACAGAAGAATAAATTCTAACTATCAGCATTTTCAAAAACTTTGAGATGTTTATTATCACTATTTTCTCACCTTGCATATCCAGAGGATAGAGACTTCAAAGAGTCATAAAAATCTACCACAATTTCATTCAAAGGGAAGAGATATTTAAGCATAACTCTATTTTCATCAATAAAAATCATATTTTTCTGAACTGCTCTTCGTGCCTAAAGAAAGAAAAAAGTATGATAATATATAAATACTGATCCAAGTAGATTAAAATTTTAATTTTCAACTTTTAATTCCTATAATGTAAACAGAATGAAGAAATATTGTTTAATGGTCTACCAAAAATTTACAAACAAGATTTTTTAATACAGGAAGAAACAACAATACTTCATATTTCAGTTACATTACTTTTAAGCTAAAGCTTTTAATCTCTAATAGCAGTTTTATTTTTACAATAAAAATTATATTCACTTGTGAATACACACATAGACTAAATCACACTGAAAGTCCCTTTGGGTAATATGTACCCTTTTTTACTTTTTTGACTTTACTATTTAGCTAACACAGATAATCAAACTTAAGCTAGTATATGAAATTAGGATAGTGTATCAAAGCAAAGTAAGCGGACAAGCATTGCTGCAGAGGACTGAAACCCACTGTGTTAGTACCTGGCAAAGCGCCATTATTTTCCCAGTGTATTCAGTTGGTGTAATAACAGTGCCCAGAACAACTGGTTCCAAATATTCTGTTACTTTCGACTTATCAGGGAATTGTGCAGGGTTGATGATTGTGATTTCTTTTTCTTTATATTCCTAAAACATGAGTAAAGGGAACAGTATTTAAAAACACTAAAACAATTATGTTTCTTAAAGGTTTGTTTTGAACATATAATACATTTTAAAAACATAGTTATTGAACTTACTGCAAATAACAAAGTAGCAGCAACAACAAAAACACCTAAAGGTTAGACTATTACCTAATGTAATTTTTAAGAAACAAGAAACTCTCTAATTACCACCTTTTAGTGTTAGTAACATTAATTTTAAATATATTAATGTATTTTTGTTATTAAAATTTACAAAACATACCATAAACCATCTAGAAAAAATATGACAAAATGCACTTGGGAGGCAGAGGCAGGCGGATCTTTGTGATTTCGAGGCCAGCCTGGTCTACAAAGTGAGTCCAGGACAGCCAGGGCTACACAGAGAAACCCTGTCTCGAAAAACCAAAAAAAAAAAAGATAAAATGCTACATTTTAACTTGACCTTTTAGGGTATACAATTAGTGTATAAAATAAGTTTATTTATGCTCAAGGTAACAGTGGTTTAAATGAATAAATTGCCACTTAAATGGAAAACACTACTACTTCTATCATTAACTTAAAACTTAATTTCCCATAAGAATGGATGTTTTACTTTTTATAACATTAATTACTTATGACCAAAATTATCTTTCAAATTCTGTGCTGAATTTACAATGGTCCTCTCACTTACTAATTCAGTCAATACCAGACTAAGTATTTTGGTAATGAAGAGATCAAGCTAAGAAGAATGATACATGAGTTAGGTTTAAAGGGTAATAAGGTAATAAATTTTATTACTACTAATCAGTAACAATAAAAGTAAATTGTTTTTACATTTATAAATAAATAAAACTTTCATATTTAGTATGTATACTTCTTTATTAAATTTTCCCTTTCGGGCTGATACAAAATAGATGTAAATATTATGGTACCTTTATTAATTTTGCAGATGAAAGAACAGCTTTGTATGGAACAGTAGGGGTCGTCAAAATAACAGAAGCATTATATTCTTGCTCTAGTCGCTGGTTGAAAACTTCCATGTGCAAAAGTCCAAGAAATCCCAGCCTGGAAAAAACCACCAAAAACCCCTCCAAATGTCTGTCTCATTGGGCTGTTTTCTGTGAACATGTTGCCACTTTGTAGGAAAGGAGGGAAATCAAGAATCATCCCAGCAATTTGCAGCTCTTGTATAATTTTATAAAATAAGACCCAAATCTTCTGTGAATCTATTTTAAGTTACCTACAACACATATAAAGTGATCTTTAGGGCCTGGGGAGGTGGATGAGTGGTTATTGTGCTCACTGCACAAGCATAAGGACCCAAACTTGGACCCCCAATACCATATAAAAAAGCCAGGAGCTGTAGAAGGCAACTGTGACCCCAGTGCCAGGAGGAGACAGCAAGGTGCCAGGGTGATCTCCAGGATCACTCACTAATAAACACTGCCTCAAAAAATAAACTGGAGACTCACGTTGATCTTCGGCCCTCGAGCATACACACTTGGGTGTGCACACCCACACGTACATGCGTACACATACACAAAAAGAAATATCTGCAAAGGCAGGTGGGTGTCTACGAGTTAGAGGCCAGCCAGGTCTAGAGCTAGCTCCAGGGCAGCCAGGGCTATATAGTGAGACCCTGTCTTAAACACCCCCTCCTCCACAAAAAGAATATTTAAAAATTTTAAGCTGATCTTCAGAAATGTTCATGAGCAATGCATTCAATTAGAACTTATTTTTCTATAAAATATGACTCTATGTTGTGAATGTACCTTACCTCCAGCCAGCACCTAGGGCCAAACTACTGTCCCGATGCACTGTCACACTGGAGTCATTTAAGGTCAACTTTTCTATAGCGCTCTTCAAGTTGTTATATTCAGATTGGTCTACAGGGTACACTCCTGGGAATACAAACATAATGTGAAGTGCTGTCAAGTTCAAAAATTAACCATTTGGCATTTATATTACTTTTCTTTAATTGGATGCAAGGTATTTTGGAATCCATTAGCTTTAATAAATATACAATTGTGTTCACGCTCAGTGGTTTTATGCTTTTGGATAAATACAAAAAAAAAGGAAAAAATGTAAACAACCAAGGGAATTAAGACTATTCACAATTAGACAAATTATGTTTATTTCAAAACACAAAAGCACAAAATATACCACCACTATAAGTAAAAATATTAGGAGGTGGGAAATAGCACCAGAAATGAAAATGACACTACACTTAGTTTCTAGACTAATTACTAAACTAAATGTAAATTTGACTTTTAAAAATTTACTGCTTAAAACTATGAGAGTTACTACTGATCCTCAGATTCCCTTCTGCTTATGAAATCTATACTTCATAAATCTTCCGAAACCCAAACGACTGACTTTGCGTCAGCACAGCAGGAACAAAGTTCCTGGTCTCTGATGAGAGGTGACTAAGAGGAGAGACCGAGGTTAGATTGCCCTGATGACCCTCAGCCAGGCCTTCACTAGCTGCATGTCTAGAATACTCACAGTATTCTATGCATATTCTGATACTACAAATACCAGAGGCTACAAGGCTGTCTACTGCATCCACAGGAGCACAGTGCAATGAAAGAAAACTCAACTAAGAGGAGGGATTTAATTAAATCTACTGAGAACTGTAATTAAAAGATCCTAATTAAAAAAATTCAAATATAACCAACTACCTTCTCAGAGAAATGAGAAGAAAATTCATGTCAGTAAAATCTACATATTTGCTTCCTTAAGGAATTCTAAATGAGCTCTCATATAAAACGTGACCATGTACACACGAAGCTGTAAACTGATGTATAAAAATGCCACATACATATATATACATAGGGAAATGAAATGTCATATATCGTTACAAACAGATATGTAAGAATGTATATTATCTTCAAGTACATTTTTTTTCACCACAGAAACAAACTTTTAATTAAAAAATATTTTGGCCCTTGGTCTTGAATTTGTGAGCTCCTCACCTGCAAATACCATTGGTTTCGCTGATTTAAAGCCAGGCAATGGCTCCACTGGATGATTATGTAAATATAATGTGTCTCCTATTTGTGCTTCAGCGACATTTTTCATCCCAGCAATCAGAAAGCCCACCTGTCCTGCATATCTAAATAAAATTAGTATATGCAAATATTTACTGCTTTCCTGTTGTAAGTGCATATTCACAGGTCTATCTCCCTAGGAAACATATTTCCCAAACAAGTAAGTCCCACATATCAATTTTCAACCTCCAATGCTCAGCAAAAAAACAGTACCATGTCTCATCCATTGCCTTCAATTTCTACACAGACTTAAACCTGCCTTTGTGATTCTGCCCACCTTTTGTAAATTAAACAACAGCTTCTAACACATTGTAAAACTAGAATTACTGGAGAAAAATTCAGGAGACTGTCATGTCTATTATTATGTTGTAAAGGTTCAATAACAAGGGGAAAAAAAGACAAATTTTAACTAAACATAAAAACATAAACATGTAACAAGTCTGTTACACTTTCACATAAAAAGAGCAGATTCCAAGAATCCAGTTTCAACTTAGATTAAAAAAAAAAAAAAAAAACAAAACCCTACAGGACAACAAACTCATTTACATGTATGCTGCAACAGGAGCCTTCAGTTAAGAGGGAGTAATGTTCA
Source organism: Lophiomys imhausi (assembly GCA_907164525.1). Lineage (NCBI taxonomy): Eukaryota > Metazoa > Chordata > Mammalia > Rodentia > Muridae > Lophiomys > Lophiomys imhausi. The sequence continues at coordinate 24,592,778 of CAJQZJ010009649.1, read as the reverse complement.
CCATGTTATTACTATATACATAGATTATATATGAACTTATATAATACACATATTACAATACATGAACTTAAAAAGACTCCACTAAAATTAAAATGAACAGACTTAAAACGTGATGATTCACCTGAGGCTTTTTAGATATAGCATGAACCTGTACAATATGATCCCTTTACTCAAAATATTCAACATCTTAATTTTCAGAGATGACCTGAGAAGCGTGAACTAAGCACCTGATGTCATGACTTGGCATCAGAGTAGCCACTCAGCAGCTTCTCACAGCTAACTCAGATTATATTAATTAATTAATTAATTAAAATTAATCTACGTTTAATCCTAAATTTCACAGCAAAGGTAAAAATGGTTTCTTTTATGTTTCTGTAATACCTTACATTGCAGAATTTAGTTGTGATGAGATCAAATGTAAAAGAGAAAAAAATCCATTGACTAATAGTTGAGGAGTTCTAACTAATATTTAATTGTTCCATCAAGTACATTAAACAGGACCAAGCCTATACTAGATCACTAAGTTATTTCTACTAATTAATAAAACCTGATAGCTCTTATATCCATAAAACTAACTACTATTCACACATGATATTCTTTTGACTAAGTATCTGGATGTACAGTTGCACTGTATCATCCATTCTGAACACAATGGAAGAAACACAAACACAAATTTGTTGCATATGTCATAACAGATTACTTACAATTTATGAGTTGGCTGTTCGTTAGGATTCAAAATGCCTACTTCATTAACTTCATATGTTTTTTTAGTGTGTGCAGATATAATTTTATCTCCCTTGGAAACCACTCCATCAAACAGTGCTATGTTGGCTATCACACCTCTATACTGGTCGAATGTGGAATCAAATACCAACGCTCTCAATGGCTTTTCACGATGTACTTTTGGACTATTATAAGAGATAAAATTATGTATATATAAGAAAATGTTTTTTTTTAACTTAGGAAGTATTTTTAATTTAGATTAATTTTGTAATAGATAATTACTTAAAGGCCAAAGCAAAAAGGCTTTTTAAATAAAATATATTACATTCAACTATTAATTTTAAAAATTGAAATTTATAGATGTACACACATAAAGCAAAACCCAACTGCCAATGTACTTTAGTCACTATAATAAGATTATCAGAGAAACTGTCATCATCCTTGCTTTTTTCCTATTTTACTATATTGAATTTGACTTCTTTACATTAAAAGCCAAAATTTATTCCAACCCACTGCAAGATCACTTGCCATATTCACTAGCTTAAAATGACAGACCAAGTAGATAGCCTATTAATCTATTAAATTATAAATGGCTATGAATTATAAAACTCTGAATCTAATTTAAGCTATGAAACATGAGTGAATAGTGTAACAACAAAATGCTTACGGAGGTATTCTTTCAATCACTGCCCGAAGCACACTTTCAACATTTGTCCCAAGTTTCGCAGAAATCTGAAAGTGTGTAGAAACAAAAGCACTGAGAGTTAAGGCTATACTTGTCCCTCCTAGGGTGCCATTCATTTGTTTGAACACAGAAAAAGGAAAAGAATAAAGATGTCTTCCCATCATTTATTAGTGGTGACATGGTTCCAGGATTAAAATATGAGATGATTCTCAAGTGTGTTCAGACAGCAATGGAATAAGAATTAAAACAAAAATTTTGATGAGTATAAATTACTTTTAAAAGTACTAATTATAGAGTGATGGAATGCATCACTCTACCCAATATCTATTGAGTCCAAAAATACCTAATCTTCAAAGACAAAATTTCTATACAGGCAAAATAACTTGTAAGAAGTAACACTCGGGGCTGGAGAGATGGCTGAGACAAAGGTTGAGAGCACTTGCTCTCTCAGTTCAGTTCAGGATTCCAGTCCAGCACTCACAGCAGGGGCTCATACTTCCTGTAACTCCAGGTATAGGGGATCCAACTCTCACATCTGGCCTCCTTGGGTACCTGTCCTACAAGATGCACAGCCTTGCTGGCCCACACATGTACACATAACTAAAATTAAGGAAATAGACCCTTAAAGCAAAAAAGAATTCATGCTACATTGAGATTTAAAAAGCTTTGTTTTAGTCCTTACACAGGCTAAATCTGTGATCTTAGGAGAGTGATAAACTAAGCCTTAGTTCATTTAAAAGTAATATAGCAACAATGTATATTCTCACAATATAATGGGAGTTTTCTCATCTGAATCTAATGAAATGATAGTAATAAAAGAATACTCTGAAACTACAGGGAAAAAGTGGTAAGAGTGCAAGCAAATTCCATGAAATTGCAGCCAAGTGAGTCACCTGAGATTTCCTAAAGAATAAGCAATAGCTGAGATGGTTAGTCTCACATCAACTTGACTCAGACATAGGAACCTCAACTGAGAAAAATGCATCCATCAGCTCAGGCTGTAGACATGACTTACAGCATTTTCTCAATTAGTGTTTGGTGTGGGAAGGCTTAGCCATTGAGGGTGGTGCCACCCCTGGGTTGGTAGTTCCAGGTTCTATAAGAAAGCAGGCTGAGGGAGCCATGAGGGGCAGGCAAGCCAGTGAGCAGCACTCCTCCATGGCCTTTACACCAGCTCCTGCCTCCAGGTTCCTGCCCTGAATTTCTTCAGTGACAGCTTACAGTGTGGGAAGTATAAGCCAAATAAACTGTTTCCTCCTAAAGTGGCTTTGGTCATGGTGTTTCATGACAACAATAGAACAACTAAGACAATCATCTTTAAGAAAAGGCATTTACCTTAATACATTCATCACTAGGGATATCAAACACTTTTTCAATCTGTTTTTCAACCTTTTCAGGATCAGCATTCTTCAGATCTATCTTTAAACAAAATTACTGAGTGAGTATAGCAGATATAAAAAATATCCCGTAGTAATAATATTTGGAGATCAATTAAAGTCTTCTGTGATTTAACCTAACTGACCTCTCCATAACTTTTTCAAAATAATATTTAAAATAATCTGTAGATTAACATGATTTTAATAATCATAACTACTGACAAAAAAAGTACAAGCAACAAAACAGTCCAAAACAAAACAAAACAAAACCACACAGGACAGAGTATATCAATTAACATCATGAGAATAGATTTTTAAAGTCAAGTCAGATATCAAGCTGTTTGCATATGGGCAGCCTTATTTTATGCTTAGCACTGATATCAAGAAAAGTAACTTAGCATAGTTTTAATTTTTAAATTAAGATTCTTAACTCTACAGTATTGGGCAGACATAAATGGTTAAGTTAGCTTGGACCTGCTTCATGGACTGCGCTGATTCATAGCCCTAAGACCCTCCTCTCCAGAGCATGTGACCGGCACTCTTTGTCTGCCTTGCACCCCTTTCCTAAAGAAAAGGCCTTTGCTCAGCACATGCACTTCAGACCAAACCTCTTCAACTCTCTGCAAGTAATATGTGACCTGAAAGTCTAGCACATGAATTTCAGAGGTAAATCCCACTTATAATCTGAATGAACAGTAACAATAGATCCCTCATATTTAAAAAGAAAATAAAACTATACAAATAAACACTAGATATATTTAGAGGCTAAAATAATTAATGGCATTGCTGTCTCTTACCTTGTTTATAATTGGAATTACTGACAACTGTGCTTCAAAGGCAAGAAAGAAGTTTGCTACAGTTTGAGCTTGAATACCCTGGAGACACCAAGAAGAGAGAACAAGGTGACTGTTTTGAAAGTAAATGAACCACAAAATTGCTGATTCATTTCGTTCCATTTATCATCATCAGACTGAGACTTTACATCATGCTAACAAGATGATACAATATGACAGAGCCATGCTGTGAGTGGACTGTAAGACCTAGGACCTTTGTTCTCCTCACTAGCGCTTCTTGTGTAGTGAGTACTTTTGTCTCCCAGCCCCACCGGCAAGCATTACTACTGCATTGTGCTGCTTTGTTACAAGCCGAAAGCAAATATGCCAGTCAGTCGTAGACTACAACCTTCAAAACTGTGAGCCAAAATACAGTGCTTTTACGGTTATTTCACATATTTCTATTAGGCATAGAGGCCTGCATCGTGCCACCTCCTACTTTTCTGTACCATTTATGTTTTAGGGACCAAAACCAGGATGACCACTGGTAAAGAAACAGTCAAACTGAATAGAGTGAGCCAGTAACCCATCTTAACAATATCAAAATATATGATTGGGGGAAAGTAATACAACAAATCTGTTACTTAAATGTAAAACTTCTATTTCCAAAATGCATTCCAAGGAGAACTTTAAGAAACAACTAATTGGACACGTCAGGTCATATATAAAGAGGGATTTTACCTCATTTGCATCAACCACCAATAAAACACCTTGGCAAGCAGAAAGTGACCTGGACACTTCGTAACTGAAGTCGACGTGGCCCTAAAAAGCAAACCATTGGTACTTTTAAAAAGGAGCTATGTTTTGTAAACAAACAGATATTATAGCTAATGTACGACAGAAAGTCGTAATTTTTTTGTTGTTGTTCTTTGCATTATTAACAAGATTAACTTTAGCGATTTTTGCAGAGTCAATATGAAACGCACTGGTGTGTCAATGAGATTTAAAAGGTACTGCTTTCCTTCAAAGCTGTAAGACAGAGATGCTGTCTGTGCCTTCACGGTGATTCCTCTTTCTCGTTCCACTTGTAATTGATCAAGAACCTGCTTGTTTTTCTTTGTCTTATCAATTGTTCCTAGAAATAGAAGCACTTATTGATTTATATGGTCTTCAAAACAAAAACCATTAAACATATTAACAGAAAACATTATACATATAATACCAAAATGTAAGGCATCCTGGTAAAAATAAATTCCCAACAATTCTAGGTTATCATAAACATATAAAATAAAAATACCTGTTAGCTCCAGAAGCCTGTCAGCTAAGGTGCTTTTGCCATGATCCACATGTGCAATGATACTGAAATTTCTAATATCTTCAACAGGAAATCGAGACATGTCAGGTTTCTCCTAAAAAGGGAAGGGAATATCACAGTTAAAGAGTATAAAATTTGCATAAAACAAATTATAAATTCAAAGAAAATTATTTCAATCTATGGACAATTTCACTTACTGCACATTTTGCCATTTTTTCTGCGGCAATAATGAAGCCTAATTACAAAGAACAAATTACAAGAGACTTACCAAATATATGAGTTTCATAAGCAAAACTAAATAAAACCCCCTTACTTAATAGTTCATCACATATTGACCCAATCGTAAATTTACTTTCATAGATGGAGAACGCAAGACCTAACTTCCTCAAGTGTCTGAGAATCCCTTATCAAGAAAAAAACTCTTAGAAAAAAACTTAATGTAATGAGACACACCATCAACTGCTGGAAAGTGGTATTTAAGCGAACCAGTCAGGGGTGTGTGTACCCGCTAAGCATTTTCCCCCCAATTGATACTTCATCATCAGGAAACAAGACAAAATTATAGTGACTGTAAATTTGTTTTCGTTTCCTAAAACCTACTCAGTATTAGGCAGATAAGGATATAGAGGAATTCTTCAAATAAAACTGTAAAAGCTGCATTGTAGTCTTCCGTTCCAACGCTCCCCCCAACCCCCCCGACACACACACACACACACACTGAGGTCGAAGTCATGCAGAACCGCAGGACTCGGCATTGTGAAGGGTACAAATCCATTTTTCTAACCACAGGGTTTCTATCTGCTGGAGCCATGCCCCTGCATGGGGCTAAAAAGTTCCACGCCTTTGCATCCAACAAACCTGAAAGTTTGATTACTATCTCAGTCAACTATAAAGCTGCAGAATCGGATGCAGGTCAAGCCAGTAGCCCAAGACTACATAAACTAAAACTTCAGGAAAACCGATGCTGTAACAGAGCAGCTTCTCGGAGGTTTTCTCAGAAACAACGCAAGCTCAAGCCCAGCACCAGTCCAAAGCCGATGAGCTAGCGGACAAGAACGTGAAGCAGCAGAAGGACTCGCCCACGGTGCACGTGCGGGGTGAGCCGGTCACCTTGAGCTCGGCCGCGCTTAAGGACCTGCGGGTGGCCCCGGGCTCCAAGGCAGCCGCGTGCCGGGGAGACAGCAAGCGCACGGCACCGGCGGACCATGGCGCGAGAGCCCGTCCCGCGAGCGCCCACATGCCTTGGCTGCTCAGGGCCCAGCCTGCAAGGGAGACACCATGACCGGGTCCGCGTTCCTGCCTGAACCCACACAGTGGACAGACGCGGGTAAACTGCGCCGCCTCCGTGTCGCGCCACTTATGACGTCACGCGTCTCCGCTCGGGGCGAAAAGTCAGCAGCAGTCGGAACACGGCAGAGGCTCTGGGTTACCTCTGCGGCCCTAGCTATTGTCCTGTGGTGAGCGGCCTGCGGTTGCCTCTGTCTAGGCGACTGCAGCCCAGCCGGGTGTCCGGGGAGTCGTCCCTCCCCCCCGGCTCGGTCCAGCGAGTACAGTAGAAGAGAGAGGCCCTAGGCCTACTCCCAGCATGCAGCGCGCGGCCCTCCCTCCACGCGGAGTTCATAAGTTTACCTCTGCAGCGCAGTGTCTGTGTTCTGCCAGATGGGGACCCAGCCTGATCCCCCAGCCCTCCCGGGCCTTCAAAGGCTGAGTTCTTTTAAGAGACTTTTAGGAAAAACAGGAGTTTGTGACTTCCACGGAGAAAATTATTTTACACTTAGCCAGTATGAAGCATAGACTTATTAAAAAAAAAAAAAGAAAACAGGGATGAAACACATCGGAGGGCAAGGATGTGGGCTTCTGTGTCCATACAAAACCAATTCCCACCTCAAAATAGGTGAGACAGTTTATTCTGGGGGCAAACAAGACCTTGTATCCATAACACAGGTTTAGATTAACCCATAGTTATATTTTCCAATGAGATAGCAAGTTTATGAACTTTTTATAACGACAGAACAAAGAAAATCTAAGTAAAAGAATTTTTCAAGTACATTGATGAAACATTCTTACAACACAGCTTAGAAATCTCACCTATAGGCCTTAGATGCTAAGAGCATTCTTAGCCTGTACAACTATGCTTAGTTAATAGTTTTAGTTAATAGTTTGAATCTGTGTGTCAGGATGCTAGGTCTAGCTTTATCTGTTACAGGATGAATATCTCTTCCTGTCATTCGACTGTGGATTACTTGAGTTTTCTACCAGTTTTTCTCAAATAGCCAAATTTACCATGGCATCTTCTAAAAAGCAAGGACATGTCACCTGAGCATAGTCTTAAAAAACAAAACAAAACAAAACAAAACGATGGAGCTTTTACAGTTCCTCCAAAATCCCCTCAAAGTACTAACATAATATGCCCATCTCTAGATTCTGCTTATCCCATGTCTTAACACCTGACCTTTATTTGGATGCCTCTCACAGGAATGTTCCCTTGCTTAACCAATTCAAGGGTCTGGTAGTCAAGGACCAGGGTTCAGGTACCACCTGCTGTGAACTGCTCAGCTTTGGGATTGACCTGGTACGGGCAACAGGGAATGAAGGAACAACAGACACATGTACAGAAAAGCTAAGATTAGGTGGACTGTGTGTTTTGATGACACACCAGTAGCCTGGAGACTAAGAAGACTTATATACAGCTGAAGGAGGAGGCAGGTTAACTAATCTTGGTAGTATGTGTTTCTGTATTGCAGCACTCTGGGCTGTAGTCATCCAGGAGGAAGAATCTTGGTTGATAATGTTTTGCACACACTGTCAACATTCATTGTTGGACACAGGGGAGGCCTTGACATTCTCCTGGGTCTGAGGAATTGACAGGAGTGACATGAGCATGCTCATGTTAATGATACACATTTACTAAGGACTTCATCTGCTTCCCACAGCCTGGAACTACCTGCCCAGGGAATGGTATCATCCACAATGATCTGGGTCCTCCTACATCAATCAACAGTCAAGACAAACTCCACTGACATAACCACAGCCCATCTGACCTGGGCTCTCCCTCCACTGAGACTCCCTTCACGGGTGACACTAATCTTTGTTAAGAGTAAAAGCTAACTTCCAGACTAGAACCCTTTGAGAGGAATTCATAGTTTTGGTTCTCTCCTTTGAAGGGATTCATTTTCATAAGTTGGAGGTTTTGGTGAGTAGACTGTTGCCCGCAGGTTAACTTTGCTTTTTCCTACTGGAGTGTGAGAGGTTGCACTTTGATGGTACAAATTGCTTTACAAGCACAGCTACTTTCTCCACATAAACTGGCTTAGGCCACTTTCCTCATCAGGTTACATTTTTTCACATATTTCTAGTTTCTCATTATAAATCAGACTAAGTGCAGTAAGTAATAACAATGTGTGCTGGATCATTTTATGTCAAGTTGACACAAGATAGCTTGTAGTATCTAACTGTCATTTGAAAAAAAAATGTCTCCATAAGATCCGATTGTAGGCAGCCAGTAGGGAATTTTCTTCATTACTGATTGATTACAGAAGGCCCAGCCCATCATGGGTTATGCCATCCCTCGGTCAGTCTTCGGTTCTATAAGAAAACAGGCTGAGCAAATAAGTAAGCAACACTTTTCCATGGACTCTGTATCAGCTTCTGGCTCCAGGTTCCTGCCCTGTTTGTGTTCCTCCCATGACTTCTCTCAATGCTGAACTACAATGTGGAAGTATAACCAAATAAACCTATTCCTCCCAAACTTGCTTTTATTCATAAAATATTTTATAGTATATATTAGAAATCACTATAGTATATAGTACATTCTAAAATTAGTATAGTATATTATAAAAATAGATGATATTTCATCATAGCAACAGAAACACTAACAAGGATTGCCACAGTTGGACATTATGCTGTCTTGAAATTTCTTCAGCCAAACAATTTAATCTACTACCTTTAGATTTAACCTCTAGCCCAAGAATCCTTACACCTCTCTGAAACTTAGTAAATATAGTCTTTATTGTCTTTCTTTCTGTCAGAATTCTAGGTTTTCATAACCACATTAGAATGGCCCATTAGGATCAGATTCCAGGTCTTCTCTTGCTTTTGACACAGAACTTTTCTGTGTTCCTCTTACAAACCAGTTTTAAGATCTTAAGAGCCATGTGACCAAGTTTATGAAAACAGCAACCCATTTTTGATACCAAATTTTTGTATTAGTTACTCTTATTGCTGTGACTTTAAGGGACACATGTGATAGAAGACAGCATCAAGAATAGGAGACAAAAAATGGACATGATCGTGCATGCCTTTAATCCCAGCATGGGGAAGTTCAAGGGCAGCCTAGTCTGCAAAGCAAGTTCCAGAACAGCCAGGACACAGAGAAACCTTGTTTCAAAAAGAAAAAAGAAAAAAGAAAGAAAGGAAGGAAGGAAGGAAGGAAGGAAGGAAGGAAGGAAGGAAGGAAGGAAGGAAGGAAGGAAGGAAATAAAAAGAGAAAAGGGCTGGAGAGACAATTCAGTAGTTAAGAGCAATGGCTGCTCTTCCAGAAGACTCAAGTTCAATTCCCAGCACCCACATGGCAGCTCACAGTTGTCTGTAATCCATCTCCAAGTGGTTTGACACCTTTACACAAACATAATTCAGACAAAACACCAATGAAATTAAACAAAATTAAATAAATCACTAAAAATAAAGAGGAAACAATTAGTCACATTTTGTACAAAGCCAGGAAATAGAAGAAGAATCCTGTTGCTCAGCTGTCTTCCTCTTTTATGCCTTTTATTTTATTCTGGGATCTTCATTCCAGAGGTTTCATGATTTGTCTTTCCTTCTCTTTTTGTCTTCAAATATTTTTGTAAACATCTTTATAGGCATGCCTAGACATGTGTTTTCTAGGTGATTCCAAACCCAACCAAATTTACAATAAATATTAACTGTCACACATACACTCTGTATCTCCAGACAGAGTCACATTTGGGGATACTGGGCATTCAAGTTTCAATTTATGAACTAGAGGGACACAATTTGTCCTGTAATAAATGAAACGATGAGGACATCATAATACATTCACTATGTCTAAATTCTGTATCAAGATTATTGACATTATGAAACATTTTAGCTATAGTAATGCCATGAAAGTATGTTTGAAATAGTCATTTACAACTATGTACACAATTTTACAGAATATCCATGCAATGCTGAAGATATCTAACATTGCTATTATGCAACTAAAATGTTGCCATCAAGTGTCTATTATGTAAACTACAGCCTAAAACTTATTATTAGCCTGTTTTAAAAATTCTTCAAAAAATGGCTGCTGATCTCTGGCCTTTTAATATGTACACACCAGTATGCATACATACCCTTGTATATGCACACACACACACACACACACACACAGGCAAACAGTAAAATAAAAATGATTTAGAAATGGATATTAATGGATACTAGGTTTTTGAGTGGCCTCAAAATCAGAGGCCAGGGAATATCCACAAAGAACATGCCAAACAATCCTGAAATGAGGCCAGTTGTGATTCCAGACAAGGAAGAATGCTATCTCATGGCAATAAATTTACTACAAAAATTTCTTTGCACAACATAGTGGTATACCTTCAAACAAAGTGACAGAGGGTTGTGTCAACTCAAATGTGTTCCAAAGAGGGCTTAATGTCTGAAGTTTACATAAAGTGGGTTTAAGAAATTTGATTCAAGGTAGTAATCAGTTTCCATTAGTGCACTATAGGGATGTTTTTAATTTGACTGTGTTAGCTATATTACCTCCCACTGAAGCTTATTGTCAGTGTTTCATATAATTGAATAATTAAAATAGAAAAAAACAATAGAATTGTAACAGAAGGTAATGGATTCAATCGGACAGCAGTAGAAGCAAATGGAACTGGTGAGAGATATAGCTTAGAATCAGAGTTAATAGAGCTTACTGAGAAATTAGATGACTTTTTCCATTTCTGTGAAAGGTTATGTTTTGATATCATTTCTTGAGATGGAGAAGACAATGAGGAGAAGAAAGAAAAGAAATCATTTTGGGTTACTTTGTGCTTGAAATGTGTATCAGGTAGAGTTATGGAGTTGAGAAGAAAGGTGTAGGGCTCTGAAAATTGTGTATGTAGGTATGTATGTATATGTATATGTATACATATATATGTATATGTATGTATATATATATATATATATATATATATTACACAGCCATGAGAGTGAGTGAGCTCAAACAACAACAAAAAAAGAAACAAGTGAAGGAGAGGAGTAAAAGAAAGGGATTATGAGAGGAGGGAAAAGGAAGAGTTTGTGAGGATATCATGATTTTCTTTTTATCAGATGAGATATTTGGTTATATTCACTTTTGATTACTTAGAACTTAGTACATGTAAAACATTACATTTATAAGACTAGCTTTAAAGGACTCTACCATCTGTATTAATGATCTGTTAATGCACTTCTGAGGAAATTGAAGTCATTTTGTCCTCAATGTTTCATGGGTTACAATACACTTGAGGCTTAGATTAATTTCATTTTTATATACCATTTTTGATTGATGTATTTTTGCAATTTATTTAATCAAACCAAGCTTTCAAAAATAAAATTGCTTTTAAAAACATACACTCTTAAATGTTTCAAATTTATCTAAATGGAATAAAATTTAATATATCTTTGGTAAACTTTTAAGTAAATTTACGTCAGGAAAAATGTTCATTGATTTTCTCCTGCTAAAATAAAAGACCTCTATCTTTCAAAGGGAATTTTTATATAAGTTCCCAGGATTCAATCACATTATATGGGTATATTTATCACACTGGACCCCGTTGATGAATAAAATTGACACAAGTCAATAAAAATGAAGTGATAGAATAAAAAATATTGAAAGGAAAAAGATAAAGGATCATCTAATTGTGGCCCCTATGCATAAATTTTACCTTTTCTCATAGCTATACCATCAAGATTGCAAAAATTCTCCAAATTCTAGGAATCATCCTCAAAGTCTCTCCTTCTTATCTGTAGAGGCATATCTTGTGTTTTTTTGTATGGATGTAGCAGCTGTCAATAAAAACATATGCCAAGTAGCTGGGCAGAGAGAGAAGTGGTAACTGGGACTTCCTGGAATAGGAGAACAAAACTCTGCAAAGAAGGAGGAAGGTTTCCTCATCAGGAGATAGAACAGGAGACAGACATGAATACAGGTCGAGAAGATTTAGCTCGCCATGTGGCTGTATGAGGTGAGGTGGTTGGATTAACATAGATGAGCTTGTTGAAAGTCTGCCCAGCTAAGGCCTAACCACTGAAATATTAAAAGGTCTTGGCGTCTTTATTTTTATGGCATAAGGGTTGTCCAGGGTCTTAAGCCTTATCACCACTAAACTAAATCATAGTTCTCCCACAAAACTTATCTAATAGAAAACAAACCCTACCACGTGATCAAGTAAATGACATGCATTTGTGAAAATCCTATCATGAAAGTTATTTTGTGCAATGTACTTATTCAGTCCTCTCTGTTTCCATGGTCCTTTCCTCATCATTTTCCTCATCTGACCTTTCTCATTGACACTCACACTCCAGACATAACCCCTCAATTCTTCCTTCACCTGTCACGACTTTAGTAGCAACTCATGCTATGTTACTGCAATGGCCTTCCCTAATCTAGAGTCTTTTTCCCATTCTGGCATAAAATCACAGCTTTCTTTTTCTTAAAACCCTGAATTGCATCTTATTTCAATTAAAACAATATATACATCACTAACCATGACCTACAACTTCCTTGTGATCTGGTCTATTCATCTCAGAATTATCTACTTAAGTCTTCCCCTAGTTCAAAGTTACTACTCAGATTGCATTTATGTTTAAACCCAACACTGCTAAGCTCCTTGTTGTTTTAAGGTCTTTGTTTGAAATGCTCTTCATACAGCCTCCCACAGGCCTTCTTTCTCATCAATAAGTTCTCTACTTAGATGAGCTTTCTCATGGATCATCACTAGGATTCTCTTCCCTCATTACACTCCATGTTTTACACAGTTAATGTCTAACGTTATCTTGGATGATCACTGTGCTGGCTTGTTTTATGTCAACTTGATACACGGTAAAGTCATCTGATAGGTGGGAACCTTAATTGAGAAAATGCCTCTGTAAGATCAGGCTGAAGGCAAGTAGGTAGGACATTTCCCTAATTAGTAATTGATGGGGAGGGTACGGTCCATTGTTGGTGGTGCCAGCCCTGGGCTCTAGGTTATGGGTTCTCTAAGAAATCAGGCTGAGCAAGTCATGGGGAGCAAGCCAATAAACAGCGTTCTTCCATGGCCTCTGCAACAACTCCTGCCTCCAGGTCCCTGCACTGTTTGAGTTCCTGTCCTGATTTCCTTCAGTGATGAACAGAGCTGTGGAAGTGTAAGCCAAATCAACACTTTCTTCTCTAAGTTGCTGTCATCATGATGTTTTGTTGCAGCAATAGAAACCCCAACTAAGCCAACCATGCAGGCTTTGAACTCTATCTGCCTCAATGACTCTTCTACTAAGTATATGATGTCTCTGGGAAAATTATTCATCTGTATTTTTTTCTATAAAATGGCACAGTAAAAAATCATGAAAGTGCTATGAAAGTTAAATTGCCTATACCTAATATTTGTAGATTATGCTTAGCTATTCATTACTAGTTGAAGATATAGTATAATATGTGCTAAAATATATGACTTTGAATTCATCCCTGCATATCCATTTTTGTAATCATGCATCAAGACTGGGGTCTTCTCAGACATGATAGCTCACACCTTTAATCCCATTACTCCAGAGGTAGACATCAGTGGATCTTTGTTAGTTCAAGGTCAGCTTGGTCTACATAGCTCTAGGCCATGAAAACCCCCTACCTCCAAAATAAGAAGAGCAGACTTTGAACTCAATAGGTGATCCACAGTAAATGTGTGGACATATGTTACTTTACTAGTGACACATAAGTAGAAATTATTAAACAAATTCATCTTTAAAAAATGAACACCAGGATTTGTATATGTAAGGAAACTAAAGTTCTAGAAAGGAGAATCAGCAGAAAGAAAACCATAAGGGAAATGACCCTCAAAGTTATTTGATCCAGGAAGAAAGGAGAATACTAGCTAATAATGGCTTACCTGGGTCAGAGCCTGAGTGAAGTTTCCTGGTAGTGACTTGGTGATATAACACAGAGAGCCAACTGTGTACCATCTTTTTAGGGCAAGGGTGAATTAAAAAGTCCCCACTGGCTCAGATTGGAGAAAGCAAGAGGGACCAAGGACTCCACACAAAGACCATGTAGCCAATTAACTCAGACACAAGGGGGCTTAAAGATACTGAACCACCAGGCAAAGAGCTTGCAAGTCTGGCCCTAGGCCCATCACACATATGAAGGTGACTGGGCTGCTTGGTCATCAAGTGGATCCTTACAATCGAATGGGGCTATCCCAGACTTAAGATGATGTTGCCTCACTCAGAGGCTCATGTTTCTAGCAGAGCTGCCTTGTCTTGCCTCTATGGAAGAGGAGAAACTTAGTCCTGATGCAGCTTGATGTACCAGAGTGGGTTGATACTGAGTGGAGGGAAAGGTATGGGGTAAGTGGGTGAGAGGGTGGGACTGGGAAGAGAGGAGGGAGGAGGGTGGGGATCAGAATGTAAAAAAAAAAAAAAAATCTTAAAAAAATATTAATGTGCTCTTCAGTCCCATCCCTAGTCCAAAAAAGAAATGGAATAGAATGCATTCTGTATAGGAAAACAATTGATCAGGGTAAGAAGGTGGTACATGGTGAGAAAGTGCTTCCTGTACCATAATTTCTTTATCCACTACTCAGTTGAGGGACATCTGTATTGTTTCCAGTTTCTTGCTATTATGAATAAAGCTTCTATGAACATAGTTGAGGAAGAGTCCTTGTGATTTGGTGATGCATATTTGGGGTATATGCCCAGGAGTGGTATAGCTGGGTCTTGAGGTAGAACTATTTCCAGTTTTCTTAGAAAGCATCAGACTTATTTCCAGAGTGGCTGTACAAGTTTGTACTCACACCAGCAATGGAGGAGTGTTAGCCTTTCTCCACATCCTCACCAGCATGTGCAGTCACTTGAGTTTTTGAACTTAGCCAATCTGATGAGTTTAAGACAGAATCTCAGAGTCATTTTGATTTGCATTTCCCTTATGATTAAGAATGTTGAGCATTTCCTTAAGTGCTTCTCAACCATTAGAGTTTCCTCTGTAGTGAATTCTCGGTTTAGCTCTGTACTCCATTTTGTAATTGGATTATTTGGCTTCTTGGTGTTTAATTTAGTGTGGTTTTTTAGATATATTTTGGTAATTAGCCCTCTGTCAGATGTGGGGTTGGTGAATATCTTCTTGCAATCTGTGAGGTGCCATTTTGGTCTATTGCCAGTGTCCTTGGCCTTATAGAAGCTTTTTAGTGTCATAAGGTCCCATTTACTAATTGTTGATCTTAGTGCTTGAGCTATTGGTGTTCCTTTCAAAAAGTTGTCTCCTGTGCAAATGAGTTCAAGGATTTTCCCCACTTTCTCTTCTATTAGATTTAGTGTATCTGGTTTTATGTTGAGGTCTTTGATAGACTTGGACTTTACTTTTGTTCCAGGTGATAAATATGGATCTATTTGCATTTTTTACATGTAGACATCCAGTTAGACCAGCACCATTTATTGAAGATACTTTCTTTTTTTTCCCCATTGTATGATTTTAGCATCTTTGTCAAAAATCAAGTGCCTGTAGGTGTTTGGGTTTATTTCTGGGTCTTTGATTTGACTCCATTGGTCAATCTGTCTGTTTTTATGCCAGTACCATGTGATTTTTATTACTATTGCTTTGTAGTAAAGTTTGAAGTCAGGGATGGTGACACCTCCAGAGGTTCTTTTATTGTACAGGACTGTTTTCCCTATCCTGAGTTTTTTATTTTTCCATATAAAGTTGAGAATTGTTCTTTCAAGGTCTGTAAAGAATTGTGTCAGGATTTTGATGGGAATTGCATTGAATCTGTAGATAGCTTTTGGTAAGAGTACTATTTTGTAATATGTTTATTAATTCAAGTTACATCTCAATCACAACCCCCTCCCTCCTCCCCTACCTTTCTCCCTCCACTCCTTCTCCCACCTATCATATGCCTCCAGTGTGGGGGGCCCCACATATCAGCCTCCCTCAGTTCATCAGTCACATGAGGGCTAAGAGATTCCTTTTTCTCTGGGGCCTGACTTGGCAGCTCCACTACAGTAAAGTGTCCTACTAACAAGTAACAAAGTACATGACTGAGAATAACTCACCCCTACTTGGTAAGGAATCTGTGTGAGCACCAAGTCACCTATACTCTATATTTATATAGGATGTCTAGGTCTAGTCTAAGTTTTAAATGGATGGAACTAGAAAAGCTCATCCTGAGTGAGCTTACACAGACTCAGAAAGATACACATGGCATGCATGTATTCACTTATAACTGGATATTAGTCATATAGTATAGGATAACTATCCTATAACCCACAGAACCAAAAGAACAGGAACCTAGCATAACTATCCTATGAGAAATTCCACCTAGTAGCAGATCAAAACAGATGCCAAGACACAGTCAAATATTAGGTGGAGATCTAGGAGCCGTATCTAAGAGAGGGAGAAGGAATAAAGAGACCCAGAGTGGTCAAGAGCATGAAGATCAACATAACCAACTAACCTAGGCCCCTAGAGGCTTACAAAGACTGAAGCACTAACAAAAATAAGAGTGCCATTTTTACTATGTTAATCCTACTAATCCATGGGCATGGGAGATCTTTCCAACTGCTGATATCTTCTACAATTTCTTTCTTCAGAGACTTGAAATTCTTGTCAAACAGGTCTTTCACTTGCTTGGTTACTCTGCTATCAGAAACAAAGTTATGATAAAATTTGCAGGCATGTAGATGGAACCAGAAAAGATCATCCTGAGTGAGCTAATGCAACACAAAAAAGTCACACATGGTATTTACTCACACATAAGTGGATATTAGCCAATACAGACAAGATCACCACACTACAATCCACAGATCCAAGAAAAATAATTATCAAGGAGGGCTCAAGGGATGTATGATGCTTGAAGCCTTCTAATTAGGGGTGATAAAATAGATGTCAGAAGTGGAGGGAGAGGGGGATCTGGACAAGAACCCAACATTACTGCTATCTGAGAAGCCTTATTAAGTAGATAATGGAAACAGATTAAGAGACCCACAGCCAAGCATTAGGCAAAAATCAGAGTCCTGAGGAAAAGTAGGGGAAGGTTCGAGGAAGGTGGGGGGATCAAGGAAACCACAAGAAGACCCACATAGCCAATTAACTTGGACACAAGGGGGTCTCAAAGAGACTGACCACCAAAGAGCTTGCAAGGACTGATCCTGGGCCCATTACATATATGAAGCTGAAGGGCGAGTTGCTTGGTCCTCAAGTGGATCCCCTAACAACTGGAAAAGGGTCTATCTGAGATTTAGATGATGTTATCTCATTTTATCTCCCTCTGTATCTCATTTTCCTAGCAGACCTCCCTTACCTTGCTTCAATGGAAGAAGAGGCACTTAGTCCTGATTCGGTTTGGTGTGCCAGAGTGGATTGGTACTGTGTGGGAGGGGAGAGTTTGGGGGAAGTGGGTCAGAGAATGGGACTGGAAAGAGGGGAAGGAGTGGAATGGAGATTGGAATGTAAAATAAACCAAAAAAATTCTTAAATTTAAAAGAAAAGAAAAGAAAAAAGTGTTTGTTGTGTAAACACAAAGACCTGAGTTTGGATACTTAGTACCTACATACAAACACCAAGTGGGAAGAGATGGAGAGAGCAAGATCCTTAGAATTTGTTGGCCAGTCAGCCTAGATAATCAGCGAGCTAGGTTCAGTAAAATTCTGTCTCAGAAAACAACATGGAGAATAATGGAAAAAGAGACCTGGTATCAACTACTTCTGTCCTTATGCAAAGCTCAAAATGTTCCTCCCCATGCACCAAAACAAACATACAAAAACTAGATCAGAGTAATACGTCTTAATCCCATAAGTTATCTTCCTAAAAATATTCAGATTTGGATAAAATGATATCACCTCATTTTATTTTGGGGCTGAGACCTGAAGATTGAGTACTATATATTTATTTTCATTGCAGATTATCAGTAAATCCTACTATTCTGAACCCCAGAGTAGAAGAAGATGACACATCAGGCCCCTTGTTTTCCCTTGCTTACATCCAATAAGTAATCTTGTTCCAAAGTTTAGTGAAAATACACACAAGGATGCAGGATTTGTTTCTGCACATTTTCAGATTTATGTCTGCATTTTGCTCATTGTGTTTGCAAACCATAAAAAGTATTATAAGATACTGTGTTTGGTTGTTGACAGTCTTGCGCTCTTGGCTCTGTCATCTGTTCACTGTGTCAGAGTACAAATTTAGAAATGTTTATATATAGCTAGGGCTTCATCATTACACCTACTGATTTGTTTGAATTTCCCAACTACGGCGACCTTTGTTGGAGGATCTTTTCTCAGAGCGTATATAGAGGCAGGTATGTGTCTGGTCTATCTGATTCTTCTGATACACTTAGCATTGAAATAAAACACAAAATAGGTTTATGTAAGAAGTCAAGCAGCTGTTTCATAAGGCTTGGCATGTTACCTAAAGTTAGTGCATTCTCAAGAGAAATCACTCAGTGCTTCACAGTGACAAGTTTTATGGATTGAGAAACTCATGCTATTAAGTTTTAAGTTCTTTACATTATACAGTGTTAAACGATTTATTACTAGGTCTTGGTTTTAGTTTTCACAACTCATAGCTACTTCATTCATTTCACTAATAAAAAGTCCTTATTTATAAAATCAGCAGTGTGAATTGCCATATCCACCTTTAGCATGCCTCTCTGTATTTTACTTAACTGATTAACTGACATATTTAACCTCTGTGAGTTGAATATTTCTGATTAACAGAGCCCTTAGAACTAAGGCTGCTTTGTATGTAGTTTACTTTAAAATTCATTATTGGCAGTATCCCACAGATGATTATATTTATATGGATTACTCCCAGTGGCTCCCAACTTTACTCTTTTAAAATAAAAATGCTGTCAAAACCATGGGACTAAAAATTCAAAAGTGTCTGTCCTTTTTCTAGAATGTTTATCCAAACAGAGACACTTTCTGTCTCTTCTTTACCCCATTTTGTTCTTTTTCATCTGGTATTCCTGGCTCTAGTCTAAGTCAAGGTCATGTACTCAGATTTACTAGAAGTAACTATTAGTTAAATAGTGAGCATAGGTAAATGAACTGGGTCCTTAGCCTAGCACTGTGGAATCTTTTCCCATCAAACTCATCCAGAACCCATAGATAACATCCTGGGCAAAGAGAGAAAATATCTCAGATACCTAATAGATATTCCCAACTAGAATTAGGAAATATTTTATAGAGGTTTACTTTTAATTTAGGGGAGAATGCAGACATTTATTTAACTTTATGTCTCTTGGAAAATCAAAAAATATTATTATCAGCTGTTACTTTTTGCCTTCTTTGTGGTGTGTATGTGTGTTTGTGTGCCTGTGTACTTGTGCATCTTTTTAAGTGAGAAACTTTCATTGCTTAGGATAATTTTGTATATGTGTGTGTGTGTGTGTGTGTGTGTGTGTGTGTGTGTGTGTGTGTATACACCATACCAAGTTTAAAATGTTTCTCTAAACTTCTAAGAATGATGTATGTGAAGGAAGAATACTATTGCTGGTTTCTTTTAGAAAAATTGAAGTCAACTTAGAGTCACAGTAAGGAAATGTGAACACTTAGTAAAGTATTTGAAGATGACAAGCATTATAACTGACTTTCCAGCATACATTTCCTACTTTTCCCTAATAGTTAATTTATTCTTGAAAATAATATATTCTTTAATAGAAAGGTAGCTATAACCACGCCATAAGTTAATCTTAGTATGTGTTTCAAAAAGCTCAATTGGCTGATAAACTAAGTAAAAGACAAACAAACGCTTAATTTTTCAGGATGTCTAACCTGGGACAGTATGACATGGACTTTTACCAATCTAATTATATCATTAATAATCAGGAGCAAGTTTATAATAATTCTAATGCTCATGGAAATCCTCATGGATCCAGAGAGTAAGTATTGAGTAAGTTTGTTCCCGTTTTTAGAAGTAACAATGTTCTGTCAGCTAATTCCTGGTAGGTAGGTTTTCTTGAGAGAAGACAGAGTTAGCTAAGCAGTTGTAAATGAAATAGCCCCACTAAATGACAAGGAAAGACAGAGAAGTAAGCTCAGTTTTCTATGAATATTGTTTTTCACTTGGTGTTTGTGCTAAGTAAATGCTTCATTTATTATTTCAAAAACAATGCTTAAGCCTTTTCCTGATAGTTATCAGGACACTGAAATGGATTTCAGCTATTAGATGGCTCAGTGATTAAGATAAATGGCTGCTCTTCCAGAGGTCTTGAGTTCAATTTAAGAAATCACATGGTTGGATCACAACCATTATAAAGGAAACTGAAGTCCCCTTCTGGCATGTATATGTATATGCAGATAGAATGTTCCTCCATTAAAAAAATAAATAAGATTAAAAAATTTATTTTGTCCAATTTCTCTCAGAAATTAAGCTGTTACAAAACCAAGATAAGGATGAAATTCAAGGTCTTCTATCATTTTTATCTAAAAATTTTAAATGAGAATTTTCTACATGTATACTGTTGTTGCATCATCTCCAGCCCCGTCTTGCATCAAAACTCATGATTTCTCAAACTCATAACCTATACTTAAGTAGTTAACACTTTATACAAATACACACACACACACACACACACACACACACACACACTGCACACATATGTTCAGATGAATCTGCTGAGTCCATTTAGTGATGCTGTCTTACTGTATATGTGTATAATGCTGACCACTTGAGAATAAATAATTGATCTAGGGTGGCTCATCCATAGAGAAAACTGATACCACTCTCTCATCAGCCAGCCATTGATTACCTGTAGCTCTTCATCTAGGGATGGGGCCTTTCCTCTATTCGTGGTATGCCATGGCATATGGCATGTCAACTGGTGTCATCATTATAATCTTGTTTATGTAACCATATTGCTGACATTTCCCAGGTGCTGCTTTCTGTCATATATGGAAGATAATATCTTGCAGCCGATGTCCTCTGGCTCTTACAATATTTCTGCAAACCTTTTATGAAATCTTCTTTTAGCATTGGGTATTAGGGTTGCATTGTTAGTGTATCAGATGTGGTTGGATGCCCCACAGTCAGTTATATATTCCTGTAATACTCCTGTTTGCTAAATAAATAAGTATCTTTAATGGTTGTGAGAGTTACATTTACCTGTAGTATAAGGTTAAGCTTTCAGAATGCAGTTAGAAAGCATTTTCTATTACAGAGGTATGAATTTATTTTGAAGAGTTGTCCAATAAACTATGCAATTTAAATATATGTTTAAATTATGAGAAGTTCTATGACAGTATTAACATAAACATATTTTAAGATGTAGTGCATATTTGAGATACATTTAACTTGAAGGTCTGGGGTAATGACTCAGTTAGTAAAGTGCTTACCACAGACTGACGAAGACTTGAGTTAAGATCTTCTGAACTCCTGTGGAAAAGCTCGATGAAGTCATGCACATCTGTAATACAACATGGAGAAGGTTGTGATTGGAAATTTTCTGAGGCTTGGAGGCTAGACATTTTAGACAAACCAGCAAGCTCCAGACCAGTGAGAAATTCCCTAACTTTAAAACATAAGGCAGAGATCTATTGAGCAAGACACTCAACGTTGGCCTCTGGCTTCCACATGCTCATTTATGTGTGCACACTCGAACACACACACACACACACACACACACACACACACACACACATGAAAATAAGGAAGACTTTAGTATTTGCTTTTATTGGTGGCAAAAAAATAAAACCTTGCTAACTGAGGAAAATTTGTCCTGGTTGGCATTGATTATCTTTTTGACATTGAGAAGACTTAACTTCTTTTTTCTTCAGTTGTGACATAGTGCATGTGCTCTGTGGCATTCTCATAATGAACAATGGAAGTGATTTATAAGAAAGTATATACTAAAGGAAGACCATGGTTTAAATGTCAAATAAACAAAACTTTCAAAAGCACTTTGCTTTGCTATTGGTTTTGTTTGCTCAGTTGAGTTCCTGCATATTGCTTTGGGGGTCTAGGTTACTGTACTAGAATAAAGATCATGTCTCTCAATGTTCATGATCATTAACACTTACTAAGATCTCTTCGTGCATCATGAACTGCCCTAAGCTTTATTAAGTATGTCACTGGAACCCTGAGGAACTCTATGAGTTGGCTACTATTTGTGAGAAACCTGCCAGAGAGATAAATTGACATTGTTTTTCAAAATTACTAATAAGTTATTTTTCTTGTTGCCGTCACAAAATATCACAAAAGCAACTTAAGGCAGGAAAGTTTTGTTGTTGTTGTTGTTGTTGTTTTGTTTGGATTCATGGTTTGAGGCTATAGTCCATCATGGAGTGTGATGGGGAGTCATAGTGGCAGAAGTTTGAGATTGCTGGTCACATTATACCCATAGTCAGGAAACAGAAGGAGAGACATGAATGCGGGTGCTCATATCACTTTGTCTTTTTGTTCAGCACAGGGTAGCCCAGCCCACAGAATACTGCAGCCCTAAGTTAGGATGGATATTTCTACCTCAGGTCAATCCAATCTAGGATCCCCCTAGAAAAGAAAATTTTACTTTCACTCCTTATTTTGACAGGATATTCCTTTCTTGTATGTAAAAATATAGACATTTTTTATTTTTTCTAGAACACAAGCTGCTGAGCAGTCTCAGCCTTCCTCTCCTGTTCCACCAGAGATGGTTCTGCCCTCAGGTTATGTAGGGCACCTTTTTCAGCCAGCATCCAACTCAGAATATTACTCACAATTTCCCTCAGTTGACAGTTTTGAGGAAGAACCTCCCTTGCTAGAAGGTAAGTTAAGGATATATTGTTAATGTGTACACAGTTCAGAGAACTACATCAATAATCAGTACTTAACCTGATCTCCCAGAATGGTGCATATATGTATGTGCTTTATATGTAATTAATGCACAGTTAACATGAGTCTGCCAAACCAAGACACATAAACTTGAACAGTTTGTTGCATTTTTGGGTTGTTTCTAAGCTTGTTTGTTCTGTTGGTGTGAAACTGTTCAGTTATTCAATGCTACTTCATTGTTTCTTAGATTTTTACTCTGGCAACACATAAACCAGAAAGATATGTTATGTAAATGGGTAAGGTATGGAAAAGATATGGTATGGAAAAGTTTATATAAGAGCAACAACATGTTTCAACCATCTAACAATGCACTTCATAACAGGATTGTTTTATTCTTTACTGTTTTCCTGGGAGCAAAAGAGATAGTTTCTCAAATTAATATTTCTTTGTGATTGACATGGAGGCAAGTAAACTCTTGCTCTTCTCTCTCTCTCTCTCTCTCTCTCTCTCTCTCTCTCTCCCTCTCCCTCTCCCTTATTAACTTGGCAGGGCTAGGTTAAAGAAAATACATTTCCAGTTCATAACAATGTTCTTAGGAAGGAAACTCAGGACTCTTGGAGGTTAAAGTCCATATAGATTTCAGGATCTTTCTTTCTTTCTTTCTTTCTTTCTTTCTTTCTTTCTTTCTTTCT
>CAJQZJ010009649.1:24531847-24568554 GCA_907164525.1 Lophiomys imhausi | reverse complement strand
AAACAAACAAACAAACAAACAAACAAACAAACAAACAAACAAACAAACAAAAGTTTTGGGTGGAAATAACAACTCTAAAAAGGAACTTAAGACTCTATTGGATTTACCTTACAGAGCTAAGCAGAAATGGTCAGTGGTAAACTTCCCCAAATTCTATGTGCCTACGTGGACTCTCAGTGGAATTTAGTGAAAATGAAGATTATAATTGCCAATATTTTCCATAAAATTATTGGTTACCTCATTTGAACTCAATAACCACTTGGAGTTAATACAGTCTTCTTTCTTTGCCTAAAATAAAGTAAAAAAGAGAAGGATTTAAATAGTACTGAATAGCACAGAAAATTGTGCAATAGATCTCTTAATACCTTACAAGCTATTGAAGTTTCGGGATCACTTATATCCAACTAGCTCAGTTTATTTCTTCTCTGAAATTACTAATTAGTTGAAACTTACAGAGAATTTTTACTAAGCATTTTTTAAAAATTCACGAACATCCTTGCCTTAAAAGACCCATTAGTTGTTTAAGCGCATTCAGTATATAAATTGGATTAATATATGAAGCTGTTAAAATCTTGCCTCTGAGGATTAACTATATGAAATATTTGAATGTTTCTTTCCAACTACTACCCAATTTTGCTATGTGTGTACATATTATGCATGTACATATATAATTACTCCAAAAGGAAATACCATTCTCCAGTGAAAATATTTGTTTAGAGTATTTTAAAATACAGTTGACTCATGCAATCTAATGAGGTCTTCTTTTCAGGTGTTCTGTCATGATCATTTCCACATATGAGTTCTTTAAAGTCATTACATGTTAGAAAACATGATTTATAGTGGTCTTATAAAACTCAAGTGCCTTAATCTAAATATACCTTAAAGGTTGTAGCCTGCAATAAGTAATATTTTGATGAACATCATAGTTAAAATCTTTTGATGGTGCAATCTTTGGGATGTATCTGTGACAGTGGGAAGAACTGGTCAGAAGGCACTAGGAACATTGTCAGCTGACCTTGAAAATGAAGTTTCTACTGCACATTATTGTAAAATCTTTAATGTCTGTGTTAATTTGATAGTAAAAAAGGAAAGATGATTTTTTTTGTATTTTATACTACTAGAAGTCTGAGGTGTTTTCATGTCTATTAATTGCTTTTACTTCCTCCCATTTGTATGCTTTTGGTCATACCAGTATCAAATTAATTTTCCTTTCCTTATCTTAAGATATATTTAGATAACAATAAGTTAATAATTTTCTAGAAAATGCATTTGAAACCCCCGCTTTTTTGTTATTTCCAATATAATATCTCATAGGTCTTTGGGACACATGGAAATTTTACTGTTTATATTTTAAAATTAAGAATGATATTTCTTGGAGACATATTTCCCAATTGCAGTTTTGTTTAGAACCACATTATCTAGATCAATACAACATTTATAGGAATTTCCTTAAAGATGTTCAGATCTTTAAGGAAAGTAAAATTTTTGCTTCAGATTTTTCATAAATTATACATACAATATAAATAAAAAAATAAAAATTCATCCTAGGATAATGGTCAACCTTATCCTGTCAAACTAGAAAAGTTACTGGATTTGTTGTTTTCTACTTGTAGCTCAGGCTTGATACTTCCATCTGAAAGGTCAGGGCCATAATTTATGTAAAAAGAAAGATCTTAATTCACTTTTATACTTCATATCATATACTTTACTACCACTAGATGACAGCAAAACAATAAATTTTACATCCAAGTTTTATAGAGGCTACATCTTCTGTTTTGTACAGTAAGGTGTTATGTTGAGACCCCTACAATGAATATTTTGTAAAAAATTTGAAAGCAAAATATTATAGATTTATATATTCAGTTTAAAACAGAAAATGTTTTTTCATGAAAATATTTAGTATATCATTTATTCATTTACAATTTTATGACTAAGTAGTGAAATGTGTGTAGACCTTAATTATGCCATAAAATAAATGGTAGAAATCAGTAAGAATATTACGTGAGGCATTTTCCTTAACTTGTTAAGAAATAACTACTCTGTTTTGATGGGAAAAAATGCATTTGGTACCAAAAGCACCTGTGATAAAACTAAAAATGAATTTTAAAGTGACATCAGCCTGACATGAAATTAATTTAAATTGTTATATTTCTTAATTTTTATGGTCTTCTGCTAATTAAAAAAGTACTTTAATATCCAAATCCATTTTGAGCTTGCTGAACCACTCATCTCTTCCAGTGTTCCTGGTCAGAAGATAACAATACACTGAAAGTAAGGGAAGCACATGGAAACATAAATATCCACAAATTGCTCGTTCTTTTTAAAATAACTCCTTTTAATTTTTGAGATTATAGTATAATTCAATTATTTCCCCCTTTCCTCCCTCCAAATCATCCCATGCAATCCTTCTTTCTCTCTTTCAAATTTATGGCCTCTTTTCATTAATTGCTGTTTCATGAATATATGCATATACAGAAATATTCCTAAATACAACCTGCCAGTCTGTATACTGTCTCTTGTGTGTATGCTTTCAGTTGTTCACTGTTTCTTGGTGTTTATTTTCCTGTCTTTGTTTTACTTTTTTCCTAACCCACTGCTGGGGGACACATCTGGGCCCTCACACACCTGAAGCCACTGCTTTAAGTCTAACCTGGGATTGCAGTAGGTTTAACTGATCCCCTCTGCCATGCTTAGGGTGACAAATTTCAGCCAGGAGACTGTATGTGCAGAAATTTACCTCTCTATTATAGCCCGCCCATGTGTCCTGTTGATATTCTGATAGTTTCTAAATTGTTTTACATCCTCTGATGTGAGGATCATTAGAAATCTATCTTGTGCAAAATGTCAATTTTGGAAAGCATTTCAGTAGTACTTGCCACCATTAAACTAGAGATGTGGCTCAGTGGGAGGCAATTTGCCCAGCACCCAGTATCTCTAATTAAATAAATGACTGAACTGTTCCCATTACCTGACCGGAGATATTTGTACATGCTTGGAAGTGCAATTGAAATTAGGAAAGGTAACCTTTCCTATAGAAAAGATGGAATAAATTAGATAGATGATTAATAGATAAATAATTGATCATATAATGATAGAAAGATGACAGATGATAGATGTAGGTAGACAGATGATAGGTAGATGAT
Source organism: Lophiomys imhausi (assembly GCA_907164525.1). Taxonomy (NCBI): domain Eukaryota; kingdom Metazoa; phylum Chordata; class Mammalia; order Rodentia; family Muridae; genus Lophiomys; species Lophiomys imhausi. Next base: position 24,565,411 of record CAJQZJ010009649.1, on the reverse strand, counting down.
AGATAGATAGATAGATAGATAGATAGATAGATAGATGGATGAAAAATAGATAAAAGATAGACGATAGACAGATGATATATGGATGAATAGATGATAGGTAGATAGAAAGAAAGAGAGATAGATGATAGATATATAGATAAGTAGATAGATAGATAGATAGATAGATAGATAATATTAGCTGCTGATGGACACAACTTCTCAATGCTTTAAAAGATTGAAATTGGCCAATGTGGAATTGTAGATTTTCTATCACTCACTTTTAGACTTTGAAAGTTACTTAACCTTTCAATATCCCAGTCATCTGATCCCTAAAATAAGAAAGAATTGATACTACTTTCATCATATGTGTGTGAGACCAATATTTCTAGATCTTGAGAGGCCAGGAAACCCTAAGCTCAGAGTTTGCTTTAGTGAAATGAGTTTATTCTAATACTCTCACTTACAAAAGGAAAAGACTAACTTGTCCTTTGTATTTAATCTTTGAGTATATTGATTCATTCTGCATGCACATCATGGTTACTGCTCTCTGCAGAGAATTTCCTTCTCTTTCTTCCTCATGAAGGTTTTATCAATTTAGAGAAAGGTTATTGTTAAAAAAAAAAGCTAACTAAATGATTTGCCCAGTATTTATATTTAATTGGTCAGCGGTATTAATCCTTAACCCTCCACTATAAATGAATACACACAGACACCGAGTGGATCTTAACAAGCCTAGGCCTGGGTTGTGCAATCCTAGCCCATCTAAGCTAGCTCATAATTCTAATACCCAAATATAACCCCATATATACATACGTTCCTTTGGACTATCATTCTCCACGCTAAGCCGCTAAGCCTCCCGATGTCCCAGGCCACGTGGAAGGATCTTCTTTAATCTACCCCATGGCTTGTCCTCCTTGTTTACTCCTGGCTTCTTCTCCAGCAACCTTCCCAAGATGCTCTGTATCTCTCTAAAAAGCCCGCGAACCTTAGTCCTGCCTACCTCTATCTTTGCCCAATCTCCAGGCCTCAGCATTTATTTAACCAGAGTCAATTAATATTACAGACAGCAAACAGGACCAATTAACATTTAGAATGCTTAACACCACCTCATCAGGTTATTGTTATTATTAGGCAGAATTAAGGAAAACCCTAGACCTAAGCTGAATGTCATTGCACAATTATGCCATGAGAGATATGACATGACTCCCAAAGTGCTAGCTGTTGAAAATGTGTACAGAGGAATTATCTGAAGGGACAATTGAGACACTTTTAGTGTGTTAGCTACAGGGATAAGTTTTAGTGTATGTCAGTTCCAATGTTTTTAACCAGAATTAAAATTTTCCTGCATGAAAAATTTCTTCAACACAGATATTTTTTCTCTAAACCATTTCTTTGAGTGTATTGTTTCCTCACTATATATTACCTCAAACTTTAGATTATGAAAACAAAATAGAACAATCATCTTCAGACAGCATGCAAAAGAATAGATATACTAATGTTGAAAGAATATCTCTTTGCTTCCTGTATGTACCTTAGACTATTTTCTTTTTGCAGAACTTGGCATGAATTTTGATCACATATGGCAGAAAACCTTGACGGTGTTAAACCCAATGAAGCCAGCAGATGGCAGCATCATGAACGAAACAGATCTTGTGGGACCCATCCTTTTCTGTGTGGCTCTGGGAGCCACATTGCTTATGGTAGCTTCCAAAAACTAAAAAGACATTTCTTGGCTTGTCTTTACCAGTGCTAATTTTGAAGCAATTTCTTAAAAAAAAAAAAAAAAACAGAAGAAATTTGCTTTCTAACAATCATTAGGAAATGAGCTTAGATTTAGTTACATCAAAAACTTGGTACAGCGATGCATAACAATATATTACAAGATATTGTAACCTCAGAAATGGGGACCATGATGTTCACTAGTCAGCAGTGTAGCCAGTCTGTGAACAACAGGCTTGGTTAGACTCCTCATCTCAGCAAAAATGTGACCTGAACACACACACACACACACACACACACACACACACACACACACATATGAATACACATACATGAACACATACAGGCATGAACAGCATCCACCCCCCTCAACCAACACACACATACAAAAGCAGTTTCCTCTAATGCAGTTATAAAATTCAAACGTTGTTTAAAAAGTGTGTATGGTTGCTTACATGTTTTCTTCCCCTCTGTTAAATTTATAATAGTAGCCAGCCAAGTTACTGAATAAAATCTAGTTTCTGAGTGGCCGATGATCACATTCTTTTCACCCAACTTAACAGCTCAGTGAGAACACATTCCTTTCTTGTCATGCATAATATGTGAGTCCTTTCTAACTCAGACACTGTCAACCTGAGTTCCCACTTATTCTTAGGACTTCCTTTTTCTCTCTTTCACAGTAATGTGTTAATCTTGATTAAACTGCTATGTGCAAGGCCATGGCAATTAATCAGATAGTCAGAAACAATCAATTTAATATATTAACTCATCTTTCCACTGCAAGTCATTTGTAATATAACAGCTGTTTGTTTTTTATTTGGAATATATTATAATTACTATCTCTTAAAGGACAATGTTAATTCCATCATCAAAATCATTTTTGGATACATAATGCTAGTAGGAGTTATTTAAATGTCTTCTCATGTGTTTTAAATAGAAATCATTATAAATGAAAAATCTTAATTGGAGGTGATAAAATCAATTATTTCTCTAATCCCAATAACTATGATCTTAAAATATGGTCTACACATTTTTACGCTTTCATTTCTTCACTTCAAGACTAAAAGGGTTTGCTTTAAAAAAAAGTTTCACAAAAAACTCAAGTTTCTTGTAGTTCTGAAATTATACAGAATATATGAAAATACATATCATAAATACTTAATACAAATATTTCATACATTTTATTATTAGCAATGATAACTTCAGAATAAATTTAATAGATACACATCAACAAAGAGACTCTAAAAACTCCAATGAAATAACAGCTGAAATCAGATTTCAGTCTGAATTTATTTGCTGCCAAGTCAATTCTGCTCTATTCTGTCTCTATAATTAACAGTTCATTTTATAGGCCATTACTTTCATTATATTGGTAAAATTGAAACTAAATTTGGAAACAATTTTATATACAGATTCATTTAGTACTTCTGGGTATGTAAGATTCACAATCATTTATAGGAATGTGCTTACCTCTAGGCAGTCAGGAAGTAAAAGAGAGAAATAAGAAGAGCTTGGGTTCCCAGTATTCTCTACAGTAACATACCCCTAGTCTTAGCTTCTCCCTACTTGACTCCATTTCTTAAAGGTTCCACCAGTTCCAAAGTACTACAGGTATCTGAGTCCTTGACACATAGTCTTTAAAGAAACACACAAACCACAATAGCTTCAGTGAGTGTCACTACCCAATATTAACACACGATTTAAAGATATTCTCCACTTATTAACAGGTAACAAAGTCTGTGTTCCTGTTCCTTTTGGTGAGTTGGTTGTAGGCTAGTGACCTGTACTATATGGATAAAATCTAATTATAAGTGAATAGATGCCATGTGCATCTTTCTGAGTCTGGGTTAGCTCACTCAGGATGAGCTTTTCTAGTTCCATACATTTGCCTGCAAATTGCATGATTTCATTGTTTCTGATAGCTGAGTAGTATTCCATTGGGTAGATGTACCACAGTTTTTTTATCTGCTCATCAGTTGACGGACATCTGGGTTGTTTCTATTACAAATAAGACTGCTATGAAAATAGGTGAGGAAATGTCCTTGTGGTTTGGTGAGGAATCATTTGGAGGTATACCCAGAAGTGGTATGGCTGTGTCTTGATATAGAGCTATTCCAAGTTTTCTAAGATATTGCCAGACTGATTTCTATAGTGGTTCTACAAGTTTTCACTCCCATCAGCAATGGAGGAGTGTTCCCCTTTCTCCACAACCTTGCCAGCATGTGCTGTCATTTGAGATTTTGATCTTAGCCATTCTGACAGCTGTGAGATGGAATATCAGAGTCATCCTGAGTTGCATTTCTCTGATGATTAAGGATGCTGAGCATTTCTTCAAGTGTCTCTCAGCCATTAGGGATTCCTGTTAATGAGACACTTTGCCCTAGTAGTGCTGTCATGTAGGGCCCCAGTATATGAGGAAGCTCTTAACCCTCATATGACTGCTGAACTGGGGTGAGGGACTGATATGTAGGGACACCCCACTCCAGAGGAGTAGGATAGAAGGGAGAGGGGGTAGAGGGTGAGAGGTTGGTACTGGGAGGGGTGAAAAGAAGGCACTGTGATGGAGATATAAGTTGAAGTAATAAATAAACATTAAAAAAGATATTCTCCACTTAATTGTTCTAGTGGGGCTATCAGTATGGTCTGAAAGACAATGTTTGTAAGCAGTACAAAAGTACAACTGTGGCTGGGTACTGTGCTACATGTCCGTCATTCCAGCACTCAGGAAATGCAAGTATAAGATACACGAGTTTGACTAGTCTGAACGATTTAACAAGATCCTGTCTCACAAAGGAAGGGTCTGGCCTTAGCTCAGTGATAGAGCCTTTACCCAGTATCTACAAGGTCTGGGATTTGATCTTCTGAACTACAAGGAACTTTTTAAAAGTGCTTGGTGAGAGAAACACTAAGTACTTTAGATCAAGATACAGCAATAAAGGTAAATTGTCCAGGGAGGATCCTAGACATGTGCGGCAAAACCCCAGATCATTTATTTTCCATTTCAATATTAAGCCTTTGTTAACATTTGAAACAAAATCTCAAAATAACAGCAGTACCGATACTACCTGTAAACTTCTATGACCATATTAGATGTTTCTCAACCATTCATCTATTCAGTAAGTATGGGGTAAAAAGATATGTTTCACTCCTGTGCCTCTCTATAAACAATGTATGATTTTATAAAGAAATCATCCTAGCAATATTTTATATATTCTGTAGCATGCCTAGCCTGTACGAAATCATACATACATACATGCATACACACATATAATATGTATATGTATTCACAGTGTGTTTTACTATACTTTAACCAGCCTCCTCAGTACCCTGGTGATAGTACTTACTGTGATATTCAGTAGCATTGAAGGGACTCTCAAATATTCTGTATATTGTTGATATTCTGTTTTGTCTAATGTTTGTTGTGATTTCTAACTGCGTTCTTTGCATTGTTTCAGGCAGGAAAAGCCCAGTTTGGTTACATATATGGCATGGGTGCCATTGGCTGCCTTGGGATTCATGCCTTATTGAACTTGATGAGTTCTTCAATGGTATCATATGGCTGTGTGGCCAGTGTGCTGGGATACTGCTTGCTCCCCATGGTCATCTTGTCCAGCTGTGCAGTCTTTTTTTCTTTGCAGTAAGTGTCTGTAATAACTGACCCCACATGCACACTCTTTGCCCATGCCTGCCAGACCAGGACGATCATGAAGGTTTCTCAAGATTTTCTTGGCAGAATCGGGGAAATCATGCTTATTTGAAGCTACACATAGATTCGGGGAAAATGTAGATCAGTTTGGCTGGGGTGCTGTTCTCACTGAACTGGTTTAAAAAATAAATCCAACCATGTAATATTTAAAACTTGTACTTTTAAATTGTCACATTCTTCAATCTAAACTATTGGCATGGGTAATATAACAACTGCAGGAGCTTTGCTTATTTGATTTTGGAAGAGTAAATGCCTGCTGAATTCTGACAAATCACTTCAGTGCCCAGGCATCTGCCTTCTAGGCTAGAAGCAACTGCTATTTCTCAGCTGGACTCCTTACAGTAGAGAATTCCTGGAAACTCCAGTGAGGACATTAATTCTGGAGAGCCTAACAGCACACATGCTCAGTCAATACCATTTTCACATTTTCTTTCTTCACTTAGGCAGCTGACATTTGCAAGTCTAAACTATTCCTAAGGATACAGGAGATGTGTGTCCCACAGCACTTTCCCAAGGCTCATGCATAACACGAACACTCAGTGACAGTGAGCAAGCAACTGCACAGTTACCTGCTGTGTCCACAGGAGACTTGGAAATGCACACTTGTTTTTGTGCTCTTCCTTTCACATCCAAAGGGGATGTGACTTGCATTTTCTTCTGGATGATGTAGGTCTTAGGTTATTAATGCTACATAAGAAGGGATCTTGTCATATACAGTTTATTGGTACAAGGATAATCAGGTTAAAGAAGCAAAGCCTTATGATATTTTTGCTATCACAAGTAGTTATTCTTATGAAATTACTGAGAGTGATTTAAACTTGCTCATTCTGTGTAAATATGGTTGCATTTTTTTTTTATTATAACGTTCTTGAGAATTCCTGGAGCCAAGACTGCTGAGTACTCAAATTTAATAACAGAATATAACAGGAAATGGACAATGTGAAAGCATAAATTGAACAAGCTACATTTATTGATTTTTTATCCACCGGAAAATGCTATCATTTGTGTAACTTGCTCTAGGAAGTTGCTTTGTTTATAGGACTATGCTGACAGAAGTTTGACATATTAGTGTTGTTTGGTTCTACAACTGTGACTGATGAATTTTGCAAAACAATAATACTATGGTGTACCATTTTAAAATTCTAAGTGGGAAAGGGTATTTTCAGTGACTTTGTTATTTAGAGCACTAAAAGGACTTGGGCGCTAGGGCCAAAGAGAAGACTATTCATATAATTTAGATTTGGTAAATAACTTGTTCTAGATTTACTAAAATATAAAAATATCAGTCCTAAACAGTGGCTTTTAGTGAAATATTTTCTGACCGTCTGAGGTCTTGTGGGCTCATTCACGTGACCATTCTCCTTTGCAAATGGAGACCAATATTCTGTACAAATGTATCACCTGCATTTCAGAGGCAGCTCTGACTCAGTCTCCCCCTCTATCCTCCAAGCATAAGACAGCTGCTATTTTTATCTGTGTTACAGGGGCACCTTCGGAACTGTCTCAGCTCTGCTTATCATCACCTGGTGCAGTTTCTCTGCTTCTAAGATCTTTATTTCCGCTTTCAACATGGACAAACAACAGCTGCTTGTCGCTTACCCCTGTGCCTTACTTTATGGGCTCTTTGCTCTTCTGATGGTTTTCTGAAGACTGCTTGATATGGCTTTGCAAGATCCTACTTGTTTGCTGTTCAATTTTTTCCGGAAGTGCATTAGCACTCAAATTCAGTGAGATAACTTCCATTTTATTGCTGTTGGGAGAATATTAAGCAGAGAGACAAAACAGCACTCAAGGATAGTGCTCTAATAGCCTGTTTGGTGGGGATGATGTTTTGATTTTTCAGCTTGGAGCATTAAAACACTTGAAATATTTTGAAATATTAAGAGAGACAGTGCAAAAAAGGCTGTTTCTTTGTCTATGGTCTTGTTTCTGAGAAATTATAAGTAAAATACTAACCTATCCTTAACATTTATTAACTCTGTAATAAATATTTTTCAAAAACTTTCATTACTGTTCATGCAGTTAAAAGTAACACAGTCAAGCACCATTGGAGACTTTGGGATTTTATGTATCCAGAGTCAAAGAAACACCTTTATTTACCTTAACAACTGTTAGTCAGTCTCATTTAGATAATGTATTGACTCACCACATTTTCAGGTTCTCACTTACCTCTCATGTGGTCTAAATATGACAGTCTATTACTACAGCTCTCCCTTGCGTGTATCCCAAGTAATTTTGCCATATTCTTTCTAAATTGATAAATGTTCCTACAGAAAATTCCACCTATTTTGGATTAATGCTACTGAAGTTTTTGAAATGGTTCCTCAGCAGGGCCCTTTAAATGTGTACTACATTTTTGTTTGAAATTTGTTTTCATACTAAGATGACCAGATTTTATGTAAAGCTATAAACACCTAGATGGTTGATCCTTCTTCCCACCACATCTATTTGTTTTTAGGAGATTCTACTTATACCTGCTCTACCTTCCTATTATCACCTTCTTCTCTTCACATCACTCTTCCCTCCATCCCTAGTCAACTTTCATTCATATAAGCACATAAACATGATCTGGTGTCTCCGATCTCAAAATAAAATTTTCAAGTGTGGCCAATTTCTCCAGTCCTCTTTATAGAGAAACAATTTTGAAAAGTTGTCTTATCTCTGTGTCTACCCTATTATCTTCTCTTTACTCTTTCTGGTCATCTACTCAGGAACGCTTCATCCTGATAGCATGGCTATCTTTGTCAAATTGGTGATAACACATCATCCACCCATTACATTTTCGGTTTCATCTCATTTGAAAAGTGGCATTGGCTCAGTCTTTTGTCAGTTTCTGGTTTGGTTCCTATATTTCATCACAGAGTTCTTCACATAGATTCCTAATGGCCAGTTCTCCTAGCCCTCTCCCCTTGGCTGATCTACCCTCACATTTAAATCATAAATCTAATATTAAGTTATTAACTATAATCTTTCAGTTAAATAGCTTTCAAATACAGTGACTCCAAAATTCCATCTGCACTGGATGTTCTCTTCCTGAATTTCCCTGAACTCTTGGTATAGATCCAATTTATTTAATATCTCCATTTGATTTTTCATGTGTTAAGCTCATCCATATTATTTCACATGATAAGCTCATAATCCCTTGATTTCTAACCTGTCCTCCTCATTCCTCTTTAAAATCTTTCCATTTTTGTGGTAAGTTCAGTCTCGATCACTTTTTAGCATTTACATCTTGTCCAATATTTAGCTTAATCTGTCTGGAAAATGTTTTTCAAATGTGACCATGTCTCATGAGCTCTGCTTTAGTTTGGATAAGAATTGTTTCTCCAAAGGCTTTTTTATGAGGCAGGCTTGCTTCTCAATTAGGGAATTCAGTTACTGAGAAATGATTGGATCGTGAGATCAGAGACATCATCAATGGACTACTACACTGGTGGATTATTAGTTTGATGATGTTTCTGGGAGGAAATAAAAACCAGGAGATTGGAACAGCTTGGAAGAACTAGATCACAAAGGGCTTGCCTTTAAATGGCAGGTCTAGTAGGTGACCAATACCTGATCTGACTTCAGGTGAACCTCTTTGCTTTACCACCTGATCCTCACCAAGACTTGGAGTCTCACTATAAATAAACCTAGAACCAAAATGATGCAAAAATGACCACAGACTGCAACTTCTAAAACTCTGAGCCCAAAACAAGTCTTTGTTTGCTTAGCTGTCCTGCCAAAAAGCTACTACCACAAGCTCTTTCACAGCCAACACCACACAGGACACTTTAACTGCTGGCTACAGGAAGTCTACTCCCTGACTTCTTTCTCCCACGCGTGCTCTGCAACAGGCTTATTTATACACCCAGTATGTGAGAGCCTTTGAATATGTGTATTTATTTATGGGCATACCAACCCAAAGCCCTTTTATGGCTTTCATTCCTATTTACAAAAACAAAACAAAACAAAACAAAAAAACCCTCAACCTCCTTTTCACAGCTCAGACGCTTTCTGGTCAAAGACTGGCCCTTGGAATAACAGATAGCATTATCTGGAATCCCTTTAAGAGTTATAAATCTTTGGCCCAGTCCCAGAACTTCTGAATTGGTGTTTGCATTTTAACAAGATCCCTGATGAATTAGATGCACAATAAATTTTTAAAGTGCTTTGCCTGCATGATCTGGCCTTGTGACATACTTTGGCTTTCTGACTTCACAGCTCAAATTCATTCTCCTGTTCACTATTCTCATTGTTGCTTCTCACACTACAAAATCTATCACCTCTGAATCTTCTTATTTATTCTGTTTACATGCAATGTGCTTCCTTCAGATCTTTCATTCTATTCAGCTCTGTGCTCATGCCACTTCCTCAGCTGAGCCCTTCTTGAGTTGTTCTTTTTCTTTTCTTTCTTTTTTTTTAAATTAAATTTATTTATTTATTGCTTCAGGTTACATCTCCTTCATAGTGTCCTCTTTCCACCCTTCCCAGTCCTGCCATCCCCCCCACCCCCAACCCTTCCATCCCACTCCTCTGGAGTGGAGTGTCCCATATAACATTCCCCTGCCCCAGTTCAGCAGTCATATGAGGGCCAAGAGCCTCCTAATACACTGGAGGCCTACAAGGCAGTACCACAAGGGAAAAGTGTCTCAATGACAGGGAGAGAAAATAAATAAACAAACAAAAAAGTTTATGCCCATGTTCCCTATGGTGTGTTGGTTGTAGTGTAGATATCCTGTACGATATAGCTAACATCCGACTATAAGTGAATAGATGCCATGTGCATCCTTCTGAGTCTGGGTTAGCTCACTCAGGATGAGCTTTTCTAGTTCCATCCATTTGGCTACAAATTGCATAATTTCCTTGTTTCTGATAGCTGAGTAGTATTCCATTGTGTAGATGTACCAAAGTTTTTTTCCTTTATTTTTTATTTCTTCAAGTTACATCTCAATCGCAGTCCCCTCCCTATTCCCCCTCCAGTCCCACCCTCCCACCCTCAACCCCCCATCCTCTTCCCTTTTTTTTTTCTTTTAAATTTAAGGTATATCTTATCTCCCCCTACAGTTTCCCCTGTACCAAAGTTTTTTAATCCATTCTTCAGTTGAGGGACATCTGGGTTGTTTCTAGTTTCTAGCTACAAATAAGGCTGCTATGAACATAGATGAGGAAACTTCCTTGTGATTTGGTGAGGAATCATTTGGATGTATATCCAGAAGTGGTATGGCAGAGCTATTCCAAGTTTTCTAAGATATCACCAGACTGACCTCCATAGTGGTTGCACAAGCCTGCACTCCCACCAGCAATGGGGGAGTGTTCCCCTTTCTCCACACCCTTGCCAGCATGTGCTGTCATTTGAGCTTTTGATCTTAGCCATTCTGACAGGTGTGAGATGGAATCTCAGAGTCCTCTTGAGTTGCATTTCTCTGATGATTAAGGATGCTAAGCATTTCTTCAAGTGTCTCTTGGCCTTTAGGAATTCTTCCTTTGTGAATTCTCTGTTTAGCTCTTTCCCCATTTTTTAATTGGATTATTTGGTTTCTTGGCATTTAATTTCTTTAGTTCTTTGTAAATTTTGGATATTAGATGGGAATTGAACAACTCTTTACTGGATGAGTTGTTCTTTTTCTATTAGTACACCTCCAACCCAGTTTTACTCAGTTCATTCTCCTTTGTTATACACTAGGGTAGTTCAAGTTGTCTAATCTCAGTATACCTTAATTTCTTTACTCCTCTGTTTTCTTTTTCCTCATCCAGAAGACAAATATGGTGAAGTCAACAATCTTTATCTATAAATGCTATTTCTGAAACATTATTTTTGTTTCTATTTTTCAGAATACTTTTATTTGGTCTTTGAAATTTTCTATTGCTATTTATATGGTGAATGAATAATTGACTCAATGATTGGAAGTGAATACCTGTGATAAATAAGAACTGAAGTTGACCAATGAGTGCGGGGAAAAAATAGACAAAAAGGCAAATAAACAATAAACAGACAAGCAGGATAATTGTTGAAATATGAGACTGCTAATGTGCAAAGATGCAGAGAGGAAGTGAGGATTATATATGTGTTATATTTTTGCAGTTTAAAAGATATACCTTAAACTAAAAAAAAAAAAAAAAGGGTAGAGGATGGGGGAGTTGAGGGGGAAGAGGGTGGAAGGGTGGGACAGGAGCGAGGAGTAGGGAGGGGATTGTGATTGAGATGTAACTTGAAGAAATAAAAAATAAATTATAAAAAAATGATCCATTAATAGACAAGTTAAGTAAGTGTGATGCTTACTCAAGCCTTTCTGTTTGGGTTCTACTGGCATGCTTTATGTAAAGCAGGTGAAACAAATATACCATTCATTCTACACTTTTTCCTGTTAAAGATATACTTATATTCTGGACTAAAAGTTGAATTCTTTGGAGAAGACATTAGCTTAAATATTTATAGATAAAATTTTCATTAAATTTACAATGTATCAAAAAAACTCACAATATACCTTTTTTCTCTAAAACTAAGCATATAGAACATGTTTTATATTTAGTGTAAAATTTTTTGACATCTCTATGAAAAAATGCTAAATATTTTCATATAGTAAGAAATAAGGTTACTTATTTTCTTGTTGAATAAGGTTACATTTTATTTAATAATAAAAGACAGAATTGTGAAATAGCTAAGAATTAACGTAATATAATATAAAATACAGATTATCTACAAAGAATATAAAATTTTAAAAATATTAAGGACATATTTTAAGGAAATTTGGTTATGTAGACAGATATACTATGTATGGATCTGTAACAAAATTGAATTTTAAGAAGAATTCTTCTGAATAAATGTGTATGTTTATAAAAAACTACAATAACTTGGGAGTTAACAAGGTGATTCTAAAGTTGATATATGTGTAAAAAGCATGAAGCAAACAGCCTGCAAATTTGTGTTGAGAGTGAATTAAATAAATTGTTCACTTCTATGACTGAATGCTAAGTAAATTGAAATAGTTTTCGGAGTAATGACATGAAAGAATGCATGCAAATAAGTTTTTACTTTTTATTTGTTTGTTTGCTTGATTTCCTAGATAGAATCTCACTATGTAGTCCAGGCTGGCCTTGAATTTACTGTCCTTCAAGTATCTCAGTGTCATCAATCCTCCTGCCTCAGCTTCCTAGGTGCAGGATTGCTTCGTCTTCATAGCAGGCCCAGTTTTTACCAGCTGATGTTTAAGGACTTCCTGGAGGTTGACCTATGCTCTCCGCATGTGTATTAGTTCACCCAGTTATCACAATAGCTATGGAGTGCTGTCCTCATTGTCTACATCTCACAGCTAAAGGTGCCAGTGACAGAGGTGCTCAGTCACTTGCCCAAGTTACTGAGCCAGTGACCAAAATTTGGAAGCAAGAGATTTGAACCCACACCCCTAATCACAGCATAACAATTTCTGTTCTCAAACAGTGACATTTTTAGATTTATCTTTTTTTAAAGCCCTTGTCCTTGGGGCATGTTAGACAGGGACCACTGGCTTGAGCTGCTGGGGAGAATAATTGAGTTAAAGGAAGAAGTCAGATTCCCAGCAGGGGTAGAATGGGCCTTGAAAGACTTCAGAGCCCTTCCTAAACTCTAGATGAAATCATAGATGCCGGGCCTTGAAAGACTTCAGAGCCCTTCCTAAACTCTAGATGAAATCATAGATGCCAATTTCAGACCTAGCTGGCATTAGGATACAAAATCTTCACAAACTATAGTTCTTTTCCTCAATCTAAGAAAGGGGTGCATTGCATAGAATGTACAATTTCTCTTTACTAACTCATAAAATCTGGAAATTAATTGTGGCCAATAGTATGTACAAAGTCACAAATAATGCAATGTGTAGACATACACTTGGGCACATGGTAAAATAGGTCCTTTGACTTTAATGCCTCCCAGTAGTTTTTCTCTTTCTCTTTTTCTCAAAGTGTTCAATCTTTTTTATCTGGAAATGTAACTTTCTCTCTCTCTCTCACTTTCTGTTTTACTGGCTGGATGAAAGTTACAGATTATTTTCAAGAGTTGGCCTCCATTTTGACAAGAATGATCGGGGACATGTGCTGAAAATAAGAGGCCTGAATTACTCAGACTCGAGTGCCCCAGTTCACACAACTTAACTAGGGCAGTGGCCTTTGTAACGGCTGATGACAGATGTTCTGGTACTTTCTCAGTCTCTGGGTGAATAATGCCAACTGCAAAGTGCCTTTCACTTCATCCTGCTTCTCTTTTTGTTAGCAGGCTGCAGGCTCCACTCTGCTCCTCTTCAGTCCTTTCTGCAGCTTCCTCAATCAGTTTCCATTCTTGAATGAAAGTCTAGAATAGTATTTTTTTTCTTTTTCTTTTTCTAAGTTTCAAAATTGAGTAGGATATCACAGAAAACCCTTAATGGTGGTGCGTGCGTGCATGTGTGTGTGTAAAACATCTAATTTCATGTAGGTAAAATTCATGAGCTTCTACAATGTTACAAGCCAAAGGAGTAGATGTAATATTATGCACAATGTGCTAGTCATAGATGGAAAAGTAGAGGAGAAAGAAAGAAGGGAGGAAGAGGAATATGAGAGGAAATAATAGAGGCTATATTTTCATATCACAGTGAAATGTAAAGAAAAAAGCTTGTTTTCTTTACACAGAAAAATAAATGAATGATGAAAAATTTGCCAAGTTCTGTTGAGGAGTTAACAATTGTGAATGAGTTAGCTCAGAGCCCAGGACATAGTAACTACTCAGTAAATGAAAATCTGCCACAGTTTTGAGAGATTCTCTGGACTGAGACTTTAGGAAACACTGACTTTTTACCCCTGTAATATTATGATAATCATATTTCCTGAAAATCAATTATTTTTACATTGGCTAAAATTGATGAATAAAATGTTTTCAAGGTCAGATAAACTTCTTTTAGCTTGTAAGCTTGATAGGAGTTTTTTTTTAAAATACTTTATTTTTTTTCTTCAAGTTACATCTCAGTCACAAACCCTTCCCTATTCCCCCTTCCTGTCCCACCCTTCCACCCTCTTCCCCCCAACAGCTTCCCCTTTCAGTCCAACAAATGGTTCCTTCTCTTATAACAGTAAATACTATACAAAACAACAGAAATAAATATGCCACATTTATGAGAGTTAAATGGCCCAGTATACCTTCCCAATGTCCAGTTCATACATATTTGGCCCCTGACTTTAACATTCTACCATCTAACCATCTCCATGAGTTTAAAGTTCTATAACTGATTCAGCTTTCATACTAACTTGCATCACTATTATAACCATCTTCTTAGATAGATCTAGAACGCCCTCTTGATTCCTAAACAACTCAAAATTTAACTATGAGACTCTAGCTCTCTATTCTTCAACCACCACAGAGACCTGAGAGGGATAAATATATCTGATTATATAGGAAGTGCAGGGCCTGCAGTTTCCAAAACTAAGAAATGACATACCAATGACTGCCTGGACAGTTCCCATTTTCTCTCCATACATTCCAGCATCAATCTTCAGCCTTTTGGTCCTGTTTCTCTGACAGACATTTATTGTAGAGCAGGGATTATGAAGGACTTACCTACCCTGTCTTGGCAGAGCTAGGCTGTCGACTTCCCTGCTACCAAGTTTTGTCCTTTTTGGACAGCAGTCATAGAAGGAGTTTTGTTGACAATTCACTGTTTGTCTATAAAGTATCTATAAATATCTGAATACCCTTACTATAGTGAAGTTTTAACATATACTCTATAAAAAAGGGGTTGTAGCCTCTTTCTGATCTCTTGGAGCTAGAGATTGATGAAATCATATCATCCAACCACATCTATTTGCTATGTACAGCAAAATAAATGATAAAATACAACAGGTGAAAGAACAATTAGAAATGTATATGAAAGCAAAGAGACAATGTTTAGCTAGATCTATCTATCTACCTATCTATCTATCTATCATCTATCTATCTAACTAACCTATCATCAAAATTGACTCACTGTATGGCCATACCTTTCTGTGTTATCTTCTGGCCATTTTGAATTATGATCCATACTAAATCTATGTCTTCTCACCTCTATACAATATTTTAAAATACTATTTAACTTTATGTTAACTATAATCAACAACTGCTTGTTGTCCATAAGAATTCTTGCGCTATTGGTAAAATACTGAAAATAAAATCCAACAGTTTTGGTAGCAATGAAATCTTTGGACTAAAAATCAGGATATCAAGATAGATAGAGAATATATCTTGAAGTAATAGCCTTTACATTGTCTGAGAGGATACTAATATTGCTTATTATGTAGCATTCACAAACAGAGCATTTAGACCTGGAACTGTCACTGTAGAGGAATTGTTATCACACAAGGCAGCACAGAACATAAATACTGGAAACTGAGTTCAATTAAGGTATAATTCCCAGGCTCTGTGGATAGATTATGAACCCAGGTATTATCTGTCCCCAGAACAAATCTTTTCAGATTTTAAATATTTTCTATTGTCTACACAGAGATAAGTAATGCAAGATAGAAGAAAGGAAGCATGCAAGAAGAAACATGTTAAGTGCTTCATGGAGGAGAAGTCAAGTTCAAGAGCAGGAGTGACAAAGAATCCCACAGGAGTCTGAGGGTCCTTCTACTAACAGAGAAAAGTGTGCAGATTTCAGTCCCCACCTTTCACCAAGTACAGTGAGATTGTCATCTGAAGGCGATGAAACCTCATTTCATTAAAAGTGTACAAGCCAGAGGTTTATGCTTATCTAGTAAAAAGTGTGCACCTTGTGGATAAACAGCCAGTTTAAACTTCTTTCCCTGGAGTGATTTATTGAGCAGGAAGGGGCGAGGGAAGCTAGTCTAGCAAGGAGAAGCAAGGGTGCTCCTGGGTTGGAAGTTTGTTGGAGAAGGTTACAAAAAAAAATGCTTTTTATTACTGGGATTTCCTTAGAATATAGTTATTTATAGAGGGCACCAAATTTTATTTTTATTATTGTCCCAAGGAATGTGATGTAATAAGTTCCAGAAAAAAATCATACATAGGGAGAGAAATTATTCTAATTCCTGGGATTGTCTTTGCAAATAATAATTAAAAACATATTTATTTCATCTGCATTTGTGCATGACCCCCACCCTGCCTGTCTAAGGAATCAATCTGGAGAGATGCTTTACTCTGTCCATATTGGGTCCTGACTGCTCTTAAATAAACATTCCTTAAGGAAAGCAGTAATTCAGAAACATGAATAACTTGTACTTGATGAATGGAATGCATTAATACCAACTCAATCTTGTGAGAAATCCAATTCCAGCAAGATTTCCCAAGTTAAATTCCCTTTGGCATAAATTTGTTTCAATAAGCCTCTTGCCATTTATAAATTTAGATGAAATAGACCCTTTACGTAGCCATTAGTATTTGCTTCAACAGTGCATTTTCACAGATGATTATGTTGAAAATAACAAGAAATTCTATTTACTAATATTTTCTTTCAATCATAGGTTGAGCCCATCTTCAGCAAATTTCTCTTAATTTGAGCAGAATGAGCTCAGTGGAATATTTTTAATTGCTCACACATGGTCCCAGTTTTACAGAATTAGCAGCTATTTGGTTAAGACACTAAGCAAGTGGGCGCTGCTGACACCGGGCCTCCCCTTCATTCCCGCATGTGCTGAACTTTTCTCAGCATGGCTTTCTTTTCCTAATTTCCTCCACTGACCTCCTACTTTTACTTTTACCCATGGGTAGAAGAAGGAAAAATAAACGTGTGTCCATTGAAGACATATATAGGAACTGAATGATTGACCTGCCATGTACAATCTATAAGTTATATGTAGTCTCATTTGTCCATCAGAAAATCAAGTATTATAGAAGGAGAAGTCTAAGCCAAGAGTAAAGTGATTGTTTTACAGTTTTCATTTGCATCTTGTGTCTTACCCTGCCACAGGTGTTGTCATGCCTAGTACTTTGAGTAAATCTTCAGTGCAGCTTAATACTGACCATATCAACTAGCTAGGGCTTGCTTGGAAAGTACAGTGGACTGGGAGGTGGAAATGTAAGAGCTGTAGAGCTGTAGATGTTAAGGCTGAGACTTCATGATCAAAGTGTCTTCAAGTTTGTGCTCTCCCATGATCTATCTCTTTGTCTTACATATGGCCTCTCCCACCCCTTCCTTCTCCTTCTCCTTTGACAAATATTTGCTTATTTATATTTGTTTTTTTGTTTGTCTAAAGTGCTAGTCTGAACCTAGAGCTTCATACATGTCAGACACGTCTATTTTCCTGAACTATGTCACCATCCCTCTCCTTACTCCTTCAAGCCACATTTCACTAAGATGTGTAGACTGCCCTTGGACTCACTGTGCTGCATAGACTTGCCTTAAGCTTTTGATACTCCTGCCTTCAGAGTGCCTGCAATTATGGGCCTGAGCCACCAGGATCAGTTCTGTAATTGACATTAATGGAACAAATAGTAAGTCCTACTGAACATTCAGTTTTACAAATTTGTCATGAGTGTGTGTGTTACTTTTAAAGTTCTTTTTTTTATTTTTATTTTTTTAGAATTTCACACAAGGTATTTTGTTCATAGACTGCCAATTACATAAGTGAATAAATACAACAAACCTCTCTCTCTCTCTCTCTCTCTCTGCACAGGGCAGCGTTATTTGTGGGCATGGCTGTCTCCATTGCTTGCTGAAGATTTCACATATGGGTAGAATCTTGCTAGATGCTCCATTTCTTCACTGCAGTCTCTTTGTTGTGCCCATGTTTCAGGGTGTGAATTGGGGCACTGTATTGCTGGGTCTTCTTATGTTCATCCCTCTGAATTTTATTTCCCTTTCCTCATGAGCATTCCCATGGATCAAGGACACCATATGACCTCATTTGTTATCATTACCTTCTGAATTATAGAAACTTAGGACTTCAACATACACATCTTGAATAGGGAAAGTATATAATCCAGCCTGTAATATTGTTCATGTCTAGAATATGATGACTATCATTCAATGAAAGAAGACTGATGTCAAAATTGATACATCGACATCACCTGTTACCCAACTAAATTTCTAATATTTTTCAAAATAGAATTAAACTAAATTTTATGATACTCCTTTAAGAAAATCCCCATACACTCAAACAGGAATGATCAGAACACTTACCAGGTTCTTCCCACATGGAATGTAATTGCAGCTTCCCTTCTGTATGCCAGAGTTCTTGTGCTTGGTTTTTCCCTTTAGAACAGTACAGAGTCATGCTGTACAGGTTCTAAGACCAAACCTTGAAAGAGCCTGATGTTTCTGCTCCATGGTTTCTGAATCATTAGTTACTGCTTGGGAAGTTGATGCTACCTGCTAGAATAAGATGCCATACAGAGAACCCTGGGGTACTATGGAAAAGACAAATCTATCTTTATAAAATTTTGTTCCCATATTATAAGAAGAAGCCAAACTGAAGCCATTTTGTGTAGAACTTCCATTTTGAATAGAGGTTAAATAAAGTTTATATTTATAAGACTTCTCTGGGTAACTGACATTCTGGTTGGCAAATTGAGACATGAATGCTAGATATGTTGCCCCAACAACAGTTGAATTGAAGCAACCAATGAGAACAAGATAAGTGTGCACATAGGGAAATGATCCTAGGAAAGTCCCCTATCCCTGAATCCTGATTGGTGGAAAAATGTAACTGTAATTTGGTGCACATACTTATAGTTTTCAGCTTTCAAAGCTCTCCACTATTCTGGGTGGGGTTGTAGTTCAGCTTCTGAGTCTTTTCTGAGTCCCTGGCTGATCAGTAGCAGCTTGATTACAATAAATTTTTGTTATTTGTACTGATATTTGAGTTGTGTTGGCTCTAATCAGACCTGATAACAATATACATACTTATATATAGTTTAAATATTTTTTATTTTTTGTGATTATAATTATATCATTTACCTTTCTTCCCTCCAATCTTCTTCCATGCATTCTCCCTTATTCTCTTTCAGATTTATAGTTTCTTTTCCCTTAACTGTTATTACATATATATATAAATGCACATAGTTTTTAGTCACTGATTTATTGCTGTGAAGAGATCATGGCAACTCTTATGGGGCTTGGTTAGAGTTTCAGACATTTAGTAGATTCTCATTATGGTGAAGAACATGGTGGCATGTAGGTAGACATGGTGTTGGAGAAGTAGTTGAATGTCCTATATCTGGATCCATAGACAGCAGGAAAAAGAAGAGAGTCACTGGGCCTAACTTGGGCTTCTGAAACAGCAAAGCCAGACAGCAGTGACATATTTCCTCAAAGGCCACAGCTACCCCAGCAAGACCACACATCTTAATACTTCTGTGTAGTGCTACTCCCTAATGACCAAATATTCAAATATGTGGGCCAACGGGGGATACTCGTATTCAAACCACACACAGACACACTCTCATACACACACCCACATGCATAAGCAAATGTACAGACATATAATACATACATATAACCTGTTCAGTCTGTATCATAATACCTATGTGTATGTTTTCTGACCATTGGATTATTAATTAGTGAGCTCTTTCCTGGCAAAGACTTATTTCTCCTGCCCTTGGTATTTCTTAGTTGTCTGTAGTTCTTTGTTTAGGGATTAGGGCTCCCGAGCATCTCTCTTCCTTGTTAGCCTCTCTGTTGTCATGATTCTTGTTCAGATCATGTTTGGTGAGACTTCATGGGTGTATAGCTTCTGACATTTCTAGGAGACACAGCAAAACCCTGTCCTTCTGGCTCTTTTAATATTTAACTAAAACATATCATCTTCCATTTCCTCTCTTCAGTCCCTCCCAAATCCTGCCTACTCCAACTATTTCTAGCCTCCCTTTTGATTTGACAATACCTTTTCTTTTATTATAAATATGTGTGTGTGAATATTTTTGTACAAATACATAATTATAACATACTGAGCTCACTTTTTTAGTTTATGTATATGTGCTTTATAGGCCGGCAACTTTGTATTGAATAACTGATTAGATGGCTTATCACTGGGAGAGGCTAATTCTCCCTAGCTGTCTTTTGTTGCCTACAGTTCTTTGTCTATAGATGGGACTCCATGAGATTTCTCTGGTTCCAAATTAGAATGTCTATTGATATTGCCATTGTTCTGGCCTTGTTACTGCAGCTATTTCTAGAATAATCGATTTCACAGCAGACTTCCTCTTTCCCTGACTCTTAAAATATTTCTAATCCTTTATCCATGATTTTCGCTGAGTTACAGATACAGAAGCTGAGGTATAGATGTATCCCTTGTGACTGGGCTCTACATGATCTCTGCATCTTGTGCAATTGTGGTTCTCTGTGATGGTCTCTTTGTACGGCAAAGAGAAGCTTCTTTGATGAGGGGTGGTAACTAAGTTTATATGTTGATGTAAGAATAAGATGTAAAAAATGTAGTTAGTAATCATGCTGGTCTAACAAAGTGGCAGTAGTGTATTCTCATCTAAGATCCACGATTTCACCAGGCATGATGTCTCTCCTGTTGAGTAGGCTTTAAGTCTAATAAGACATAAATTGGTTACCACAAATAAATGAGTGCCATTTATTGCACATTTACAGATGTCTTTCCATGCTGACCATTGTTATGGTTCATAGGTGTAACAATTAAACAGGACTATTAATTGCCTCTCTCCCTTGGTAGCTACAACAGTATTTTCTGATACCATGGAAGCTAGGTTGCAGGATGGAGGCTTTCATGTTATCTCCAGATTGAATAATCCTTGTTTTGTGTCCCAAGTGTGAAATGTCTTCAACAATAGGGACTTACCTTCCACTTCCATATGATAATCAAGGAAAAGAGCAATTTTTGTAGTCATTTGAATACCTTGACTAAGCACTGGAAAGGAAGTTTCTTGTGCCTTTATTACGGTTTTGTTAGTCTATGGTTCTTTGGAGTAGTAGACAAAGCTATCTTGATCATATGACTTCTACCTTGAGCATCATTGGGTGTTCTAATTATAAGAGACATCTATCTCTTGATACTTCCCCCACGATCTCACAATATTTATTGTGCAACACTGAATCTCCTACTGGCATTTTATGACTTGAGGATATACTGCTGAATATTCTGTAAACCAAGAGAATAGTTTTTTTTTGTAGCTCAGAACACATAATAATCAAGATAGTATCCTTGCTTTCTGTTCTTATCCAAGATGTTCTGGTTCAGACCAGAGGAAATTCCATACCTCTAACAATTTTAATACTTTTTTGGTAAAATCTTCTACTTTCACTGTAAATTCTATTTCACAGTTTAAAATCTATTCACGGGACCAAATACACATAAAATGGTTCTTAAATATTCTTGAGCCCAAAAAGCTTGTTAAGGTGCAGTTGATACTGTCAACATTTCTTGTGAGATTTTAATGAGAAAAAAA
This sequence comes from Lophiomys imhausi, assembly GCA_907164525.1. Taxonomy (NCBI): domain Eukaryota; kingdom Metazoa; phylum Chordata; class Mammalia; order Rodentia; family Muridae; genus Lophiomys; species Lophiomys imhausi. Next base: position 24,543,674 of record CAJQZJ010009649.1, on the reverse strand, counting down.
ATTAAAAGCAAATTTCTCTGTTTGGCCAGTCATTAATCATTGTAAAGATAGCTGGGAAGCAAATTAACTGATACTATATCCCATTTGCCTCCAGAAACTAAGTAATCATAAAAGCACTGCAAGAAAATTCATTACATATGAACACATGTTTTTTAAGAAGTGATGGTAATGAGAAATGTTTGAAATCAAAGGTGAGTTTTGTTGTTGTTGTTCAAATTGAAGCAATCTGAGAATTCAAGTTTGGATGCACACTAGCAACTGTCTTCCCTTTGTGATTCTTTCACAAATGTTGCTCTGGACATGCTGTTATATCTTCTGTCCTACCACGCCCAATACTGGGTCGGTTCTCTGTGTTCCGAGAAGACTTATAACCTTTGCTGTGTCCTGTCCTGTCCTGTCCTGCCTCTCTCTCTCTCTCTCTCTCTCTCTCTCTCTCTCTCTCTCTCTCTCTGTCTGTGTGTGTGTGTGTGTGTGTGTGTGTCCCTCTCTCTCTTTTTGTTTTTTTTTAAAAATTATTGGTTCTTTGTGAATTTCACAACATGTACCCAAAACCTATTTATTTCCTCTCCCCTCAAACCCACCCTCCACACTTGCAGCCTCCCCCAAAACAGAAAGGAAAAAGAATCTCATGGAATCTGTAGTGTGTCACAGCATGTCCTACAGTATACCCTCTTGTTTATACTTTTTTTGTTTCCAGATGCTCATTGCAATGAGTTGTTGATCAGGTTCAAGGCCTCTGGCTTCTGATACACCATCCATATTGGAGCCTCTTGAATATTCTGTTGCTGTCCTGTGTTACACAGATATGGTTGTTTTGGAACTGTCTGACTGGTCCCTTCATGCACTTCAGGAGTTCGTCAATAAGGCAGGTGTTGGGGTGGGCTAATTCAGAGCCCTGGATCTGGGCCTGTGAGGTATCTTAGCTGGCCAGCCCACTAGCTCTCCTGAACCCACCACCTGGGCTAGCTCTCCTGCCCTGCCCCAGCTGGCCCAACCAATACTGCAGCCATAAAGCAGCAGAGCCAGGTAGACCTTGCACCTTGCCTGGGGAGCACACTATAGCTGGCCCTGGATGTAGGGATTGTGGGTGAGCCAACACTAAGGAAGTGAGTGTGGGCAGGCCAGCCCTGCCTTCTGTTTGTTTTGTGGTGTTGGCAAGGCAGATATCTACTTTACTCCCTTGCCCTTGCCACAGGTAAGAGGCAGGAGAGTTGGCACTGATGGGGTCATGAAGGCAGGAGGGATGATCCAACCCCTCACCTTCTGTAGCGTTCAGGAGACCAGGCCCTGCAAGTAGAGGTTGCAGGTCCAGACCTGGCGTTTTGTGTTGGCCCACCTCATAGATGAACTGCTGGAGTACATGAAGAGACCAGTTCCACAGCCCAAAATACAGAAGAATCTCCATGACACAGGACAGTAACAATATATCTGAGAGGAATCCCAGTGAGGTTCCAGTATTGACAACATAGCAGGAGCCAGAGGCCTCATACCAGACCAATGAGTCATTATAATGAACATTTACAAGCAAAAACATGTGGAAAAAGGAAAGATTGTGGGACACACTGAGACACATTACAGTTTCCACAATGAGATTCTTTTATGTGTAGGAAGGTTACAAGGGTGGAGGGTGGATGTGAGGGGATGTTGGAGAAGAGAGAGATCAAGGTACATGATTCAAAATTCACGAAATAAAAAAAGAAAAAACAACAATGACACCCCAAAACAAACAAAAAAACAGAAGGAGAGCCAGCTCCCTTGCTCTTGTGCACTCTGGTCTGGCTCCTCGGTGCCCATGCCACCAGGGTCAGCTCTACTGTGCTATCCAGGTAAGGTACAGGGCTCCTTCTCCTGAGTGGTGCAGCAGGTGAGGGGGGCTGGGCTGTCTGTCCCACTCTCATGCCCTCAAAGCCAGCTCATAAGCAACCCCTGGAACCAGAGCCAGCTCTACCCTATTTCCCAGGGGTGTCTCAGGGCCTGCTTTCTAAAGTGTTGCAGCTGGACAGGGACAGCTAGATCTCCTGCCTGCCATAGGTAATAAGGGACAAGGTGGAGGAGGGCGTCTCTCCCTTGTTACCCATACCCTCGTGTCCAGGGCCAGCTCTGCCATGCTGCTCAGACAAAGTGTAGAGCCCTCTCTCCTGAATGTTGCAGTAGGCAAGGGGCAGGGTCAGCTCTCCTGCATTCATGACCCCAGGACCAGCTCTTTACCTCCAGGTGGCAAGGGCAAAAGAAGAGAAGGGCATCTCTCAGGCTCATTTTTTACAGGGATTGTTAGGCTACTAATCATTCAGATGTTCACAGGTCAGAACACTGAGCATAGACACAGTCTTTCTCCTCTCTGCTACCTATTGGCCTACATGTGACACAGCTGCCATACCTGCAACACTTCCAGGGGCATACTTTCTTTCAAATATGTGAACCATTGCCAGGAATCTGCATGCCCATATGGGTGGCATGTCCTGTACATCATTCACTTGGATTTGATGCCTAACAAAAAATAGAATTATAAAGCAATGCAGCTTTTAGTATTTTTGTTTTATTATACACTCTAATTTTTTTTACTAGACTTAATATCTCTACTTCCCTTTCAACTCTTGTTCTTCCCAATCCCCAACAAAGGTGGGAGGGAAAGAAGGTTAAAGGGAAAGGGGGCATAGGTCTCTCTGAGCTACTTCCTGCTGATTAGGGTCAATGAGTTATTTGGGGGAGACACCAGTCTCAGTAGTCAAAAGACCCAGAAGTCCAGCCAACCAGAAAACCAGGAAACAGCAGCAGGAAGAACCAGCAACAGTTAAGGGAACAGTAACCTCTTTCTTTGTAGCCCTCTCTTTCTTCTTTGTAGCCTGCCTTTTCTTCTGGGCTCTAGCTTTTTATCCCTTTTTCAAATCCCCTGAGTTAAACTTGCTCAGCTGGCTAAGACACTCCCCTGCTAGCTTGGGAAGCAGCTACTAGTTTAACTGTGGTCTTAACTGAAGCAGAATAACATCTGGGATTAAACAAATACATTCTCATGACTTTTTAAAAAAATTAATTTATTTTACATATATGAGAGCTCTATCTGTATGTACTCCTGCATGCCAGAAGAGGGCATCAGATTCCAGCATAGATGATTGTCAGCCACCATGTGGTTACTGGGAATTGAATTCCAGACCTCTGGAAGAGTAGACAGTGCTCTTAACCACTGAGCCATCTCTCAGCCCCTGGTTGTTTTTTGTTTGTTTGTTTGCTTTGTGCTTTCAAAAAACAAAACTTTTACCACAGAATGATTGTCTTCCATTTAGCACCTGACAACCATAGTTACACTCTAGACTTTGTTCTTTTTTCAGTATTTTCCACCTTGCAATGAAATGAGGATACTAACATTGATTATCCTCAACTCTTCAGTTTCTTCTTTTTACTCGGAAATTTTTCTCCCACTCTAACACAGGTAACTTTTGTTTCTCTGCAGTCAATGTTCCTTACACTCTCACCGCCCTAAGACTTCTTCCCTCTTGCTTTACTGAGTTTCACACAGATTTAGACCAATATCTGTACCTGGTTTTGCTTCTCCTTGTTTGGTTTGCTGAAATCAGATGGAAAATTAGAGAAGCATTTAATTACACAAAGAAGTTTTATTTTAAATTCATAAACTAGAACAGCAAATGTAGTCCCCAGATTTTTTATGCATACAAAATATATTGATAATGGATCATTGTGAAAATTAAAAATAAAAACATAGAAAGTTTTAAAAAGTAAAATGTGATGACAATAGGTGTATAATAATATCTTTACATAGAAAAGTAGTTTGTTACCATTTGGAGACTTGTCCTTCTAATTGTGTTTCTGTAGAAGTGTAAGTAATATACACATTATTTTACAAAAGACCCTCAACACTATAAAACACATTGTGTATAATAATTCCTTTCTGATGCCTCGCTTTAATGATTCTGTATCATCCCTGCTTTCAGAAACATCTGATTTATGTCTAACTTCCCCTTAGTAATGGTGTTTAGATTGTTGGTAATAACAACTGTCCCTTACTGTGAAGAATGAATTCCTAAAGGCAGAAATGAGAAGTTAAAAACAGTAACAGTTTAAAGGTTCTTGCTGGAATTTAGAAGGAGACTTTTTTTAAAAGTGTGGAAAATATACTAATAACCAGAAGAGCAGCTACTTTGTCCTGTTCTGGGCACACTGCTTATATGGTGTGTGGTAAGGGGAAAGGAAGGAAGGGGGGAGAAAAGGAGGGAGGGAGAGTGGGAGAAAATGTTACCCTGGAAGTAATATTTACCAAAATTCTACTAACAGATTCCATTTAAAATTCCAATAAGTTTTTCATGAAGGATGCATCGGGCTAAAATGAAACAGAAGTCACTATTCTTTCTTTCTGAGCAGAAGTAGCCAAATCAAATGGCTTGACCAAAGCAACCATGAGCTTTTCTCATCGTTGGGGTCTCCTATTCGATTTGGTGTTTCAGACAGCTAAGACTGTCACTGTTATTTTTTCTCCAGATGAATAGTTCAATAGTTGACATCTTGAATGCTAGCGGATTCCTTGTGGCCTCTAAATGAACACTTGTGACCTCTTAAAGTGGATCAGTCAGTCCTAATGGTAGAAAAGTCTTTCCAAAGGGAAGCTACCCTCCCGAGACTAGTCTTGTGACATGGCCTATGCAATATGATTTTCTGGAAATAACTGAAACAGATTAGACTGGCTCCTACACATACACCCACATTCTTAACAGTATCAGGACTTTATTTGGCAAGAGGACTTCAGCACATCCCAGGAAGGTCTCCAGAAACCTTAACTAGAGGCCATGCCCAATGTACTTTTCTCTGTTTTTATGTAGTACCTTTCTGCTTATGGTTCTTTCTCAGACAACCTTGCAGTTCACAGATACACAGGGGAAAAAGTCATTACTCTGGGATTCCTAGGCAGTGACTGGGTCTTTGGTATTTATGTTACAACCTCCTGACACTGCAAAGCCTTTTTCTCCATTGTTTACACTGTTCCAGACAGTAAAACCTTGAGGTGTCACCTCTAGCTTGAGTTGCTCCAATGGATTATCTTATTACCTGAAGGCTGGAACACTTGATCTTTGTTTTCCTGGAACCTACACCCCTGCATTAAGTCCTCTGTACAGAAGGTATTTAGAGATTCTTTTTTTTTTTTTTGATTATGGTCCTTACCAATTCACATTTTTATTTCTTCCTACCTTTCTACTTCATCAGAAGAAATGTGTCATTTTTCTGGTCAAGGTTAATCACTCTTTCATTCATTTAGCTAACAATTTGTTGCATTGAACATGTTGTTTACACACATGGAACCACATTATCATTGACACCATGTTATCACAGAAAATATAGGATGAATAAGACTTGCTTTCTGTCCTCAAGGAATTCATTGTTTTAATCAGAAGAAAGAAATTGGGAGATAATTGTAAGTCTTGTATGTCTGCATTAATCTCAGAAACTATGAAGAAGCAGAGGACAGTCACTCAATCCACTTAATCTAGCAAGATGTTGTGTTATTTTTTTTTTTTTCATTGCAATCATCAAAACACTTGACAGAACAATGTAAGGAATGAAAGGCTTAGCTTGGTATAGCTCTAGAGAGATTTTTGTTCCATCATGGCAGGGAAGGTGTGGCATGTGAAGTTTTTCAGTTCTTGGCAAACGGATGCGTGTCAAGAGCTAGTCGGGTATGGAAAATCAGAACTAGACTGGACCAGAGCCAGGGACAAGTATAACCTCCAGAGGATGGTCCCTAATGACCCACCTCTGCTAACCAAACCCCAAGTCCTAAAATTCTATGTCTCAAGACACACAAACGCCTGCCACCAGCAAGCTTGGAGTTTGTGGGAAGGAGCAAACAAAACAGGAGCCTGTGGGAAGAGGAGCTTTCAGATTCAAACTGGAGGTGTTAATCTTGGCTCAAAGAAATCAGACAATGAGGATATACTGTTTAAAGCTGAATAGAAGTGGAATCTTGACAGAAGATGGAGAATGCAGAGCTGAGAGAAAAAGAAAGGTGGGGGGGATTTAGATAAAAAATGCAGGAGACCATAGGGAGCTTCAATCAAGGGAAAGGAATGGGAAACATTGTGTGCATACAGAACAGTGGTCAGGCACATGTGCTTTGCTTGTAGAAGATGGCATGGGGAGGAGAAGAGAAAAGATGTTGAGGAGATGGCAGTAGCCAGGAAATTCAGTGACATAGAGTAACAAAGACTTGGCTTGGTTTTAAAGACTACCAGGAGTGTTTTTTGTTTGTTTGTCTTGTTTTGTTTTGATAATTTTTATGTAATTAGGCTGTTAACAAAATCAAGAATTCCTTGAGAATTTTAAGACACTCATTACAGTTAACAACTTTCTGAAATATTGTCCCTGAAGCCTTGCAGGTACTTTGGTGATTTCCTGTCAAAAAAAACATGAGCATTTGAACTCTAGTAAGCAGTAAATTAAACAGGTTAAAATAGCAATGATATGAAACTCATGAGAGATATAGATAGATAGGTAAATATAGATAGGTAGATAGATAGAGATATTATAAGAATTTATTAAATCAATTTTTAAGTAGTAACAACAGCTAAATCATATCTAAAAAACAGAGACCCTGAGAGTTACTTAGTCCTTGAGGGTAACTGCCTCAACAGTGGGAAAAAACCTGATCATCTGTCTTTCATTGGGAGGCAACAGCTGATAGTTACTCAGTCCACAAGGCTGGATGCCTAAGTAGTTCCAATCTGGCAACAGAAGCCCGGAAGTTTCCTGGAGAGCTGCTTGTCCCAAATCCAAGAAGAGAGCTTAGATGTGCTGTTTCTCTGCTATCAGTGATGATTGTACTGTCTCTCAGCTGATTTGAGATCCTATCTAGTTGAAAATCAAGTTAACCATCTTTTTTTTTTTTTAAATCTCTCTCCCTCTTCCTCCTGGTCACAGTGTGAAGAACATGCAAGAGGAATATGCACCCATCTACAAGCTAGGTTTTCCTCTACCATGGGCATGTTCTATAACAGTGAACAACATCCTCAATTCTTCCACTCACATTATTTTAACTCACACCATAGTCTAAGATACCTTACATTCTCTCCTCAATTCTTACCCTTTATTTTAACTCACACCATAGTCTAAAATACCTTACATTCTCTGAAAATGTGATATATTTCTTGACTCATTTCGAGTAAACTCTGAAGACTCTTCATTGATAAGTCCACCTTTTAGAAAGTGAATTATGAAGAGGGCTTGTATAGAAGCTCCTCCCTTAGTTGTTAGCACATTTCAATGGCAACGGCCTCGTTAGTGACAATGACAACATCTGGATGTGCTTCGTTCACATTTAGAATTTCTCAAGTTGGAATCAGTATCAACGGTTCTTTATCAAGATTCCCCTGTCCTCAGAAGACCATGGGTAGAGCACAATACACTCATCACAGTTGCAGACCTCAATGAAGAGGATGACAGTGAAGCCAACTCACCAATGTGTGAACCTAATTATTAAAAATCTTATATTCTCTTTCTGTTCAGTGTTTTTTTTTTTCTGATTTAAGATGGACTGGCATTCTCTTAGCATACTGATTAAGAAATGGACCAGTTGATTTGAAACATTTCAATCTGCTCCAAGGCTTCTGTGTGAAAAGCACAGGGTCTGCTCACATTCCAGAATGGAGAAGGCTCAGTTTTGTCGGGTTCCATAGTGCCTCCTTCTTTTAAATAGAATATTGTCTTTATAGTAAATCAATGTGTTTTATTATTTTCAGAGGGTAAAAGACATCTTGGGATATTATGGGACTGAAAATAATGGCTCATATGACAACCAATGCAGAATGAAAGCTGATGGGTGAGTTTAGAACAAAAAGGGTTTCAAACACTTCTGGGAAAGATTGTTTTGATGTCATCTTGCAGAGGAACTGATAAGACAAAAACCTTAGTGGTTTTCAAAGGACAATGAGTTCACCTGCCATGAAATGACTTATTATTTATTTTTGTCTGTATGCGTATATGTGATTATGACACATATGTCCTCATTTGTTTGTTTAAGTGTTGACATATGCATGTGACAGAGGTCAGAAGACATTTTCAAGTGTTGGTCCTTGCCTTCCGTCTATTTTGAAGCAAGGCATCTATGTTGTCTGACTCTTACAGCAGATTAGCTGGCTCAGCACATTCCTGGGATTCTCCAGCTTCTACCTCCCCAGTTCTAAGAACACCGGACTTACAAATGTGCCAGCTTCTCTGGGGGATGCTAGGGACTGAATCAGGTGCTCATGACTGTGCTTTAGTGTCTTGTCAACTGAGCCCTCTCCCCACCCCTCAAATTACCTTTAACAGGGACAAACTAAGTTAAAAAACAAAACAAAACAAAACAGAAACAAATACTTGAGCCTGGAATGGCTGAAGAATGCCCTGAACGTGGTATTTACAGGATCATTCATTAGCAAATACTGAAATGCAAGTCTGCTTTTTAAGATGATCACAGCTTCATAGGCATCATTTTCCCCAAGGTTACATATTGAGAGGTTGACTGAAGTAATTAAGTCACTGAAGTGTATCAAGACATAGCTGGATAATGCACTATAAATGGTAGATAATGATTTTACATGTAACATATTTGCTAAATGTACATGCACTTTAAACTTAATAAAATGTGTGCATCATGGAAAAAATTTCCACCGACTTTGAACAGACCAAGTCTTCTTTATTTTTATCATAAGGGAAAATTTTTGAAATATGACTATTAATTTAAAAATTTGGCATTGTTAAAGATAAATGCACAAATTTTGTATTTCAGTTTCAATATTTATATGTTACTGACTATAAGTGTTGCCAAACAAGAAAGAACAAAAAAGATTGTAGGGAATTTGACTTGCATATGTAAATTTTCTCCTTAGTTGATCCATTTTGAATTAACCAATGACCCTAAATGTCTGGTTTAAGCCAATTATAACAATTCTATTATCTAGGAAGGTTGGGGAGATTCAAGCAAAAAAAAAAAAATGTGAGGGTGAACAGTGTACTTGAGGTAAAATCTTAGAGGAAGAACTTCCTCTTGGTTGAATAAGAGCAACAGGAAGAAATAGTGTCCAACCATCCTTGCCAGCATTATATTTGCTGTACCTAGGTGACTATGAGCTGCTTGTCACAGAAACCTGTGCTCTAGATAGAAAAGGGAGAGAGATTCTGAGAACTACATCATGTCCTTTAGCCTTACTGAACCAGCCACTTCCATTTCCTGTTAACTATATTTTTCATTGGTTGAACACATAACTACAAACAGCTTATGTGAAAAACATGACTCAGATATTATGTTCTCTTTTCATTGTCCTATTTAAAGCAATAACCCTGCAGTGCTTTCTGTCGCATTTGCTCAGATTGTTCTTAGCATAAAACTACTTAACACATCATAGCACTAACTTGTATGCATTTTTTATTTTCTGTCACCCATAGTAGAATTTGAAAGATAGTAATTTACTACTGTATCTTCTGCATCTATATAATGTCTGAGATATAGATATAGGTGGTCAATCAAAATCTGTGTAGTGAGTGAGTGAATGACTTGAAATCCATAAATACTTATTAAGTGATTCAATGGTCTACTAAAGTTACATATATAAACCATTAGACCTACCTCTGTTTGCTAAATCATCTTTCACACATTATTTACAAAATGACCTCCAAATGGATTCACATTACCTCCTGCTCACTACCAGATTTACTACAGATTATTTTTCTACCTCTTACTAATTTCAGTAAGACTCAATACAGACATAATTGATAAGAAAAAGGAGTATATTTTCTGTATTTTATAATTTTGTGTCAACTTCTATTTATTTGGCTATTTTTAAGCCAAATGAGACATACTTCTGTGGAAGGCCACATATAAAATACATGAAGATTTTCATATGCGTACTTTGCCTTACCACTAGTATGCACATTTTCTTTTTAATGATTTTTAAATATTCTATCACTCTGACATTGGGCCTAAATTTTGACTAAAATTAGTTGTCAGTTCATTATCTGCCTTTTAATACTCATAAAATTATATAAAATACTTGAGATTTAAACTTGTACTTGTCAAATTAGTGTCTCCTTTTCTGTTAAACTTGTTTTTACTAAGAAAATCAAAGAACTCTTTCTTTCTTGTACTAGGTGACTGGTCCACATCAGAATTGGTGTTTGAATAATGGCCTGTTGAGTAGCCCAGGCAGAATCACATAGGTTTGCTTACTCAAAAATGTAGATACTCAGTGATCTACCCCACATTCACTCATTTTTAGACTTCATTTAAAATCTGACTGAAATTATCTATATTTTTACAAGAAAAAAGTTTATCATTATAGATTATAATTTGATACAGTTGATATTTTCTAGTGGTTAATTGAAACTATACATTACTTTTACATAATACATAAAATATATGTTGAAAAGTCTGTAAAAATAAAATAAATATGGAAGGAATCTCCTTCCAAATATACCTTTGTGGTAATAAATATTATTATTGAGAATTTTGTTTCAATTTCGAAGGATGCCTTTCTATCTTAAAATTTTGACAAACTGAGAATATATAACCTTATATACTTTGCATGTAAATTTGGTTATTATGTAACAGTAAAACTTAAAAGTATTGAAATAGGAATTCTTTTGCATAATTTAGGAATCTTTCTAGTAATTTGAAATACTGAGCTTCAAAATCTTTTCTAAAACTAATAGTGAGGATACTTAGATATAATTTATTGTTTAAAATTTTGATGTAAGATATTCTATATTATTTAAAAATTCCATATGAAGTGTTCTAAATTATTCATTATAGCATGATATTTACATAGCCTTAAAGCTATTCGTATTTTATTGTCTGTCAGGCCAACTTCTTTACAAATTGTTGTAGGGCATAAATTCCCTTTAAAAGTCTAGTCTTGTGCAGTTTTATCTTGTTGATAAAATTTTCAAACACATTGAATATCCTTAAAAGCAACAGCCTTACCTCAATTGCAGAATATGTTCATCTTGGATGACAGCTTGTCTTATATCATAGCTTCTTATATATTATTGAACTTGACTTTGAAGATGAGAAGGCTTTTCCATACCAATGTATAACCAAAAAGGATTTTGAAGTCATTAGGTACAGAGGAATGAATTCTTTCTTTAAAGTGAAAGCAGGTCTTTGCTCTTCACACTGAATACTATCTTAATTGGAGTCTATGATATCGAATTTTCAGTGGAATATGAAGTCATTGAAATTCTATCTTTTGAAAGTATTATCTCACGCCTAACCTCTGGATATGTTAGAGTCCATGAACCTTTTTAGTTTGTGACCTTCCTGACAATTTACCTAGACTGTGAGATTGACACAAAAGCAAACCTATGGATACTATATTCTAGAGAATATTTTCTTAGATGCTTACAATAGGACACAAAGCTTGGTCTTTGAATTCCTTTCTTGTATATAGATACATATTCCCTGGGTAAAAAAATTATCAAACTGAATAGATGTCTAGATTCTGCTTAATGCCCAGGTGATTCAATCTGAATAATCAATACTATATATCCTTGAGAACACTGGAGGACTCCAATGGGACCCTTCCTGTGGAGCATTGTTGAGGAAGACGAAAGTTTCTTTAGAAGTTTCTAGATGAAAACTAACCCTGGAGCCTTAAGAGACTTTTGTTGTTAAGGATGAACTGAGGACAGAATGATGCCAATTGTGGGAAACACTGCCAAGAGGAGAAGAATGGATTTTTCCATCAATTCACTTGAGCTTGTGAGTCAAACAAGCTTGCTCTTGTCTTTTGTAGGAGTCTGCCTTTTTGTCTGTGTGTGTGTGTGTGTGTGTGTGTGTGTGTGTGTGTGT
>CAJQZJ010009649.1:24495250-24531837 GCA_907164525.1 Lophiomys imhausi | reverse complement strand
TGTGTGTGTGTGTGTGTGTGTGTGTGTGTGTGTGTGTGTCTTTGTGTATTGGCTAACATTTAGTTTACTTGAGGAGGCTGCTTTTAATTGAGTTTTAATTCATTGTAAATAAATCAATTATGTGGAAAATAATAATAAAAAGCAGTACAGACTTTTAATTTACCTCTGGTACTAGAAATGTTCAAAGAAATTAAACAAACAAAAAGCAAAATATATCGCTGTCTTTAAGAGATAGATTATTTTTAGTCTTTTTTATACTTTTCTGATTTCTTACAAGAAGCTATTTTAGATATGTAATAATAAAATTATAAGTCCAATTTTATTTCTTAAAAACTCTTATATTTTTAAGGATGCCATATTTACTCAATATAACTTTTAATTTTATTGTTTATAAGTAAAACTATAGTTGAGAACTAGAAGTGGTGACACACGCCTTGAATCCCAGCACTCGGGAGGCAGAGGCAGGTGGATCTCTGTGAGTTGAAGGCCAGCCTGGGCTAAAATATGTTTATATATATTTTATAAACAAGGTTGAGAGCTTAACCTACTTTATTTGTTGTATTAAATGAACAATTTTGAATTCATTTGAAGAGGAATGTAATATGATAGATTTTCTTTGATTTTCAGTAAGATTGTTTTATTATGCATTATAATTGTGAGCTTCTACAAAATATTTTCCACCTCTAAAATTCCAAATTTCCTCTTTCTATACTATCAATAGCTTACTATTCTACTTCAGTTTTTGGATATTCTCATGCTATGCAACTTTCTATTTTTATTTACAATTGAGAATGCTACTGGGTGAATATATATGTTTTGCATTGTTCCTGTAAGTGCATTAGAAGTCATAACTTGTGAATGTCAAAGTTAACAGTTGTAATGATAATTGACAGCATTGCTATTTTGAGTGATGTTACTGTCTATATTTTAAAATATATTTTTAAGCCTCTGTAATTTTAGAAAGCTTGGAAATATTCAAATATGATTTAAGTTTGTTCTTATTTTTTTGGCACCTACAGTTCACTTAACATTACATTAAATTCAGTCTTAAATAACATTTACATATAAATAGATGTGATTTTTATATTTTTGGGTCTCAGCCAATATATGAGTGCATGTAAAATTAATAAGCATGGCGTTTTTGTATATTGAGTTATTTTATAACAATGGGGAAATTTTTTTCTGCATCTGAAGAAAAGATTTAGCCTGGATGTTATTTTCAGTCTCCAAAAGATCAGATATAAATCACTTGTAAGTATTTTCAGGCATCTATTTGGGAATGTTTGGAATCAGTGATTTGCAATAAAATGGCATCTATGGAAAATTTAATAACCTATAAACCTTGTGTTAGAGTTATAGGAGCATAGTTGAGAAACTTTCTCCATTAAAGTGAGCTCAGATCCATTCTCAGAAATGTGCATAGTTCTTTAAAAAGAAGTAATTAGCCTGATATAAACCAATTTGGGAACAGAACAAGGTTAGTGGGTGTTTTAAGAAAAAAAGGGGGTTCAGTAAAAATAGCAGGAGCAGATCTGGACCAGACAGACCTAGGACAACAATATTCCCCAGGGAATTTCTAGCTGAGCATGTCAGTATATCTTAGAAAGCAGAATGGCTGGTCATTAACATTAGAATGATCAGTCATACATCTTAGTCTGAGCATTCATTGCCTCTCCCCTCCCCCTCCCCTCCCCTCCTCTCCCTTCCCCTCCCCTCCCCTTTTCTCCTCTCCTTTCCTCTCCCCTTACCTCCTTTCCTCTTCTTTTCTCTATTCTTTCCCATTTCAACCTCTCCCTTCTCCCTCTTTCTCTAATTAACACAGGTTTGATAATTTTTAAACTAATGAAGATGGACAAGTTTATTCACAATGGTAGGAAAATCCGTTTAAGGGCTAGTAAATGTGTGTAAAAATATTCCATGAGAATGGCGACCAAGAATCACTTGAGGCATCAAGACAGTATAATGCCCTATATTAAGCAGCTCAAAAATGAGTAGAAAGCCCTGTTGTTTAGCCTTTAGTGAGGGAGGGTCAAGAAGACAGATGCTGTTTGCTCCAGGAACTTTGCTAAAGTTTACTCTTTAAGAAGAATGTGGAAGTAAGACTTGGATTGCTTACTGTGATGAAATATCTGGAAGAAGGAACCTGAGGGAAAAAAAGATTCTATTGTGTTAGTTCATAGTTTCAGGGACTTCAGTCAATCTAAGGTCAGATACAGCCACTGCTTTGGGGCTGAGGGCAGTGGGAGTGTGTGGCAGAGAATGCTCAAATCATGGAAGCCAGAAAATGAGAGGGAGACAGAGAATAGAAAGAAACACCATCAAAGAACACACTCTCCAGTGACACAATTAAGCTCCACCTCCTAATCTTTTGAGAGCCTCCCAAAGCAATACTGCTAGCTGGTGACCAAGTCTCCAGTATATGAGCCATTTGGGGGTACAATTCAAGTTCAAATCAAAACAAAACATCTTTGTTTCATATTGAAGGATATAGGGTGGCAAGATTGGATCAGTAGCGATGGAGGGTAAGTATTTCAGAATTAAGATGAATGGTTAGTAAGGTCAAGCAAAATTCCTGTTGTTATTCATGAACAGCTCAGATAGATACCTTGGTTTCTTTGATTATCCTCCTTAATTTTAAAGATCAGAAGTATTTTCCATCTCAATGTGATCCCTTATTAATTGCTCATTTTATAAAGTTGAAGGTTTTCAATAGCTTATTGTTCTTAATATAGTTTTAATATTTGTAGCATATGATCTCACCAAAAATTTAAGACATTTGATTTATGTTTTCTTAGATTTCTTTTAGTATGTCTGTAACCGGACTTTTTAATATTATCATTAACAATATTTATTTATTACTAATAATTTTCACTTATAACAAATATTAACAATTTCGTAATTATTAATCCTACAAATTCCTACAATCCCTTTTGAAAGATCCAGGGGAGGGAAGTCCCTCTCCCGACACTCTGGATATCACGGCCACCCAAAAACTCGCAAGAGACCTTCTTGATGCAATCGCAAGAGGTTTATTTTGGGGGGAATCAGTGCACTGAAGGCGCAACTCGTACCCCACACAGGTGTAGAGGAGCAGCGACCCCCAGCTGCCTGAGGGAGAAGGTTTTATAGGGGAGCACCACAAATTAAGGGGGTGGGGGAAATCACAAGTGGAAAGTACCAACTCATTCTTTAGTTAATTAGCAGGAAACACACCCTATACTTGTTTTTCTCAGGAATGAACCTAATCTTATTTTGCTATCTACTTTGTGGTCAGCCAGTTCCTGGAACCCAGGGCCCATGACTCAATTGACCTTCATTCTTGGTTCTACCCTTTTTATGATCAGCTAAGTTCCTGGAACCCAGCCGGCTTGGCTTCACTGCCTGCCAAGGGGGTCTCTAAAATTTTCATTCCTTTCACTTTAACCTAACCACTAATCCTATTGACAATTATTTTCCTAACCTTTTAGAAGGATACAATCTCTGGAGCAGGTCCTCAGTCGTCAGGAACATAATTTCTGTAGTAGACCCTTTAAAGCACTTAGCAATCCTTTTTTTCTGGAATGTCTCAGATTCAGGTTCGTCAGGGTAAGTTGGCTATCACAGTCTTACCTTAAATAAGGCTTAAGGCTTTCTTCTCTCTGGGAGACCCCAGCCCCTTCACATCAGCAAATCTGCTGCTCTGCCTCAGAGTCCTTAAAGCCAGCCAGAGTTTCCTTTAGGTCACTGTTCGGACAGGTCAAACCCCTCTAGGCAAAAGCTGAGCCACAGGGTTTAGTCCTTGACCTTTTGGTGTCTTGCTGAGGCTTTCTATGCTCACCAGCTTCTTTCTGCCTCAGGGAGATCTGGCCATCAAATGATGGTCAGCACTTTTTTCAGCAGGACTGTCAGAGCTCTCTAGCATCAGGGCCTCTTTTTTTTTTGTTTGTTTTTTGTTTTGTTTTGTTTTTCTGGTGGGGCTCCATGCACTGTCCTTAAATAGGAGGAACTCTGTTTCAGCTTAATTTGGGCTCCTGAAAACAATGCCAGGCCAGATACTTTGTTTCTTAATTCCATTAAGTCTTTCCTGTTTTCCTGACTTCAACCTTGTTTTTTCAGTCCATTAAGTCTTTCCTGGTTTTCCTGACTTCAACCTTGTTTTTCCACAAGTTGATAAGCTAATCGCTCACAACCAAGTTGATCTTCATGCCCCGAATTAAGAGACTGTATCAGAAACCCCTATATAGTTTCTAAATCTAATTTAATTATTCTAACTCCCTACATATGTCTGTTATTATCTCTTAGTGGTGTTGTTTTAAAACTAGTTTTTCAAATATTTCAACCCCCAGTTACAGTTTAAGTATGAAACACCCCCACAGTCTCAAAAGCTAATACTTAGCTCCCAGTAGTGGTGTGGTTCTGGGAGAGTACAGTGTCTTTGGAATGGTGGGTACCTGGCAGAAGTGTAAACCTTGAAGGTGATACCTTCTTTGACTTCTGGCCTAGTTGTTTACTGTGATTCATTAAGATGAGAATATATCACATGGGATGTTCCCTATGACATGAACAGAGATGTTCCAAGTGTTAAGGAGGCCTTTCCCATCATGATAAACAGATAACACTTGGAACCATGAGGCAAATTAACCTCAGTCTATATGATGTGTTTCTTCTGTGAGGTGTTTGGTCAGACAATGAGAAAAGCCACTGATACATATGCTTTAATGCAAGGCACCAATACCTTTGCAAATCAAATGTTAAGCATATTTGAAAATCATATGCCTATCTTTTGAAAGTAGACTATGGGATAGAAATTAAAAATAAATACATGTGCAAGAAGAAGATATAAGTAACTAAATAAATACATTTTTCAATATTTATGTGTTCACTAATTTATTATTCCACTGTGACTTCAAAAAATTCAAAATATACTCTTGACCTATAATGTACTTTTAAAGGTAAATCAAATTCAGTCCTTGCAAAAGTAATGATAGAGAACAATAAAAGAGGAATTGGACAGTGATGTAAGCTGGATGTTAGTGAACAAGGAAAATAATCTTACATGCTTTTGAGTTTGCCCAAAGCTGCATATCTTCAATTCCAGATTGTCTTTTGCCAGACTGGAGTGTTCTCCTTTGTGTTCTTCTCTCCCCTGCTCTCTTCTTGTAGCCAGCAAACAGGGAATAAACCCCTGGTTGGTTTAGAATTTCATAGGTCTTTGTTGATCTCCTCACAGATAAGGCAGTCTCCTCTGAGTAAGTTAGTAAAAGAGGAGATCCTCTAGTGTACTTAAAAATCAAACTCTACCAGAGTGTTGACTACTGTTTTTATTTCCAATCATTGTTCTTAAGGCCTCAGGTCCTATTTCATGGAATACTGTTGGTTAGTTATTTTGGTAATATAAGGAATTCTTTGGAATAAGTTTTGGTCTCTGATTTTTTTAGTCCTTTGGAAGTATATTGAATGTAATTAAAAATACATAAATAAGGAAGCTTCTTCTGTAACAGCGTCACTGGGGTATTCTCTCTTCAGTGACAGAGAATTGTGTGCAGTGATTTCATATAAAAATGCCTGAATCTATTTTCCACCTTGTTTTCTTCCTATCTACAAATAAAATCACAGAGATGAATTCATACATGTGCCTGTTAAGTTCAGATTTTCTGTCTTCTGAGGCCACTCAACACTAGTTCCATAGCTTTACTTATTTTTGTATCTGCACCAAAACTTCTTAGTGTTATATTTTCTTACTTAAGTGAACTGGGTTCTTTCCAGTGACAAGAGGATAAATTTAATGACACTATTGTCTAAATTATACTAAATCTCTCACTGCCTCTTCTGTGGACTAGACATCTTTGTGCAGAAATGAAGACATTGCCTCTACTGTAAAATGAAAAAGTTTAAAAATATTTTATTAAATTGCTCTTCCTTTAAGTTTTATATGGTTACCTTTACTTCTTTTATTATATAACTTTGGAATTTAAAAAAAATGAAGTATAAGCGATGACACAGAGAAACTACTGAACTACACCATCTCATGGGCAGAAAGAAAGATTTATTGGGGATCAAACTGCCAAGGTCATCCCAGCGGGTTGGGCAGAGAGAAGAGCAAAATGGTTGAAAAACAAGCAGATTTTATATGACAGCCAACAGGGTGAGGGTCTGAGCTGATACTGGCTGTCCTGGATTGATTCTGAATTAGGTGCTCTTACAAGAGGTAGTTGACCTTTCTGGGAAGGTTAAGGAATGTTCCTGGAGGATTAGGAGAGGTTCATGGAGACACAATCCACTTTAGGAGATCTGCTTTTCTAGTAAACAGAATACATAGGCTTGTTTACTTGGTAACAGAAGGTAATACCTCTGTTTGCACAGTCAAAATGCTTCTGTTTAAGACAATGTCACCAGCACTGCCATCTTGGGGGAAGGAACACTTTGTACCTGATATAGATCCTGGTGATTAATTTTTGAACTACATCACTAAATTAAAATTATGCAACTTTCATTTTCTTATTCACTGGAAGAAAATTTGTACAATAGCTGAATAAGGACAAACTGGAGAAATCTGGAGACTGTTCCTCTTAATAGTAGCTTTTTGATTACCTTTAACTTACAGGAAAGGGAATTGAATATAGTTTTCAACTGAAAGAAGTTAAGACAGAAAAGGTTGGTTGGGAATTAGAGAGAGAACAAAAGAGTGCTGGATGGGAGGCTCAGCTACTTTCTGGACAAAATTTCAGGGTATAATATTCAAAGATGACAGCCATAACACATGGAGGAAACTACAGCTCCAAGGAGGAACCTATGAAGAGTAAATTCTGCTTTAGAGTGACTCCACTGCTCATGAACAGTAATATACCAGGCACTAACTCAAGCCCCAAACCTTGAGTGACAGACCAAGAGAATCTCTTGGGTAGGCTGTTGAAGTTCATTATCCTGCCTCTGCTCTAATAATTCAGCTAGTCATCTCTGATCATTTCATAACTAGTAACAGCACCCTAGCTTGCATGAGTTATCTGGAATTAAAATTTTAGATGCTTCCACTATTGACCTCAGTTGCCTGTCTTGTTTACCATTGTTTTCCTACAGCCAAGCCCTAGTGAACAAGACAGACTAAATGTCTAACAAATGCTTTTAAATTGGCTAATGAGAGACCTTTTTACACTCTGATGGCTGAGAAAAAGTATGCCCAGTCATATGTTGGGACCATGATGCAAAATATTACAAGTTCACAGGTTGAGAATAAAGATGGTGTGTAACACTATCTCCTGAGAAGAGTGGAGATATTGCTCAACTGATCACTCTAAGGCTGTGAGTGCCTATAATGTTTGGGCTTATTAATGTTCCCTCCTGGAGCAGGGATAGAGACACAAAATCCACTTGTCCCTGCAGACAGTTAAACTCACTGTTTTATTTGTTAGACTCAAGTGACAAAATTTCTTTGGTCTGTAGTTGAATCACTAGCTGGGGCAAGTAGAGATATGTTATTGCTTCCTCATGAAAAGATAATACAGCAAAAATGTTTCAGTCAATGTTCTATTGCTATGAAGAGACACCATGGCCACGGAAACTCTTCTAATGGAAAACATTAATGTTGGCTGGCTTACAGTTTTAGAGGTTTAGTTCATTGTTATACTTCCTCCAACAAGGCCACACATACTCCAACAAAGTCACACCTCCTAATCCTAGAAGCACCACTTTCTAATGTCCAAACATTCAAATATGGGGACCATTCTTATTCAAACCACAAGAAGGTAAAGGTTTATTCAAGTAGTAGTTCATTTGGTCTCTCTTTCCTCCAAACATATCCTTGCAGACCCCACTACATCTCTCTTCCCAGAGGTTCTAACACAGTGGTGAGTGGATTATTTTAGCATAGCTTTCTAACTTATATTACTCTTTCCTAAAGACCATTTAATTGAAATTTTCAAAATATCATTGCTTAAAAGTCCTAAAAAGTAATTTGTATTCCACAAAATGAATATAATATACTATTATGCATAGCTCTGATATGATTAAATTTTTAATTACTTCAGTTGACAAATTTGAGAACTCTTAGAAAAACCTATTCCAGAATTTTTAAAATAAAATGATTTAAAAAATATTCAAGAACAGAGAACATGTTCCAGTTTCTTATTGTTGCTGTATCATGGCCTCTTAAAATTTCCAGCATGAAGAAGACAAAAATTCAAAATCTTACTCTGAAATATTGACATGAACCATCTGCTCCATATTCTTTGAGACCATCCATCTCTCCTTTTCTTTTTGAATATATAAATATGTTCACACAATTTGCCTATATTTTACAGAAAGAATGTATCATGGGACATATTTTGTGGACCTCCAGTGATTATGTACACAGAACAGCATGATAAGAATGAAAGTAAATGAGGCCTATTTATGAGCATGCATAATACAAGTTTAACTTCTGAGACTGATTATGATGTCCTTAGAATCCTTATAAGAGCCTTAATGGAAATTAATGTTCTCAAGGTTTGTGCAGTACTCGGGAAACCATGTTGGTCACCTGCTTAGTGTACATTAAGTTAGAAGAATTTAGTACCTAGTAAAATTGTTTTCATGACATCTGCATAATTATGTTCACATTTGTTAAGTGTTCAGGCTTCATAATTTCTTTTCTCATGTTCAAAAGTGATGCATTAATGGGTGGAATAAGTGACAAATTTAGAAACAAATAATTCAGAAAATAAATTATTTCTGAGTTCATTGGCCCAGCATTGAATTGTTTTATAAGAAATTTGGTCAGAATTTAGTGTGGTGGCTCCTGCTTGTAATTCTAATATTTGGAGGCTGTATGAATGGGAATATTATTCTGATACTAAAAGAAGTTAACCAGTCTCAGAAAGGAAAATACTATTCTCACCTCTTATGTAGAATTTAGAGTTAAACTTAAAAAGTTTAGAGGGTGGGGCCTGGAGAGATGGTTCAGCACTTAAGAGCACTGGTTGCTCTTCCAGAGGGTCCGGGTTCAATACTCAGAACCCACATGGCAGCTCACAGCCATCTGTAACTTCAGTTCCAGGGAATCCAGCACCTTCACACAGACATCTGTGGAGTCAAAATGCCAATGTACATAAAATAAAAATAAATAAAATTTTAAAAGTTTAGAGGAGAATATTAGTTGCCAACAGCTTGGAGAAATAGATCAAAGAATGAGGAGTTGTAGAAATATTATAATTAGAGAGACTTTTTTTCCTTAACATTTGGTAACATTTCTAAGTGTTGACTTTCATATTTTATACATTGCATTGTCATTAAAGAATGCAGTTTGGCATCTCATTTTAGATAAATAGTTGATATTCTTTGTGACTGAATGCAAGGTATTATTTGCAAAGCTTTACAACCAAGTTCAAAAAGCACATTTTTTACTCTACTCAATAGAAGCTTTTCTACCTATGAGCTATTCAAAGTCTCTCTCTTGACTTCTATTATTATTTATTATTATTATTGCTCAGTTATTTCATCGGAGAGTAAACGACATAAAATTTCTTATCAGTATTATGTTCTGTCTTCTCTTTTTCTCCCTTCTCATGAAACCAATTCCTCCCTTTCTCTCTTTCCTGCTTTTTCTCTTTCTCTATCATCTTTCTCTTTGTCTGTTTTCAGTGCTGAGAATAGAACCCAGCGGCTAACACATGTTCAGTAAGCACATTTAGTTATTACACTGATCACCTCTGATTTATTTCCTTGTGACCTTCATCCATAAATTTCAGTTGGTCACCTCAATTAGTAGATCTTCTTTGCTTTAATATACAAATAAATGCATCTAATCTTATATCTTTTATCTTATAAAAGGAAATGTCCTAACTTAACTTTTCATCTCCAATGGTATCAAGTTTGGGGACAAATCCGGGAGAGAAAAATTTAAATGTCTGGGTCCCCAAGAGTTCAAATATGGAAGAAGAGACAGGCAGAAAATGTAGTTACTGGGTGACTGTTTCCTTTTCATATGCTGTAGTGGAATTCAGGACACAAAAACTTTCCACTCTTCAAGAGGCAAGAAACTATGGTCTCTAAAATAGAAAGAATTCCTATTTGAGGATATGTAGCACCAGGATGCATAATTTATTTGTTCTATTTTTGTCTGTAGCATAAATTGTTTTGGAAATTGTTTAAAAGCATTGATATATGGCCATCACTATAATCATTATTCAATATTGACTGACCATGTGCCTGAGTCTGTGTAAAATGTCCTGTATTCTAAGCATATTAAACAGAGAAAACAGCAGTGCTCAGCTAAATACTGTTTTTGCTCTTTCCTTGGAATCTTACCAAGACTTTGGAAAAAGTCATAACTTATTGTAAACATTACATGTATGCTGTTTAATTAAGCTCTAACTAAATTTTTTATTCATGAGAAAGCCAGTGAACTAGCCCTTCCTTGAGATTAATTATGACACTTTTAAACCAGATAAATATTATGTGCAATAATTTTGGGACATAAAATCTCGAAAGATCTTTCTCATCCATCCTTTTCACAGTATAGACAAAGTCATCTTGTTAGTAATCAGTACACAGTGTCTTAACAGAGTAGTATATTTTTGAATACAAAAAAGAAGCCTAAATATGGGGAGACATTTATAAAGTGTGTCTTCATGATCCTGTTAATGTCCTGAGAATTTTCATTTTCTAGGAGGGTCTTCCTAAGTGGTGCTGTGTTTTTTCACTCTCTTGTCTAGTCACAACACCGTTGAAGCATTTTCACTAGATTGCTTTCTTTGAAAACAAAAAGGGAATTAAAATTACTAGGAAGCAATATCATCTACAACAAAAGTCAAAGAAATTTTACAAATCCTCAGGTTTTTCATAGAGCACACACACACTCATGCTAATACTGAGAGGAATCTGAGGCATTTCAAGATTCAACTGGACCCACTGCCATCATGAATAATACCAACTTTCTTAGGAAAGAGAAAAGGTGGTTTGTTAGCAGTTTTCCTGGGGAGCCCTTTGGTCTCATATTGGGTAGTACATTGCCTAGAATTAGGTAAGAGAAACGGGCAAAGCAGTTACCATATGTAAATTCATAGAACAGCTTCACAAGAATTTGAAAAATGTGACTTTCTTAAGGGAATGTGACTTCATATTGGAACACAGAGTCTGGCAAATGGAACATGACCTCATTCCTGCTCCTACTGCCTATGTAATAAGACTCCTCTGTGCTTCTGAACAACCCATACAGTAAGCATGTAGAAACATGGGCATAGGACAAAAGTAACATTAACAAAATGAATCATTGTTGCTTGTGGCTCCTTTGGCATAAACTGTCAGGTTCTAACTACCCTGCCTTTGTTCTCTTCAAAGCATTGGCAGCTACAGTTAGCAATTTGCGACTGTAAAGCCTAGGTATGAGATATGAACATTTTAAAATAGAATTTTTCCATTCCTACTAATCTGATAGCTGAGGAAAGAAAGGAAGGAAATTTTCTTACTGCTTAGGAATCTGTGAATATAACCTCAAATATCAGGAGTTGTCAAAAGGTAGGTTATTGATAAACATAAAGAACAATTGTAATTATTACAGCTGCGTGAAAAGGTCTATTCTAAGAGGATGATATATCCCCATGTAGCTAGAATGATGCACCATGGTCAACCTTGCTGAACAGGAGGGTTCTCTGCTCTCCATATTTCACTGTCTATCTGGATCTAGAGCACTTTTACTTAGTAGAAAATAATTTAATAATATTAAAGGAGGAACACACAGTGTCACTGAACTACAAGTGCATTTACTACATCCCCTATGGTCTGATCTTGATTAGAGCCTGTCACCATCATTCTCAATGTGATGCTTTTTGCAGGACATAAGATATAATACCTCGTTCAGCAGGGTGCTTGCCAATCATCCTTAACTGCTTTCCCTTCAGCTCTTCTGTCTTTTTGGCAGGGTCATCAAGAGTGAGCTCAACTTTTTCCTTGCAGGTGTCAGATCTTGTATTACCTCATTACTCCTTGCACTGTCCCTCAGTCAGCTTAGAGACATTCAATGTTAAGATGCCTTCAGAGTAAGAAAAGTGCCTTAGAATGCATGCTCTACTATCAAAAGATTATAGAAGGGATTAAGAGGTCAGTTGGTTATGTGCCTTCCCTACTTTAATGATTTATCATACCATTTAAACATGATAGTCAATGATATTACTATTTTTAAACAACTTATGCAGATATTTTTCAAGAATAATTTTTGTGTTAATCATCTTCTTGAACATTTTCCGTATGTTCATTCACTCATTTGTTCGCTGTTCAAATATCTATTCCTTATTTATCTTGTGCTATGAAATTTTCAGGAATCTAGTGAATCATTAGGGAATTGCAAGTCACTTTCAAGCCTGAGGAACATATCAGATATTTAAGTATCTTTTACCATGGCTGATTGGGGAGCAGATTACAATGAGAGAAAGTGTGAAAAGCTAATCCTGTGTGAGCTAACCCAGACCCAGAAAGATGCACATGGCATGTATTCACTTATAACTGGATTTTAGCCATATAGTATAGGATAACTATCCTACAACCAACAGACCCAAAGGAACAGGAATATGCACTTTGTTACCTGTTATGGGGACACTTTGCCCTACTACCATGTAGGCCCCCAGTGCAAGAGGAAGCTCTTAACCCTCATATGAATAATGAACTGAGGGGAGCTGATGTGTGGGAGCCCCCAA
Organism: Lophiomys imhausi; assembly: GCA_907164525.1. Classification (NCBI taxonomy): domain Eukaryota; kingdom Metazoa; phylum Chordata; class Mammalia; order Rodentia; family Muridae; genus Lophiomys; species Lophiomys imhausi. Next base: position 24,519,193 of record CAJQZJ010009649.1, on the reverse strand, counting down.
CATGAGAGGAGTAGGACACATGGAAGAGGGGATATGTAACTGCAATTTATCAATTGTGTTTATTAATAAGTATAAACTGTAAGATTAGGCACTAGAGTGGCCAACAGCTTGGCAGAGCAGCAGGTGGCCTGGCCCACCTTAACACATTGCCTGATTTGTCCTGGGGAAAGAGCTCCATGACCAAGGGTGGCCTATACCACCTGTAACCTAAACTCTGTTAACTAATATAAGTTGTTATATTAGGCCAGTAGAGTTACCAGCAGCTTGGCAGGAGATTTGTCTGGGTTTGAAGGGAGTCCGGGAGTCCAATGGCCCTGGATTGCTTGGACTGAGGGCTTATAGGCCTCCGCGGTCCTTTCTCCCTTTCTCCAATAATTATATACACCAAGACCTTTTAATGTTTTAATGTTTAACCCTTAGATGGGAAGAGTCTCAATTAGCTACTCTAAATTAACTGGATCACCTAATTAGAAATCACCATGTGCCTGTGATTACCTTCCAGTGTTCTCAAATATGTCTATCTGCTTCCATGTCTCCAGTGGAATGAATTAATCCTCTATGTAAAATGCAAGGTTCCTGTTCTATTCCCACCTTCCTATACTCTTTCTGCCCAGCTAATTGGCCATAAGCGACTTTTATTAACTAATCAAGAGAATGCTTTAGAAGGGGTGGTAACCAGATCTCAGCATTGAAATCAGCCTATCAGAAGCAATGATATTAGTCCTTCCCCAACAGGGATAGAAGGGGAGAGGGTGGGACTTGGAAGGGTGGAGGGAAGGGGCTGTGATTGAGATATGTATTGAATTAATAAATAAACGTACTAAAAAATAGAATGGAAAGTAATGGGACACTATTCAGCTCTATGTTCTTGTTTGTCTTGTGTTGAGATTCAAGTGATAGTTGGTTGAGTACACTGGGGTAGGGATTAGCTGACACTAAGGAGTCCAGAGCTCTGTAAATAGAGAACTAGCTAATGAGGCATACAGAGTTCACACCTTTCATTTCTGAAGTTGTACTCACGAAGTTCATCTTCCTACCACCCTCAGCTTCACACATACCTTTTCAGCCATTCCTATGGGCCTGGCTTCCACAGGAGCTACAACATAACCATTCTGATATATTCACTAGTTAAGGACACTTGGAAAAAGCAAAAAACAAGTGAAAAAAAATCACTCATACATTCATTCTGTTTCCTAAAAACAGAATTTCTGTATGAAAACAACGTCGCCAGACCCAGGTGTGGTGGCACACACCTTTAATTCCAGCACTTGGGAGGCAGAGGTAGGTGGATCACTGTGAGTTCAAGGCCAGTCTGGTCTATAAAGTGAGTAGTCCAGGACAGCCAGAGCTGTTACACAGAGAAACCCTGCCTCGAAAAACAAAGCAAACAAACAAACCAACAAAAAACCAAACCAAACAAAACAAAACATCACCTATATCCTAGGAGGAATGACAACACCTTTATATCCAAGACTTAGAAGTTACAACTGAGAGAATACTGCACAGATTGTTATTGTTGTTATTAAAGCCTTCTCACAACCAGCTACTCTTAATCCAATCTAACACAGGCATGCTTCAGAAATGTTGCATGTTTGTAAACAAAACAAAACAGAACAATACAAAAACCCTGGGTATTATCTCAAGAAGACAAATCATACTTGGTCAACAGCACTGGTTTAGTTTGGTCTCGAAGAATAACACAAATGCTGATTATACTATATTACAGACCATTAAGTGTACAATATCATAGATAGGTTTTAAACAAGAACATACATGCCTTCATTTAAATATATTTTATTGCTTAAAATGTTAAGAGCAAAATGGATCCTCAGGGAGTCATATTCTTTGTCTGTGGAGGGTTATGCCCAATTCTGATGGTGGATGACCAATCAACATGGTGGCTGTTGAGGGTTGAGGCTTCTAGGTAATTTCCTATGACAACAATGAAGTTTGCTACATTAACTGACTCCTTTTTTTTTTCATAAAAGACTTTGTTGTATGTCACTTGCAATACTGAGTAGCATTTAATGCACAGTGGGCTTTCTTTCAAAATTGGAGTAAATCTCCTCAAGTAGCACCTAACATTAGGCTACACGTGAAGTGCTCCACTGTCTTAGCAACATTTACAGCATCTTTAACAGGAATAGATTCTGTCTCCAGGAGTCACTTTTTTTTTTGCTTATTCCTAAAGAGAAAAAAAAAAAAAAACCTTTCATTCTAGTAAACTTTTATAGTATGGCAGCAGCATCTTATTTTTATCTTCCATTTCTAGCTCTTTTGCTGTTTCTATCCCATCTGTAGTTATTGCTTCCACTGAAGCACAGGGATGTCTCAAGGTTATCCATGAAGGTTTAGAATAAGCATATTTTAAGGTCATGTTATCGCTGCTATTTGGAATTGTACCCGGGTCACCAATGTTCTTAATGACATTTAGAATGGGGGATCATTTACAGAAGGTTTTCAATTTACTTTGGCCAGATCTATCGGAGGAATCTATATCTGTGCAGATACAGACGTATAAAGTGCATTTCTTAAATAGTTAAAATGACTCCTTTACCCAAGGCCTGCAGACGGGTTCTTCTGTTAGCAGACACAAAAACATTAATCTCACTGCACAGTTCCTTCAGAGCTCTTAGATGACCAGGTACGCAGTCAACAAACAGCAGTGTCTTCTTTTAAAAAATATATTTTTATTTACTCTTTGAAAACTTCATGAATGTGTACAACGGGTTTTGATCATATTCCCTCCCCTTCTCCTAACTGTCCCACAATTTCTCAACAGCTATCATCCACCCTCATGTCCTGTTTTCCTTTTTGTTTATAACCCACTGAGTTTAATATTGCTGTCAGTATGGGCACAGGTGTTGCTCCATTCAGGGAAGCATGGCCAGTCAATTATGGGACACATCCCTCCAGAAAATTGAGTTCCCCTCCATCACAGCCATCAACTGCCAATAGCACCTACACTACACATGGGGTCTTGTGTGCCCTTTCCTTATCCACACTGGAATGCTGAGACACATGCTGAGGCTAAAATGAGATACTCCATGTCTGTCTCTAGTACTCTCATTGAGCTGGAAGGTTGTCACTTTGGCCAGAATGTTGTCCTGGGAGCTCTCATGATTCACTTCTGTCCCACACTTCTGGGTGGGACATATGTAGAGCCATGCTAGGGTTTTGTATGTAAATGCTAGTCATTCAAATTCAAGTCCTTCCCAGGGAGTCCAGAAGAGAGAGACACCCAAGTGTCTTCCAAGTGCCTTGTGGTGGGTACCACTATGATGAGTGAATATGTCTGGAGAGATGGGGGGGGGAGTACAGTGAGAAGTTTGTGCACTCAACCACCTGGTGATGTCTGGACCAGGCTGCCACTGAGGACCATGTCTGGGTCTGTGGTCCAGCAGCAGTTGGGGTGGTGTTGATGTTCCTGGCCTGAATTACCACCAAAGGTCATTTGGATGTCAGTGGTATCGGCTGCCACCGGAGACCATGTGGATATCTAAGCACTGTGCTGAGATGATGCTGCCCCTCACCAGCCACCACATTCAGGAGAGCTTGCCCTATCACTCCATGGCTGTTTCACTTTGCACTCCAGAGAGCAGGCTTCACACTTAGCCTGAGCATCACAGTAGAGCTGGCCCTAGTGACTGTCCCTGTCACCCCCCCACACACACACACACACACAACCTCATCACCTGAGGCAGGCAGAGGAACTGGCTTCATTCCTTGATGGCTATAACCCTCAGGACAATGGCCCCACCCCTATTCTGGGATGACCCTGGTGGTGTGCATGCAGGAGAGTGGAAGGGCTGACCAGCTCAGCTTCCACTCAGGTCAGCATCTAGGGCTCTGACTTGGCTCACACCATCTACAAATTGCTGGAGGGATGGTCCTGCAGACTCAAAGCTGAAGGATCTCCATGACAGAGTACAACAGAGATCTGAGAGGAGTCCCAGTGAGGATCCAGTATGATAGTGTAGCAGAAACCAGAGGCCTTAAGTCAGACCAATGACTCATCAAAATGAACTTTGCAAGTAAAGCTGTTTGGGCAAAATGGTACACTGCGGGTGATCCACCATCACATACAGCAGTTTCCATGGTGAGATTTTTATTTTCTTTTGGGGGATGAGGTTGCATGGATGGATGGTAGTTTTGAAGAGAGTGGAATTAGGGTGCATGAATTCACAAAGAAGAGATAAAAAGTTTAAAAACATTCAAGTCTTCTTGCTTGCATAGGAGGTAGTCTTGTCTACTGAGCAATCTCTTCAGTCCAACACAACTCTTTCCTAAAATGCTTTTAATTGAAATAGACTTGTGTCACTTCCATCCGTCCTTTCCCCTCTCCTTCAGACACCTCCCATGTGCCCCTATATTTTTGCATAGTTCATTTTCTTTTATGAACTATGCAAAAATAACAATTCATAATATATGAGCAGTTAATAATGATGTGAGACTTACAAAAATGTGACAAAGAGACAGAAAGCAAGTACATGTCCTAGAAAAAAAATGGTGTCAATGAAATTGAACAGCATTTCATCACAAACTTTCTAAGTCTTTTTTCCCTTCTCTTTGAGAAGTGCAATAAAATGAAAGGCTTTCCTATAGGTGTGTGTAGTTATGCTCCACACAATGATGTTGCAGTCAAGATAAACTGCATATGAGGTGTGGCCTGTACCAGGCTCACACATCTCATGTTTGCCACAACTCTTCATTATATCAGTTTTCTCTCATGCTTGATTTGATTGCCTGATGTTTTGTTCAGTACAACACTGACAATGTTCTTTGAAGGAAGCCATACAGAATGAGTAACCTGGGAATGAAATTGCAAGCAATTAAGGACTATGAAATTGGAAAATCAATGAAATTGAGGCAAAGAGCAGGGAGACATGATTAAAATGATTTTGAGGCAGAGAAGAAAAGGGGAATGAACACTGAGTGACAGAAAAGACTGAGGGAACTCAGAGAGCATCCGACTGTTCTTCCACAATCACTGTCCTGGGGATATTTAAAAAGTTGCTGAATATCCTTAGGACAAATAGCATTTACTCAGTATTACACTATGCCAAGAATGTACCATGTATTTTACATATATTACTACATTCTGCACTCTCTATAATACAGTATGGCTTACATTCATTCTTTTGGCTTCATCCCTTCATTCCTTCTGTTGATTGGTATGAATATTTATGACTTTGGACTTCCTCATTTGTATGCTTAATATGTCCCATAAATTTGATATTTCACGTTTGTATTATAATTTTTTTTTAAATACTTTATTTTTTTTTCTTCAAGTTACATCTCAGTAACAAACCCCTCCCTATTCCCCCTTCCTATCCCGCCCTTCCACCCTCTTCCCCCCAGAAGTTTCCCCTTTCAGTCCAACAGATGGTTCCTTCTCTTATAACAGTAAGTATTATACAAAACAATAGATATAAATATGCCACATTTATGAGAGTTAAATGGCCCAGTATACCTTCCCAATGTCCAGTTTATACATATTTGGCCCCTGACTTTAACATTCTACTATCTAACCAACTCCATGAGTTTAAAGGTCTATATGTGACTCAACATTCATACTATCTTGCAACACATTTTTAAGAGTATCTTCTTAGATCTATAACACCCTCTTGATTCCTAAACAATTCAAAATTTAACTATGAGACTCTAGCTGTCTATTCTTCAACCACCTCAGAGACCTGAGAGGGATAAATATATTTGCTTATATAGGAAGTGCAGGACCTGCAGCTTCCAAAAGTAAGAAAGAACATACCAATGACTGCCTGGACAGTTCCCATTTTCTCTCCATACATTCCAGCATCAATCTTCAGCCTTTGGGTCCTGTTTCTCTGACAGACATTTGTTGTAGAGCAGGGATTATGAAGGACTTACCTACCCTGTCTTGGCAGAGTTAGGCTGTCGACTTCCCTGCTACCAAGTTTTGTCCTTTTTGGACAGCAGTCTGTCTGCAGTTGGTGCAAGGGGTTTTTTCATGGCAAGAGAAAGGCTTGCCACTAATTCAACCATCTTACAGTGGAGGTTCTTCAATGCTTATCTTCTACTTGGAGTAGAATAGGGGGTGCTGTCAGGCGCTGATATGTCTCGATATCAAAAAAAATCTTGATTTAAGATAACATCTTTGAATGTATTATAATTTCTTAAAAGTTAAGTAATTCAAGTTTGAATAGTAATTTTTAAATTTCCAAGGAGAAGATGTTCTTAGTTTATTATTTCATATTGCATTATAGTATCTCCTTGAGATGCTGTTTGCAGCAATTTTACAAGATGGAAATAGATAGTTTTTGTTATCTGGGATTGAATATGCTGTTTATTTTTATACATCTTCTGCAAACTGGACACTTATTAGAGTACACTTTTCAACACACATTCATTGCATATTTTCAATACTGTTGATGATTTTTGCATGTGTAACTTCCTGCTTATTCATCCTATTGTAACACTTATATTTATTAATAATTAACAAACACCTATAAAACACCTATATCCTCTAACCTAATACTTAATACCTAAAATCTAATACTTATAAACATTTAATAACTAAGAACACCTAACCAACCCTATTTTAATTTTCTTAAAAGAAAACTATTTTGAAGTTTGTATCTCTCACATTTTAAAATTTATTAGTTGTTTATAGATTATGGGTGTGTAGTTAAAAATATTTATGCTCCATGTTAATTAGAAAACCATGGGCATGTCAGCAGGCTGTGAATGTTATTAGAATTATCATCGCAGGCTCCATTGTGGAAGAAATATTTTGTATTCATTTTAAGGAGTGCAGGCTTGTGCAACCACTATGGAGGTCAGTCTGGCGATATCTTAGAAAACTTGGAATAGCTTTGCCTCAGGACCCAGCCATACCACTTCTGGGTATACACCCAAATGTCTCTTCACGGAATCATAAGGAAGCTTCCTCATCTATGTTTATAGCAGCCTTATTTGTAATAGCTAGAAACTGGAAACAACCCAGATGTCCCTCAACCGAAGAATGGGTTAAAAATCTGTGGTACATCTACACAATGGAATATTATTCAGCTATCACAAACAATGAAATTATGCAATTTGCAGGCAAATGGATGGAACTAGAAAAGCTCATCCTGAGTGAGCTAACCCAGACTCAGAAGGATGCATATGGCATCTATTCACTTATAGTAGGATTTTAGCTATATAGTAGAAGGTATGGATACTACAACTAACACACCAAAGGGAACTTGGACATAGACTTTTTATTTATTTATTTATTTATTTATTTATTTATTTTTTATATATTTTAAAATATTTTTTTCTATTTTTTTAGTCTTTTTATCTATTTATTTGCTTATTTGTTTTTTTTGTTTTTTTAGTTCTCTCTCCAGGATAATGAGACACTTTTCACTGGTAGTACTGCCTCGTAGACCCCCAATGAATGAGGAGGCTCTTGGCCCTCATACGACCTCTCAACTGAGATGAGGGAATGTTATATAAGGACACCCCACCTCAGACAAATGGGATGGAAGGGTTAGGAGGTAAAGAAAAAAAATGTAATGTGATGTTTCAGCCTTTTACTACTAATTGTCATAAACTGTTTAGGATAATTAAGAAATGCAAACTAATAGTTATGCAAGCCGGTCATTTTGTTAGGTACTATGACAGCCTATTATAGTTATTTTATAAGCTAATCAGAAATAAAGCTGCTAACATACAAGCAACATCTGCTTACCCTAATATAAGAGATAGATAGGGACTCTTCAAAAACCTCAAGAGATCTGCAGAATATGGCATTCAAAGATGTTTTCGTAACTTTAGATTTTTTTTTATATCAAGACATATCAACTCCTGACAGCACCCCCTATTCTACCCCAATTAGAAGATGAGCATCAAAGAATCTCCAGTGGGAGATGATTGAATTAGTTGCAAGCCTATCTCTTGGTAGGAAAAGCCTCTTGCCCCAACTGTAGACAGAATGCTGTCCAAAAAGGACAAAACCTGGAAGCAGCAAGTCGACAGCCTAGCTCTGCCAAGACAGGGTAGGTAAGTCCTTCATAACCCCTGCTCTACAATCAATGTCTGGCAGAGTAACAGGCCCTAATGTCTGAAGATCGATGCTGTAATGTATGAAGAGAAAATGGGAACTGTCCAGGCAGCCACCGGTATGTCATTTCTTAGTTTTGGAAGCTGCAGGCCCTGTACTTCCTATAAAATCAGATATATTTATACCTTTCAGGTCTCTGAGGTGGTTGAAGAACAGATAACTAGAGTCTCATAATTAAATTTTGAGTTGTTTAGGAGTCAAGAGAGTGTTATAGATCTAAGAAGATGCTTTTAAAATTGTGTTGCAAGTTAGTATGAATGTTGAGTTAGATATAGAACTTTAAACTCATGGAGATGGTTAGATAGTAGAATGTTAAAGTCAGGTGCCAAATACATATGGACTAGACATTGGGAATGTATGCTAAGCCATATAACCCTCATAACTGTGGCCTAATTACCTCTGTTTTACTCTATTGTATTTATTATTATAAGAGAAAGAGCCATTTGCTGAACTGAAAGGGGAAACTGTAGGGGGAAATAAGATATACCTTAAACTTAAAAAAAAAAAAAGGAAGAGGATGGGGATTGAGGGTGGGAGGGTGGGACTGGAAAGGGGAATAGGGAGGGGACTGTGATTGAGATGTAACTTGAAGAAATTAAAAAAAAGGAAAAAAAATTTAAAAAATTGATAAAACATTACTTTATTTCTCAGTATGTAAAACATGTGGCCACATATGCTTTCAGAATTTGAAAAGCATTATATTTATGGCACTAACATTAGTGATAGTCTGTATAGCTGTAAATGTGATGAATTTTTTGTTTTGTTTTGTTTTTGAACATAGGTTATCTCTAAACAGTCCTGGCTGTCCTGGACTTGATTTGCAGACCAGACTGGCCTTGAACTCACAGAGATCCGCCTGCCTCTGCCTCTGGAGTGCTGGTATTAAAGGAATGCACCACCACACCAAGTCCTCTGACTTTTTTATTATAAGGGTTTATAAATTTAGGATTTTGATTAGGTGATGCATTCTATCATTTAGCACTTGATAATATTCATATTTTAAAATCTTTAAACCTGATTTGATATTATACATAATTACAACACTTCTTTTTTCCATTTTTTCCTCCAAATCTTCCCATATATTCCTCCCCACTTTCCTTCAAATTCATGGCCTCTTTTTTCACAAACTGTTCTTGCATACATACAACAGTTGTATGTACACTGTTATATATGTATATACATATGTATGTATATGTATATCTACCTATACACATATATAGAAAACAGGTGAAGAAATGTAGATTTTTGGGATTTACCTGTGGCACTGTGGAAAGATGATGTAGAAAGAAAATGTTTAATTCATTACCCTTTGAACATTTTGTAATTTTATTTACAGTTTTGCATCATTTTCCTTTTCTTCCATTTTCCCCAGATTTCAGTAATCTCTCATTTAATTTCTTCCTGATATATATTTGTAACATATTGCATGTTGTTATATTTTTGTTTAATAAGTTGCACACATATAAACTTTATATGTACTCATATATTGCTTATGTATTATGTATATTACATGATATATATTATGGAAATATTGGTTATGTTGTATATAGTTTATTTTAAAGTGATATAGAATATTATTTTAACATGTATGCTTCATTTGAATTACTGATTCAGTCTTCTAGCTTCACATCTCCATGAGTTTGTGTATGCAAGTGAATATTCATGTGTGTTTGAAGGCTATGTAACTCAGACTGCCTGTGATTATTTTGGAGGAAGAAGAAAAATAATAAAAAAGATCACTTAAATTGTGATTTTCAGTCTCTTTTTTAAACATTTTATAGCTATTTATGATAGATATTATCTGTATTTCTATATTTTGGATAGAAATTATAAATGACTGTGTTTCTGAGACTATAGCTTATGGCAATATTCCTTCAGATAGAGTATGGGTGAGAGGTGAGAAGGCTGGGAGAGAAAAGGGAAACTTATGGGGGGGTGCATCTCTGAAAAAAGTGGGAGACCAGTGAGAGGATATGCTACTTGGAAAATATGAGGGTAAATGTAGCTGAGACTCTTAGCAGCAGAGAACATGGGGATAGAAGTGTCCAACCCCCAGTCTGCCAGGACTTCCAATGGAGAGAGGGGGACACCAATCCTCCCACAAAAACTTTGACTCATAATTTACCCTGCCTGCAAGATATACAGGAATAAAGATGGAACACTGATTAAGGGAATGGCCAACTAGTGACTGGCACAACTTGAAACCCATCCTATGGTAGAGAATCAACCCTTGATACTGTTCATGATACTTTGTTATGCTTGCAGATAGTAACCTAGCAATACTATCCTCTGAGAGGCTCCACCAGCAGCAGCTGGAAAAAGATATTGAAACACACAGCTGAACATTAGGTGGCGTTTGGGGAGTCTTGTAGAAGAGTGGAAGGAAGAATAGAGGGTTCTGGAGGGGACAAGAACTTCAGAAGAAGACCAACAGAGTCAACTAACCTAGGTCCCTGAGGATTTACAGAGACTGATGCAACAACCAAAAAGCATTTATGGTCTTGACTTAGACCCCCTACATATATGTAGCAGATAGGCCGCTTGGTCATCATGTGGAGTAGAGACTGTCCCTACATGGACTCTGTTGCTTGTTTGTGGATCACCTAAACCTAGTTGGGCTGCCCTTTCTGGCTTCAGTGGAAGAGGATACTCTTAATCTTGATGTGACTTTAAGACTTGGAGTGGGTTGAGAGATGGTGCGTCTCCTTTACTGAGGAGAAGGAGAGAGGAGAAAGGAGGAAGAGGGTGGGAGAGTGGAGACAGATGGAGAGGTGGGACAGGGTTATGATCAGGATCTAAAATGAATAAATAAATTATATAAAAATTGCAATCTCTTTTGCTGATTTATTCCTTTTTTCTTTCTTTCCTTCTTTTTTCTTTCCTTTCTTCCTTCTATCCTTCCTCCCTTCCTTCCTTCCCTCCCTCCCTCCCTCCCTCCCTCCTTCCTTCCTTCCTTCCTTCCTTCCTTCCTTCCTTCCTTCCTTCCTTCCTTCCTTTCTCTTATTTTGCTAGAGAAGGCAGGGTTGTTTCTTTTTTTTTAAATACTTTATTTTTTTTTCTTCAAGTTACATCTCAGTCACAAACCCCTCCCTATTCCCCCTTCCTAACCCGCCCTTCCACCCTCTTCCCCCCAGAAGTTTCCCCTTTCAGTCCAACAGATGGTTCCTTCTCTTATAACAGTAAATACTATACAAAACAACAGATATAAATATGCCACATTTATGAGAGTTAAATGGCCCAGTATACCTTCCCAATGTCCAGTTTATACATATTTGGCCCCTGACTTTAACATTCTACTATCTAACCATCTCCATGAGTTTAAAGGTCTATATCTGACTCAACATTCATACTAACTTGCAACACACTTTAAAAGTATTTTCTTAGATCTATAACACCCTCTTGATTCCTAAATAACTCAAAATTTAACTATGAGACTCTAGCTGTCTATTCTTCAACCACCTCAGAGACCTGAGAGGGATAAATATATCTGCTTATATAGGAAGTGCAGGGCCTGCAGCTTCCAAAACTAAGAAATGACATACCAGTGACTGCCTGGACAGTTCCCATTTTCTCTCCATACATTCCAGCATCAATCTTCAGCCTTTGGGTCCTGTTTCTCTGACAGACATTTGTTGTAGAGCAGGGATTATGAAGGACTTACCTACCCTGTCTTGGCAGAGTTAGGCTGTCGACTTTCCTGCTACCAAGTTTTGTCCTTTTTGGACAGCAGTCTGTCTGCAGTTGGAGCAAGGGGTTTTTCATGGCAAGAGAAAGGCTTGCCACTAATTCAACCATCTCACACTGGAGATTCTTCGATGCTTATCTTCTACTTGGAGTACAATAGGGGGTGCTGTCAGGCGCTGATATGTCTCGATATCAAAAAAAAAAATCTTGATTTAAGATAACATCTTTGAATGCCATATTCTGCAGATCTCTTGGGGTTTTTGAAGATGCCCTATCCATCTCTTGTATTTAGATAAGTAAATGTTGCTTGTCTCTTAGCAACTTGATTACTGGGTGGTTTAGAGAATATCTGTGATAGACTGTCATAGTAGCTAACAAAGTGACATGTTTGCATGACTAGGAGTTTGTTTTACTTAACTATCCTAGACCGTTTTAGACGGTTGGTATCAAGAGGCCAGAGCTTCACATTTTATTTTTAAGTATCTCTAGGTATGATACCATTAGGAAGCGTTACCTTTAATTTTGTATCAATATACAAAGATCTATTCAATTGTGGTTAAATATACTCTTAATTATGTATCAATATACAAAGATCAATGCCTATGTAGCCCAATACAATCTTACTATTACGTCCATATACAAGGGCCAATACCATTGTGGCCAACTATAATCTCAATTTTGTATCAATATACAAAGATCAATACCGATGTAATCCAATACAATCTTATTTTTGCACAATAAACAATGGTCAATACCACTTTAGCCAAATATACTACTAATTTTGTATCAATATACAAAGGTATAAGGGCATATTCAATAATCTGCCCCTTCTTCTTGGACCTTCCTGTGCTATGTCTATGTCTCATTTTTCTCAAGCCTATGCATTCCTACATAGGAGAGGAAGAAGGATACAGAAAAGGAAAAGTAGGAAGTCCCTGGGGCTAACCTCCAAAACCCATTAAACAGGACCATTTATCAGCTTGTAATCTCCTCCCCTAAATATCAGAGTTTTCAGTTATCCTTCAAATAACCAAAAAGAAGGGCGGAGAAACACCCTCCCCACCCTCTGGGCATGGGACTTCGCTCTCTTAAAGTGAATTCCTGCTGATTTGGGTCGTAGTAGAGTTCAGAGACACACACATGGGATTTGAAGGGACCTAGGTTTGGAGGCTACTTACAAAAGGCCTTCTCCATGCAGGCAGATTGTCCTTTGGGATCTCAAAATATATACACTGGAGCTGGTTTAGCTCCAAGGTGACAGAATGATTTCTTCTTTAACCCGGATTGAAAGATAACGATTTGTATGTTGTCGGAAGGCCCAATTTGCTTCAGGAGAAGTATTACCTAGCCCCCCCCCAAAAAAAAAGAGGGTAATGGTCCCAGGGTTGGAATTGGGGCAGGGCTCTGTTCTTATCTTTCCAGGAGAATCGAAGCATCCATTAGGGGAGCCCGGGGACGGCTGGAGAGCGGAAACCTCAGCAGAGAGCAGAATCAGGCACCAAGGAGGACGAGTGACCCAGTTGATTCTGCCTGGCAGACTTCCTCAATAGCTGTCTCCATCGGGGGCCTGCAACCAAGGCAATCCAATGTGGCTGGGACCGTTCATCTCTACACAATGCCCCGGCCGGAACCTCAGTGAAGCCTGCAAGATCAGCTTGTGCCTACAAACCCCTTAGGTCATCTAAACAACTGAGAACAGAAGGACTGAACATAAAGGAGTGTACTAACATTTTTAATCATTTTTTCCATTTGGGTTCAGGCAGGGTTGTTTCTTATGAGACCTTTTGCCCCTTCTTTCTTAAGGGATTATAAAATATCTGTATTACATAATTTTCAAAGAGTGCTCTGTTGCCCGCTGATCTTTAGCTTTGACTTGCACATCAGTAGCATGGTTTCCAGGCTGGCTCCATGGATCCTGCACATACTTTAGCCTTCCTGAGTCCTGCACACACTTTTAAGTTCTGCACTGAGGCCCAGGTTCTGATGCATCAGATTTGACAATTTTTTTTTTCTATTTAAAAATTCTCTTCTTCTATGGTGATTCTATGGGTCTTTTTTTCTCATTTGTCACTGTTTTAGTTTCATTGGAACTTCTTACCTCTTTGTAAATCCTGTCATCTGTGCTGAGAAATAGGTACACTGAGAATTGGTATTTCCTATTTTTTTTTTACAAGCTAATTAAATTTTATTTAATTGAGAGAATGGAAGTTGTTCGGCTTACTCAATTCTTTGTTGTTTTTATAATTTAGCATGATGACTAGAGAGACTTGGATTTAGATAATTGCTTTGCTACCTAAGAGTTCCTTGTTGTTCTTTTTAAATAGATGAGAAAACCAAGACTTATGAAATTAAAATAACCATAAAACCAAGCTTATGTATGGTACAGTCATTCACTACTCTCCGTGGTCCTTCTGAATTGATAACTGTACCTTATTTTGCAGTGTATATGGCCAGTGTCTATTATTCATAATGACTGGCCCAGGGAGCAAGCCTGGTATGGAGTGGAATAGCAAAGTGATCAAGGTCTTTAGAGAACAGCACTAGGTTATGCAAGTCTATTTTAACAGATATCAGTGATTCCAGAAAGGAGAAACAAATGATGAAAACAGGCAATGTGAAATATAAGAGTCTCATATAAGAGACATAAATTTACCCAATAGCAAATGAGCAAAACAAAAAAAAAATAGTAATGGTGAAATGGAAAGAAAGTAATTTTTTTCCCTGTAAAGAAAAACATTAGCTCCAAACTAGGGTAAACACAATTAGTGAGATAAATATTTGCAGTAGAAACTTAAAAACCAAATAAAAATCATAAACTACAGACAGTCTTTGGATAATTCTCAGCAATGATCTTGTTAAATAGGTTTTGGAGGTTAGACTCAGGGATTTCTCCTCTTCTCTTTTCTCTATCCTTCCTTTTCTGAAGGAGGGAAAAGACTTAAAAAATGAGATGTACACATAATATAGAAATGATAAAGAAAAAGTGACAGATTATTGAATATGCTCTTATATCTTTGTATATTGATACAAAATTAAGATTATAATTGGCTACATTGGCATTGATCTTTGTATATTGATACAAAATTAAGGTTAACCCTTTTTAAGTTATTGTACCTAGGTAATGCTTAAATATGCAATGTGAAGTTTTGGCCTTCTGATAGCAACAGTTACAAACTGTATAGGATAATTAAGAGATACAAACTAATAGTCATTCAAACATGTCATTTGTTAGGTACTAACATAGTTTATCCTAGAGGTTTTCTAAGTTAACTGAAAATCAAGTTGCTAAGAGACAAGCAACATTTCCTTATACAAATATACGGAGATAGATAGGTGGTCTTAAAAAACCTCAAGAGAACTGTAGAATTTGCCATTCAAAGATGTTTTCTTCACTTAAGATTTTTTTTTTATATTGAGATATGTCAGCTATTTACAGCACCCCTTACTCTATTGAAAGTAGAGGATGAGCATTGAAGAATCTTCATTTGGAGATGGTTGCATTAGTGGCAAGCTTATCACTGGGCAAGAAAAATCCCTTGGTTCAACTGTAGACAGAATGCTGTGTGAAAAGGACAAAACTTGGAAGCGGGCAAGTCAAGTCGACAGCCTAGATCTGCCAAGACAGGGTAGGCAAGTCCTTCATAATTCCTGTTTTACAATTAATGTCTGTCACAGATACTGGGCCATGAGGCTGAAGATAGATGTTTTAATGTATGGAGAGAAACTGGGGACTGTTCAGGTAGCCAGTTGTTGGAAATTTCTTGGTTTTGGAAGCTGGTGGCTCTGCACTTCCTGTATAATCAAATATATTTATCCTTAGGTCTCTGATGTGGTTGAAGACTAGATAGTTATAGTCTCACATTTAAATTTTAAGCTGTTTAGAAATTAAAAGGATGTTCTATGGCTAAGAAGATGTTTTTAAATTGGTAATTCAAGATAGGATGGAAACTGAGCAAGGTATAGAACTTCAAACTCATGGAGATAGATAATAGAATATTAATATCAGTTGCCAAATATGTATGCAGTGGACATTGGGAATGTATGTTATACCTTTCTAATTGTGGCCTAATTATTCAAAAAAGAATTATTAGTTCTGGGAGAAGAGGGGAGGGTGGGAGAGTGAGACCAGAAGGGGTGGAGGGAGGGGACTGTGAGGGAGATGTAATTTGAAGTAATAAATAAAAATTTAAAAAATGGAGAGAAACACACACAAAAAAGATCTGAAATTTAATCTAGGTATGATAGAATACACATGAATCCTAGGAATCAGAAAACCGAGTCAGAAGAATTGTTTTGAGTTTGATGTCACCCTGGCATATGTAGTGAGTAGCAATCTGAGTAAATCCTGACAAATATCCTACAATACAAAATATAGTTAAAATACACATTTTGCAAATAAGGAAAGAAGGCTCAATGATTCTGAGTTAGTTCCTCAGAATCATGACATTGATGCCTAGACCACCAGGAGTCCTGTGGATTATATGTTGGAATCCTTTGAGGCCTTGTCTTGATTTTATAGTTCTGAAAATACTGACTTTTTAAAAAAGCACTATCTACATTAATTGCTACATGCTTCTTTGGCTATGACAAGTAACTTACAATACACTTTCTTATAAATGTAGTTCATGATCATTCTTATGACCTGATGAAGATCTTTTTTGTTTTTCTAAAATAGGCGAGGCACTATGATCATGGCAACTTACAGATGTTTATTTGAGGTTTACGTTTTCAGAGTTAGTTCATGACAATCATGGCAGGACATATGGCAACAAGCAGTTAGGCATGTTGTTGGAGCAGTGAATAAAATCTCACATTTGTTCCACATATAGGAGACAGAAAGGGACATTGGAAATGGCACAAGTCTTTTGAAATCTCAAAGCCTGCATCTAGTGTCACACCTACTCCAACAACACCACACTTCTTAATCCTCCCAAGAAGTTCCACTAACTGGGAACCAAGTATTTAAATATGTGGACCTATGGAGGCCACTTCTCATTCAAAGTTTTACAAGATCTCCTTGCCCCGAAGTTCTCTCAGTTTCATATATCACAAGCATGGGGGAGCATTCAAAAGGACTATAAGCATATTTCATGAAAACAAAATATAGTAAATATCAAAGAAAGGTTAACACAGTGAAATTTAAAAACTAGAGTTCATTATTCTTACTGTTATGAAAAAAATCAGTGACTCATTGCTTCAAGACTATGAAGCAATGTATATATTTTTAATCAGTCAGGATATTCAAGAGATATACAGAAGTGATAATGGAGAACATCTAAGAGATTATTTACAGAGGTGTGGAAAATTTTAAAGGTACCAGTAGAAAATGAGAATAATTAGGAATTTCAGCAGCTAGCACTGTTACTGTCTCTTATATGAAGAAATATAATATGGCCTTCTCTAACACCTCACTGATCGCAAAAACAATGAGCTCATGTCTTTGAAATGAAAGGCTGCTGTCCTCCCAAAGACAAAAGTTGTCTCTCCAAAATAAAATCACATAATGTATGGGACAAAGAATTTCACAGAGAATATATCTTTACTAAAGATATTTCGCAATTTGCATGTAGTTTGCAGTAATTTTAACCATGTAAAATTATCATTTAATTACTATTCAGTCTTTTATTTTTGGATTCGTTTGAGCAGATTCATTAATTAGGATGAGAATTGAAATAATTCTAGTTCTGCTGAATAAGGGAAACTGACTTTGATCTTCATGGAAAAATGAAACATTTAAAGAAATCCTTAGTCAGCATCATTTGTTTCACTGGTAGACGTTTAATTTGAAGTGTTTAGTATTCTTGTGCCTAACTAAACTTTTTTTCACAGTCCTTTTAGTGATTTAAATTCTTCAAAATTTATTTATTGATTTTTTTCCTTCATGTGAAAAAATGTAGCCAATTGTTAAAATCATCTTTGTGGCTAAAAGTGAGAGTGAAGAGCTTCAATGTAAGATGTACACCCTCTATGTTTTCTTCCCTTGATAAAGAAAATACTTGGAGTAGAGGAGGAACATAGAGAAGGAATTGAAACTTGGAGAGGCATCTATAAATTTAATTTTCAGCATTACAGCTTTCTATTAATAAAAAACTGTATAATAAATGGCCTATCCCTGCTGTTAAGACCATTAACTAATTCTACTGAGAGTTTCCTTTCTGAAACTAAATCAGGTATATTTGAAACAAAGTAAATGACCTCTTTCATTTCTCTTCAAAACACCAGCATTATGAATTTAAATTAAATATATTGTGGTGTATACGATAATAACATATACTCACATGTTTAAAATAGCTACTTGGTTTTAATTTAAGATGACTTTATTTTTCAACATTATAATCAAAGTCAGAGGAATTCATTGAAAATATAACTAGTTTAAGATGTTAATCTTTTTGCTGGATTATTCTTCTCTGTTGATATAGATAGGAGACTGAGGTACAACTCCAGCTGTACAAGAAAGGAAACAACTAGTGCTTTAATGTGCAATTGTGTGCAAAACTAGGTTATTTTGTAGGTTAGATAGCTTTTTGTCATCTTGACTTATGATAATTCAGCTTGTGATAATATTATCAAGATCACACTGTAAATTGATGGACATTTGTACCTTAACTAGCATATAATATATAATACATAGTGGATAATATATAATATTTAATATATAATATGCAGTATGATAGGTGATATATAATTAATATATAAAACAGAACATATAACACATAACATGTAATATATAATTAATATAAAATATATAGCATATAATAAATACATATTACTTATAAGCACGTATATCTTTATACATGTTTATATGTATAATATATGCTTTATTTCACATGAAATACTGATGACACATAACACAGATATATCAAATCTTGGATCATGTACAAAATTAAACTATTCTCTGAATAAATACATCACAAATATTCTACCAACCAATGCCTGACTTATTCTTCCCCTAGTCCTCTTAAGTTTCGGAATAGAAAAAAAAATCCAGAAATTATATACCTGACTGCATCACCAAAGATGTTTACAGGATATTGAATGTCAATGAATGCCTCTGGTTTAATTACCTTATGAAATAAGATTATTGTTGAAAATTTAAATAGAAAGAATATAAAGAATAATATATACTCAGACTATTTAAAATAGCTTTTATATAAAGAATGGCCCTAGTTCTTTGTAAATTTTGGATACTAGCCCTTTGTCAGATGTGGGGTTGGTGAAGATTTTTTCCCAATCTGTAGGCTGCTGTTTTGTTTGAATGACAGTGTCTTTTGCCTTATAGAAGCTTTTCAGTTTCATGAGGTCCCATTTATTAATCGTTGGTCTTAGGTCCTGAGCTGTTGGTGTTCTGTTCAGGAAGTGGTCACCTGTGCCAATGATAAATGCCAAGACACCAATAATCCAATTAAAAAATGGGGGAAAGAGCTAAACAGAGAATTCACAAAGGAGGAATTCTTAAAGGCCGAGAGACACTTGAAGAAATGCTCAGCATCCTTAATCGCAACTCAAGACAACTCTGAGATTCCATCTCACACCTGTCAGAATTGCTAAGTTCAAAAGCTCAAATGACAGCACATGCTGGTAAGGGTGTGGAGAAAGGGGAACCCTCCTCCATTGCTGGTGGGAGTGTAGGCTTGTGCCACCACTATGGAGGTCAGTCTGGCAATATCTTAGAAAACTTGGAATAGCTTTGCCTCAGGACCCAGCCATACCACTTCTAGGTATACACCCAAATGACTCCTCACCGAATCACAAAGAAGTTTCCTCATCTATGTTCATAGCAGCTTTATTTGTAATAGCTAGAAACTGGAAACAACTCAGATGTCCCTCAACTGAAGAATGGATTAAAAAACTGTGGTACATCTACCCAATGGAATACTACTCAGCCATCAGAAACAAGGAAATCATGCAATTTCTAAGTGGATGAAACTAGAGAAGCTCATTCTGAGTGAGCTAACCCAGACTCAGAAGGATGCACATGGCATCTATTCACTTATAGTAGGATTTTAGCTATATAGTACATGATATCTATACTACAACCAACACACCAAAGAGAACATGGACATAGACTTTTTTTGTTTGTTTGTTTGTGTGTGATTTTTTTTTTGTTTGTTTGTTTTTTTAGTTTTCTCTCCCTGGCAATGAGACCCTTTTCACTGGTGGTACTGCCTTGTAGGCCCCCAGTGTATGAGGAGGCTTTTGGCCCTCATATGTCTTCTGAACCGGGGTGGGGGACTGTTATGTAGGGACACTCCACTCCAGAGGAGTGGGATGGAAGGGTTAGGGGGTAGAGAGTGGGAGGGAGGGGCTGGGAAGGGGGGAAAGAGGACAATATGATAGAGATGTAACCTGAAGCAACAAATAAATAAATTTTTAAAAAGTAAAGAAAAACAACCATTAAGTCACAACAATAAAAAAAAAAAGGATGGCTCTAACATAGTTGTAGTGTTTAATCTAGGCTTTCCTAAAACACAGCAGCAAACAGTTAAATTACATATTTATAGTTTAGATTAGTTTTAAAAGTGAAAAAGAAGACCCAAACTCTTTCATGGAGTGCTATATTATTGATGACTACTTTTGCACTATAAATGATGAAATTCATAAAGTGCATATGGAACCCCCTCAATATATTTACCTCTCTGTTTCTTGACTGGAAAATGTTATTTATGTCATAAAAATTCTGTAAAATTCACTTTAATAAAGAATTGGAAAACATAGATTGGAAGAATTGTAAGGTTGTTATAAATTTAGACCACCTTTAGCCTCTCTTCTCACTCTTAGTTGTTTTTTTAAACTAATGATATCCAGCTTTGTAAAGTTCAGATTGAAAGGTTAAGGCAGCAGATCATTTAACAGAGTGCTTACTCAGCATGCTCAAAGCATTCCAAACCTGAGTGTGATTGTACAGGCCAGTTCCTGGGAGATGGAGGCTGAGGAATCAGAAGGTTAAGGTTATCTGCCTATATCGTGAGCGTAAAGCATCTTGGACTACTTGAGATGTATCTCTAAAAAACAAAACAAAACAAAAACCTGTAAAACCAAACATATAGGATTATCAGCTATTGATTTTATCTTAATAAAAAGCTGAACAACATTCCCACAACCCATGTCTATAACCTTGGTACTAGGGGATGAATAACCTTTGGGAAATTATGTTATATTTGGACAAGATCAGGGCAAAGCTTTCTCTCT
This sequence comes from Lophiomys imhausi, assembly GCA_907164525.1. Taxonomy (NCBI): domain Eukaryota; kingdom Metazoa; phylum Chordata; class Mammalia; order Rodentia; family Muridae; genus Lophiomys; species Lophiomys imhausi. The sequence goes on along the minus strand of CAJQZJ010009649.1, from coordinate 24,498,234 downwards.
GTATTCATGACCCCAAATTTTCCTGACAGAGTTTTCTTTAAACCATTACAGAAAGCCAAATTTTAAAAATTAGTTCTTGTCCTGTTATAAAACTATTTTTGCTAGCTTGAATTTATGCAATTGCATTTTATTCATTTTTCTCCTCTGGAAGTAGGTTTAAACAACATCAACTGCAGCCTCATTCAATATTCCCATAGAATGTGTTTACTGTGCTTCTTTTCCTTAACACACACCCCTGAGCCTTTTGTAGGTTAAAAATAAAAACAAAAGCAAAAATCTTGAACCTGAGGCTGAATGGATAATCTTAACAAAGGATCTTAACCCCCAGAGAAGTAGGAAGTAAACATCATGGTTTCCAAATGACAGTGGGTGCTCTTTTATCTTTAGTTTTTGGCTGTCATCAAGCTGCTCTGAAATAAACTCCACAGATTACTGGAATTTCAGATGAGGCAGATCTTCTGTTGTGTTCTCATGCCCTTATTATGCCTTGTAAGTACCTGGATAGTCTGAATTTTCATATGGAATTTTACCATTTCTTCAGTGTGATTTAACATCAAGTACACGAAGAAGCCAGAGGCACTTGCAACATTAAAAATGAAATTCAAAGAGACAGAATGAAGAGCAAATGCAATTGTCAGTGATTTCTCACTCCAGAGTTCCTTAACCAATGACTCCTGGTCTCTTTAATAATGAAGTAAGCTCAGTGGGCTTTGAGGTTGAAGATCAGAAGGACCCAACATGCAAGTAATTATTAGGACCAGCTATGTTTATGGTATAATTCTAAAGCTGAATAAAAATTATCATTTCCTGATCACATCTGTTTCACTCACAGGGATTGCCGCTAATATAGTTCTTGAAGGGGTCAGCAATGCTATTCAGTCAGAACAAAACACATAATGAGGAAACATGCATCTGCAACAAATGGTGTTGGTTTAACTGGATGTCTACATGCAAAAGAATGCAAATAGACCCACATTTATCACCTTGTACAAAACTTAAGTCCAAGTGGATCAAAGACCTTAACATAAAGCCCAACACACTAAATATAACAAGAGAAAGTGGGAGAAAAGCCTCAAACTCATTCGCCCAGGTGACAACTTCCTGAAGAGAACACCAACAGCTCAGGATCTAAGACCAACAATCAATAAATGGGACCTCATGAAACTGAAAAGCTTCTGTAAGGCAAAGGACGCTGTTATTTGAACAAATTGGCAACCTACAGATTGGGAAATGATCTTTACCAACCCCACACCCATCAGAGGGCTAAAATCCATAATTTACAAAGAACTCAAGAAGTTAAATGCCAAGAAACCAAATAATCCAACAAAAAATGGGGAACAGAGCTAAACAGAAAATTCACTGAGAGACACTTGAAGAAATGTTCAGCATCCTTAATCATCAGAGAAATGCAACTCAACATGACTCTGAGATTCCATCTCACACCAGTCAGAATGGCTAAGACCAAAAGCTCAACTGACAGCACATGCTGGTGAGGTTGTGGAGAAAGGGGTACCCTACTCCATTGTTGGTGGGAGTGCAGGCTTGTACAACCACTATGGAGGTCAGTCTGGTGATACCTTAGAAAACTTGGAATAGCTTTGCCTCAGGACCCAGCCATACCACTTCTGGGTATACATCCAAATGACTCCTCACGGAATCATAAGGAAGTTTCTTCATCTATGTTCATAGCAGCCTTATATGTCCCTCAACCAACAAATAGATGAAAAACTGTGGTACATTTATACAATGGAATACTACTCAGCTGTCAGAAACAAGAAAATCATCCAATTGGCAACCACATGGATGGAAGTAGAAAAGCTCATCCTGAGTGAGCTAACCCAGACTCAGAAAGATGCACATGGCATCTATTCACTTATAATTGGATTTTAGCCATATAATTCATGATAACTATCCTAAACCAAACTATCCTAAACACACCAAAAGGAACAGGAACGTAGACTTCATTACCTAATAGTTGGCCACTTTGCCCTAGTGTTGCTTTCATGTAGCCCCCAGTGCATGAGGGAGCTCTTAGCCCTCATATAACTGCTGAACTGGGCAGGGGGCTGATATGTACGGACACCCCACTCCAGAAGAGTAGAAAAGGATAGAGAATAGGTAGAGGATGAGAATGTGGGACAGGAGGGGTAGGGAGAGGGCACTGTGATGGAGATATAACTGGAACTACCCCCCCAAAAAAAAAGAAAAAAAAAGAAAGAAAAGAAACGTGAAAAAAAAAATCCAGTCTAGGCACTATGAAGAAGAATGCCTGTGTCCTCACCTTCAAAAGGAGACAGACCGAACCTTAGAAGCAAAGTGGTCTTGTAAAGTATTGGAATATCTTATCTAAATGACAATGAAGACAATATAAATACTATGCAATAAATTCTTGCGAAGATAATGTGGTCTCAAATTGAATTTATAATAATAATTATTGTGTATATTTAGAAAGTCAGACACTGTACTTAGTTGTGTATTGACTCTAGGTAACAACATTAAACTCATGCCACATAACAACTATGGTCATGGACATTTAATTTATGGTTAGATTCATGGCTGCTGTGATGTATATGCAACAGCAATTAATAAAGCATAGTAACTCTCATAACATATCAAATTCTTTATACTCTAGGAATACTGTTTTTATTTTTAACATCATTATATGTAGAATTTTATCAGTATATTTCCAGTTTCTAAATATGAATAAAAATCATTATTTATATTATAATGTTAAAAGAGCTATAGTAAAATAGATTTTTATGTGCACTCTTGACATCAGTCTGCAGAGCACCTTCCCATGTCAAAGATTATAGAATGTGAAGACTCCATGGTGGCACTGCCTTGACAGCTCTACATTCTATGAAAATCTCTTCAAAATTCAGTAGAATTAAGTAGCTCTTACTTGAATCTAGATCTTTATTATTACTGGTGTGTGTGTGTGTGTGTGTGTGTGTGCGTGTGTGTGTGTGTGTGTGTGTGTGTGT
>CAJQZJ010009649.1:24305907-24395250 GCA_907164525.1 Lophiomys imhausi | reverse complement strand
CACACACACACACACACACACACACACACACACACACACACACACACTTTTCATTAACACACAGTCCATAGTTCCCACACTTGAGAGAAGAGTGCAGACAGTAACTGGTTTTGTACTGTAGTCTCATGGGAAGATTTTGTTTGGCCCAAGAATACTGGGTGATCTCTTCTCACTGCAATCAATTGTTCTCAACTGGTAGTTGGGACACACAGAGTTGCCACAAATAATACAAGGGATGATGGGGGCAGATAAAGAGCCATTGTGAACACACTTTGGCTTGGAGTCTGCAGATTTTTGCTTCTTAAATATAAAGGGTTCGTGGGAACTTTAATTATGTTGATAACTTAAAAATATCTGACTCTTTAGTGAGCAGAAACATTAATAAAGTTTTGATAATACTGAAAAAAGGTAACTGAAGCACACGGTCTTTTAAAACAAACTATATAATGGTAATTGCATAGTAATAAGAAAAAATCACAAATTAGTAAAAGAGATGTGAACAGCATTATGTAATTTGGGGACAACTCCAGAAAACTAGAGATAATTTTGTAAGTTGTCTGAGCTTGGTAGAATTAAAGTAGATATTGGATGCAGCAAGGTGTAAATTAGTTCAGATTGGTCCAGTTGAAGATATATAGACACCACTAGAAGGACCTGAATTCTGTCGATATTATTAATGAATTTGGAAACATTTCACTCACTATGCTTCCCATACCAAACACAGCCTGAGTTTCTTTCCTTCTTCCTTATGAGACCTTGTGCTGACAGTTTCAGTGAACCACATTGTCCTTAAACTTCTGACCCATGAGAACTATGAAGTAACAAATAGGAGTCAGTTTAGGTTGATAAGTTCATGCCAATTATACAGTCATAGAAAGAAGACTCACTTTCATGAACACGCTATTTTCATTTAACAGATTAAGATAGAACTTTAGAAAGACAGATATTATCCCAGTTCCATAGCTTATGAATGCTAACAGAGATTTGAAAACATGAATATTTTATTAAAGAGGCCATGTATTATCTAGTAGTCAATGCCCACTTCTTTAATAAGAAAATTTCTACTAATGAGGAGAAACAAGTACAAATAGTAGTTAGCAGATGGCCTGGCAGTAGAGCACACAATGTCAAGAAAAAAATGTTGAGGGGTACAGGCAGACAGCAGTGCTCAGTGGAAGCTGCTTACAGTATGGCTAAGGAATAATGAACACACAGTTTTCTTTTCTCTTAAGAGATCAAAAGGGTAAACATAGAGGCTGAAGAAAAGCTGTGAAGCTGATCAGTGAAACTCCTGATGTATGATTTCAGTCATTCTTTATTTCTACTTGAATTCTACTGACAGATATTGACATGGTACATTTAAAATGCCAAGATATTTTACTAAGATGAACCCAGAGATCAGTGACTAATTACTTTTCCTTCTGGAGTAGTTCATCACCTTCTTCATTTTGCAAATTGCATTGTTAGTTGATACGTAGATTGTTACTCTTCCACTCTATCTATACTCTGACTTAAATTGGCATTTTTTTTCCTTTACAATTTGCAGACAAATGGATGGAACCAGAGAAGCTCATCCTGAGTGAGCTAACCCAGACTCAGAAGGATGCACATGGCATCTATTCACTTATAGTCAGATTTTAGCCATATAGTACAGGATAACTATACTACAACCAATGGACCAAAGCGAACATGAACATAGACTTTCTTACCTGTTAATAGGACACTTTGCCCTAGTGGTGCTGCCTTGTAGGCCCCCAGTGTGAGGAGGCTCTTGGCCCTCATATGACTGCTGACCTGGGGCGGCAGACTGTTATGTAGGGACACTCCACTCCAGAGGAGTGGGATGGAAGGGATAGGGGGTAGAGGGTGAGAGGGTGGGACTGGGAGGGATGGAAAGAGGATATTGTGATGGAGATGTAACCTGAAGTAATAAATATATATATTTTTAAAAAGAAGAAATAAAAGAGGTATCTTCTTCAACCTACAAAATAAGTTTCATTAGGTAGGGTAGATGAGAGAAGGGAAGAAATCCTGAAATGCAGTGGGAGCATATTGGGGAGAGAATATAGTTTGTACAAGTATAATTCAGCACTGCTAATGACTCTTTCATGCTGATAGTTGTACACTTGGATTTTTTCTGAGATTCACTGTTTTAATCTCTGTAGAAATTGAGATTAAACAAATATCTCTGTAAATGGCACTGTTGTAATTCAACATTTAAACTAAAATAGAAGTAACAAATAGTAATGGCCGACAGAGAGAAGTCCATTCTCTCAGGAAACCAATGCTTAAAGTAAGTAGCTACAGTGGGTTGTATTCCTAACTCTGAGATTTGAGGAGCTGAGACTTGAAAATTAAATTAGAGAAGCTTGTCCTAACTTTTATATTGCCAGTGTCCTTAGACACTTACCACTGTAGTAAGGATCCAGATTTTGGAATCTGGAACATCTTGGTCCAGTGTCCAATTATGTAATATGAATTTCATGACTCTAAAACCTAAAACCCAGGTTCTGTATTTTATATATGGTTCTTGTGATTTATAAAACAGAATGAGATTAAAGTTTAAAACTGTTTAAAGAGAATTTGTGATGAAACAATGTTTACAAAAGTCGATGGAATTTAATGTTCAATAACTTAATACTAATTATGTCTAGTTCTTCTTTTGATTGTCTAAGGGCTAACATAATTGGTGGTCAGTTGGTTCCTTCTTGATAATCTTAAAGAACAAATAAATATGTGGATAGATTGGTGGACACATTCTGTGGATTCCTTTTTCAGGTACACCAACAGGAATTTCCTATAAAAGGATCACCAGGTGTCAAATGCTGAAAATCAGGATTAAACTAAATTTAAAAACTTTCATGCTATGAAATTCTATGAATGGTAAATACTTGAGTTTGAGTTTTTTACACTAAGGTCTTTCATTTAATTTTCTTTTAGAATTTGGTGATAAATATCTTTTCTTTGAAGGTTTTTTTTAGGCTTAGTGTCACAAAATATTCACTTTAGCCGGGGTTGCCCATCATGTCTTTTAGCATAAATGTCAATAACACTGAACATTAGCCAGTGTTTAAATCATATTCAGGTACTATCCTTTATGTAGTAATTCATTTAATATATGAAACGATTGAGAGAGGTAGAAAACTAATTTTTTCATAATATTAATAAAAAGGCTAAAACTTGTATTCAATCCCAGAGACTAACTTACTGATCTGGATTTAGACCAAGTATAATGTGACAGTGCTGTGCTTCAAAGACCTCAAACTTTGGCGGAGATATGTATTTATTTACTTACTAACTTTATTTATATGGGTGTTGTGTTTGTGTGTGCACACATGTTGTGGGTGTATTTGTGTTTCTTTGTGTCTGGAAGACAGAGGACAACTTGCAGGAGTGAGTTCTCCCCCCTTTCACCATGTAGATCCTAGGGATAAAAGTCAGACCATCATGCTTGACAGCAATTGCCCTTCCCCTTCTGTCAAATTGCTGGCTTGAGATGATTTTTAAGGCTCTATATCCTTTATTTGCAAAAAAAAATATTTTCATTAAATTTTATTCAATAATCAGTAGTAATAGTTTTCTTAAAACATCTTTTTAATTTAAAAGTAATTCAGTTTTGGAAGACCAGGAAAATTGAGTTCATTCTAGTTCAGTAAATTAGAAAGTAACTTTATTGAACCACCCAAAAATGTCACTCCTTGCAGTTCTCACTGATTTAGGCTTTAATGATGAAACTGGAAACGTTGAGTGGTCACACAAAGAAAACTTCATGAATTTAAGCCCAATTAAATAAATAATTATTGTGTTCATATTAGTTTTATTTACTCTACTGTTCATACAAAGAAAATGTCTTAGCGTGGTGTGCTTAATGCATGGTTCTTAGGGACAGTACAATCAGATACAACAGTGTTCACATTGTTAATGATCAGTGATGTGGGTCAAATGACTGAAGAATATTGGGAAACGTCAAACTTGATCAGTTCATGGAAAAGTTAGATATCTTCATGTAGTGGCTACAGTCACTCACCTGTAAGAATATAAAGTTAATTTGGTTGCCTTTGAAAAACAATAGAAAAAGATGAGTAAGTTGATGGGTCTTAAAGTACATGACATCACTCAAGACAACAATGATGCTGTTTTCTTACCTAGCATTTCCTAAAGATAGAAAGCGTAATGTCCTCAAATTATTTCAAAGAAGAAAACAAAGATTTGAAATTGGTTATCATGTCTATGGGATACTTGTCAATTTCTGCTACTATGCCAAAACATTTGAGGCTACCAAGCTTGTTTTAAAAAAGAGGAGTATTTTGATTCATACCTTTCAAGATCCTAAGTCACAGGACTTTGTGACTTTGTAGCTTAAAACAGAATTTCATTACTTTACCCATTTCCTTTCCCTATCCCAGCACCCCCCCATTACCCTCCATCCAACTTCTCAACATCCCACTACCAAATTGTTAGGCTTTATCTTCTATTATCACTGTTACATGTGCATGTATATGTATGTATGTATGTATTAATATATATGCATACATACATGTAAATATGTGAATATATACACAAATATAAAATATGGCTTGTTGTTTTTGTTGTTTCTGGGTTTATGATTCCAAGTGACCATTTTGTATTGGATGTCCAATGATGCAAATTCTCCCTGGAGAGGCTTATTAGTTCTCTGTCTAGGAGTGGGACTCCCTGAACATTTTTTCATTCCAACACAGCATGTCTATTGATATTGCCATTGTTCCAGGCTTGTTTTTGCAGCCGTTTCAAGGAGAGACAGTTTTACAGAAGATTTCCTGTTCCTCTGGCTCTTCCTATCTTTCTTCTACCTCCCCCTTCATAGTTCCTGAGCTATAGATGAAGAGAAATTTCTTTCTTAAAAGGGGAAAGGTGCATATCTGTGGGTATAAAGGTAAGATTTAGAATGTAGTAAGGATGTATTCTGGTCTAGGAAGGTGGTAGTAATAGATTCTTTTCTGAAGCTCATGACTTCTGTAGCACTAGAAAGTCAGCTAGGTGTCCAGAACTAGCTATGATTTTCCTGCTGTTGAGTGCAGTTATTATCTATTGAGACAGTTCTTGGTTAATTCCAACATATGAATGCCACTTTTGCAGTTTTATGGAGACAGTTCTTGGTTAACTCCAACATATGAAGGCCACTTTTGCAGTTTTATGGAGACAGTTCTTGGTTAACTCCAACATATGAATGCCACTTTTGCAGTTTTATGGATATGTTACTCTGGTAGTTATTGTTGTAATTTATAGTTACCCTAGCTGAGTGGGACTATTAATTACATCCCTCCATGGGTAGCTTGCATAGTATTTTATGATACCATGAGAGCCAGACTGCAGGAGGCTTTCAGGTTAGATACAGATCAAATTATTCAAATGTATGGTGTTTTCAACAAGAGTGGCTTAACTTAAAAACTAAGAGGCACCTGAGGGTAACAGCAATAATCTATGTTGTTTGAAGAATCACCTGAATTGTCCTAAACAACCATATAAAGGAGGTTTCATGTATTTGGTCCTGGGGGTTTTGTGAATATACAACATAGAGTGATCACAGAATCCAAATGGTAGGAGCCTTGAAATTGGAATAGCAAGATACAATTGATACCAAGTGAAAATCAGAAAAAACGGGAAGGGGCCTCCAACATGGGAATCTGTTGCAGAAGAAAAAGAAAGAAAAGAGGGGCAAGAACAATAACAGCAAGGTTATTTGATAAAGTCTCAAGGAATCATAATATTTTATATTTACCAAAATAATACAGCACACAGAATTTTCTTTAGTGTATATATACATAGGAAGCCACTTGAGCCAATAACGTTTCTCACCAAAAACATAGACGAACTTAGGTAACATTTTTTATTACTGCTAAGATTTATTTGAGTGAAAGAATATATAGTATATACATGAGTGCTGTACTTACATTGTTTCCACTCCTCCTTCTCTATGGGACTCTTTCTTCTATATTCCATCTCAAATTCATGACATTTTCTTTAATTATTATTCAATATTTATATGTTTATGCATATATAATACAAATAAGTAATTCAATTTTGCTCAGATGAACCGTTATTTAGGAATGATCTCTTGAGATTGGGTAACCTATAAGTACGTTTATCCTGGAGAAAAATAATTCTCCCTTTCTTAGAAGCCTTTGATTGCCAGTAGCTCTTCATCTGGAGCAGGTAGGGCGGAGGGGTTGTGAATTTTCACACTTCCATGTTGACATGACAATTGTTAATGGATTTATTAAAATTAACTCTGTAGTTAAAATTAAAGCTTTCAGGCAGTGGTTCGATTGATATGAATCTGGACAATTAGTCATTTTCAATTTATGAAAGTAAACTTGGTGAGACTCTTTTTCATCTGTTGGTATTTAAATTATTTTAATCACTTAGATTTTTTTCCAAAGAAGTAGATAGGACAAGGATACATATCCTTTCCTTGGTACAACATATCTTTTAACAGTCCATCAAGTATGAGAGTGCAACAAAACATTTAGTCATACTTATGACACATTGTGAAGCACAATATCACTACATCACATAAAGGTTATCTACCATTTTTAAATAATCGCAAAAACATCTGGATTATTTGAATTAACTAATATTTTTAGTTTGCCTTGTCCCATGGTTATTGTTGTTAATTGACTTTTAAAAACTCTACAATTGTATTTATTTTACTTTTAATTGATAAAGTTGTGTGTTTAATGTTAGTCTAAGTTTGGAGATAGAATGAAAGGGACAACTGTTTATAGTGGCGTAGTTTCCTTGGCATGGATGTATAAAGGGACAACTAGAAAATATTCAACTATATGAAATACAGAGTTAGAAAAGACTTAAGAAGACTAAACTACTAAAATTTTATTTCTTTAAAGAATGCTATTCAACTGTTAGTGGATAAATTAAAATTCTGTAAGTTTTTTCAAAGGTTAATGAAATTGTCACCCTCTTCATTGTGATCAAATTGCTGTATTGAGAGACATTTCTAACCTTTTATGTTATTTATAATTCAAATTGCAAACATCTGTTCTTTTTCAGTTATGAAAAGTCATTAAAATTTTACAATTCCCACACTGAATTTTCTTAGAAAATATTTATGGAGCAGTCTGTCAATACACATTTGGAAAGTGTACATACTTGGGTTTTTTCTTTTCTTTTTTTGTCTATAAACTTGATACTGAGAGACCAAGCTGTAACCGAACTTTTAAATTATTATTTAACACTTATTTATTTATTACTAAATTCACTTATAACAAACACCAACAATTTCTTAACTATTAATCCTATAAATTCCTACAACCCCTTTAACCTATCCACTAAACCTATTGATAATTATAACAACTACTTTCATAACCTTTTAGAATGATACAGTCTCTGTGGCAGGTCCTCAGTCGTCAGGAACATAGTCTTTGTTGTAGATTCTTTAACGCACTTAGCAGTCCTGCTTCTGGATATCTCAGATGTAGGTTTGTCAGGGTAAGTTGGTTATTGCAGTCTCACCTTAAATAAGGCTTCATGCTTTCTTCTCTGTGGGAGACCCCAGCCGTCTGCAGACCAACTTACTTCTTTTGAATCAGGAACTCAGCTGCTCTGCCTCAGTCCTTAAAGCCAGGCACCATTTCCTTTAGGCCACTGTTTGGACAGATCAAACCCCTCTAGGCAAAAGCTGAGCCACAGGGTCCAGTCCTTGGCCTTTACCAAGCTACTAAATTCAAATGGTCACTCCGTCCTTTTTCAATTCATTGGACCCATATAATTGCAGCATAGAGGAAGTGATAAATTATGTATAATGACATATGGAAAGAATGCAATCTTCTGAATATTTATGAATGCTTGAATTGCATAGGAGAATATTTTGTTTTAGGGTATAAGTTGTTAGAGAAGTGAATTGTCATATACCATGTAAGATTATTTAAGTAAACTTGCGATTCATACATTATTCTTTCCATTTTCTAATTATGTTGTCAGCCAACTAACCTTTCTCATCAAGTTGCTCTAAATGTACATTTGAATGTGTTCATGATGTTGCCAAGAAGTGAAAAGGGATAACCAACCTATATTACACTCTCCTTTGAGGATCTCAACAACCGTGGCCCTACTAAGTGTTGGCAAAGTTGGGAAAGGATTCTGTGTTTTTATATTTGAAGCATTTGTAACTCTCTATTGTGAGTCAGTTCTCTAAACCTGTGACAAATACCTACAAATTTCAACTTACAGGAGGGAAGATTTGTTTTGGTGTCAGAGATCTTACTCCACAATCACATGGCTCTGTTGTTTCTGAGGCTGTGGAGAAGTGAGAAGCTATGATAGGAAGTGTGTGATGGGGCAAGTCAATTCATCACAGAAAACGCAAGAAGGAAACTGAAAGCATGGGGGAGAGCCAGGTCCAAGTTGTAGCCTCCAGATTGGTGTTTTATCTGCATGTATGTCTGTGTGAGGGTATCAGATGTTGAAGTTACAGATAGTTGTGAGCTGCCATGTCAGTGCTGAGAGTTGAACCCAGGTCCTCTGGAAGAGTAGTCAGTGCTTTTAACAACTGAGCAATCTCTCCAACCCTCTTATGATTTTCTTCTTTTTCTAAAATCTATCATATATCTCTCTCTATCTATATATCTATCTGTCTGTCTGTCTGTCTATCTATCTATTTTACATCCTGATTTCACCCCCTTTCCTCCTCAACACATGTCCATATAGCCCCACTTTCCTATCCTCTGACCTCTTTGGCTCCTTCCCTTCTCCTCAGAAAAGGGGAGCCCCCCCCCCCCTTGTCAACCCACCCTGGCTTGTTAAAGTCAATCAGAACTAGAGCATCCTCTTCCATTGATGCCAGACAAGGAAGCCAGGTAGGGTAAAGTGATCCTTTAGACATGACAGAGTCTATGTCAGAGACAAGTGTCATTCCACTTCCTAGGGGATCTACATGAAGACTAAGTTACCTATCAGCTACATATGCATGTTTGGGGGCTTAAATACACATGGTTTCTGGTTGGGGCTTCAGTCTCTATAAGTCCCCAGGGGCCAAGATTAGTTGACTAAGTTGGTCTTCTTATGAAGTTCTTATCCCCTTCTTATCCCTCTATTATTCCTCCCACTCTTCGTTTTTTAAATATTTATTTATTATTTCAGGTTACATCTCCACACCCCAGTCCCACCCTCCCACCTTATCCCCCCATCCCTTCCATCACACTCCTCTGGAGTAAAGTGTCCCTACATATCAGTCTCCTGCCCCAGTTCAGCAGTCATGTGAGGGCCAAGAGCCTCCTCATTCACTAGGGGCCTACAAGACAGCACCACTAGGGCAAAGTGTCTCATTAATGGGAAACAAATCTATGTTCATGTTCCTTTTGGCGCATTAGTTGTAGCATAGTTATCCTGTACTATATGGCTAAAATCTGATTATAAGTGAATAGATGTCATGTGCATTCTTCTGAATCTGGATTAGGTCACTCAGGGTGAGTTTCTCTTGTTCCATCTATTTGGCGGCAAATTGCATGATTTCATTGTTTCTGATGGCTGAGTAGTGTAATTTCATTGTGTAGATGTACCACAGATTTTTAACCATTCCTAGGTTGAGGGGCATCTGGTTTCGTCCCAGTTTCTAGCTATTAAAAATAAGGCTGCTACGAACACAAATGAGGAAACTTTCTTGTGATTTGGTAAGTAATCATTGGGATGTATACCCAGAAGTGGTATGACTGGGTCCCAAGGCAGAGCTATACCAATTTTTCTAAGGTATCGCCAGACTGATTTGTATGGTAGTTGCACAAGTTTGCACTTCGACCAGCAATGGAGGAGGGTTCCCCTTTCTCCACAACCTCCCCAGCATGTGCTGTCATTTGAGCTTTTGATGTTAGCCATTCTGGCTGGTGTCAGATGGAATCTTGAGTTGGATTTCTCTAATGATTAAGCATTTCTTCAAGTGTCTCTCACCCATTAGGGATTCCTCCTTTGTGAATTCTAGGTTTAGCTCTGTTCCCCATTATTTGATTGGATTATTTGGTTTCTTGGCATTTAATTTCATGAATTCTTTGTAAATTTTGAATATTAGCCCTCTGTCAGATGTGGGGTTGGTAAAGATTTTTTTTTTCCAATCTGTTGGTTGCTGTTTTGTTCGAATGGTAGTGTCTTTTGCCTTACAGAAGCTTTTCAGTTTCATCATGTTCCATTTATTGATTGTTGGTCTTAGATCCTGAGCTGTTGGTGTTCTGTTCAGGAAGTTGTCAGCTGTGCCAACGAGTTTGAGGGTTTTCCCCACTTTCTCTTCTAATAGCTTTAGTGTGTCGGCCTTATATTAACGTCTTTGATCCACTTGGATTTAAGTTTTGTACAAGGTGATAAGTATGGGTCTAATTTCATTCTTTTACATGTTGACATCCAGTTGGACTAGCACCATTTGTTGAAGATGCTGTCTTTGTTCCATTGTGCAGTTTTGGCTTCTTTGTCAAAAATTAAGTGACCGTAGGTGTGTGGGTTCATTTCTGAGACGTCAATTAGATTCCATTGATCCACTGGTCTGTTTCTATACCAGTACCATGCTGGTTTTGCTCTGTAGAACAGCTTGAAATATGAGATGTTGATGCCTCCAGATTTTTTTATTGTACAGGATTGATTTAGCTATTCTGGTTTTTTGTTATTCCATATGAAGTTGAGAATTGCTTTTTCCAGGTCTATAAAGAATTGTATTGGTATTTTGATAGGAAGCATTGAATCTGTGTATTGCTTTTGGCAGGATGGCCATTTTAATTATGTTGATCCTACCTATCCATGAGCATGGGAGATCTTTCCATCTTCTGTTGTCCTCTTAGCTTTATTTCTTCAAGGACTTGAAGTTCTTGTCATACAGGTCTTTCACTTGCTTGGTTCGAGTTACCCCAGGTATTTTATATTGTTTGTGGCTATTGTGAAGGGTTTTGTTTCCCTAATTTCTTTCTCAGCCCATTTATTTTTTGTATAAAGAAGGGTTTCTGATTTTTTTAAATTAATTTTGTATTCAGCCACATTGCTGAAGGTGTTTATCAGCTGTAAGAATTCTCTGGTGGAATTTTTGGGGTCACTTATGTATACTATCATATTGTCTGCAAATAGGGATAATCTGACTTCTTTGCTTCCAATTTGTATCCCCTTGATCTCCTTTAGCTACCTTATTGCTTTAGCAAGAACTTCAAATACCATGTTGAAGAGATATGGCAAAAGTGGACATCCTTGTCTTGTCCCTGAGTTTAGAGGAAATGCTTCAAGTTTCTTTCCATTTAACTTGATGTTGGCTACTGGCCTGCTGTATATCACCTTTATTATTTCTAGGTATGGTCCTTGTATGCTCGTTCTTTCCAGGACTTTTAGCATGAAGGAGTGTTGGATTTTGTCAAATGCTTTTCCAGCATCTAGCAAGATGATCATGTGTTTTTTTTTTCTTTCAACTTGTTTATATGGTGAATTATGTTGATGAATTTTCGTATGTTGAGCCATCTCTGCATTCTTGGGATGAAGCCTACTTGATCATGGTGTATGATACTTTTGGTGTGTTCTTGGATTCAGTTTGCCAGTATTTTATTAAGTATTTTTGCATCTATGTTCATGAGGGAGATTGGTCTGAAGTTTTCTTTCTTTGTTGGGACTTTGTGTGGTTTAGGAATCAGGGTAACTGTGGCCTCGTAGAATGAGATTGGCAGTGTTCCTTCTGATTCTATTTTGTGAAAGAGTTTGAAGAGTATTGGTATTAGTTCTTCTTTGAAGGTCTGGTAGAATTCTGTGCTGAAACCATCTGGCCCTGGGCTTTTTTTTTTTGTTGGGTGATTATTGATGACTGTTTCTATTTCCTTAGGGATTATAGGGATGTTTAATCTATTAATCTGTTCTTGATTTAACTTTGGTAGGTGGAATCTATCAAGAAAATTGTCCATTTCACTTAGGTTTTCAAATTTGGAGGAATATAGATTTTTAAAGTGGGACCTAAAGATTCTCTGGATATGCTCAATGTCTGTTGTTAATTCTCCCTTTTTATTTCTGATTTTGTTGATTTCTTCCCACTCTTCTTCAAGACTCTCCGAGCTCCACCTATTGTTTAGCTGTATGTCTCAGCATCTGTTATTATGTGTTGCTGAGTGGGGGCTTCTCAGAGGATGGCTATGCTAGGTTACTGTCTTAAAGCATAGCAGAGTATTATTAATAGTGTCACAATTTTGGTTTCTCCCATGGGCAACCTTGTATGCAAGGTTTGGTCTTATCTTCTAAATTATAATCACCACTTAATAGTCCATCAAATTATGAAGTTATCAATCAACTATTCTAGTATCCAATCATAGTCTATATGGCCCATTCCATTCTCACAAGCCTTACCAATGCACATAGATGCCATGGAGCTGAAGCTTTCAACATATGAGATATGACATTGCATTAATCACTAAAGGTGAACAGCACCAGGGCAGGGAACATTGTGTATTTCACAGATGAGACCTTGATTGTCTCACTAATCATGTTGTTACTCATACCTGACACCATGCCTGATTCATGGGTGACATAAAAGTGCATCTTTCTGATTAATGTATGAATTGAAATGTATATACACATATGCACAATAGTTTATGGTATTTGAAATTATTCAAGAAGTTTAAATTATTAATTTACTATTGTGATATTCTAAAATTTTATTTTATTGGCATCTCTTTTTTTTAGGGTTGGGAAGTTTTCTTCTATGATTTTGTTGAAGATGTTTCCTGGATCTTGGAGTTGGGAGTCTTCTCTTTCCTCTATAATTCTTAGGTTTCATCTTTTCATGGAGTCCTTGATTTGTTGAATGTTATGAGTGAGGACTTTTTTAGATTTTCATTTTCTTTTGTTGTTGTACTGATTTCTTCTATCGAATCTTCCACACCTGAGATTCTGTCTTCCATCACTTGTATCCTACTTTTGATACTCATGTCTGTAGCTCCTGTTCTCCTCCCTTGATGTTCCACCTCCTGGATTATTTCTGCATGTGCTTTATTGGTTCCACTTCCAATTTCAAGTGTTGAAAATTTTTATTTGTTTTTGACATTTCCTGTTCCAATTTGCTTGTTGCCTTGTCTCTTTCCTGTTCAAGTTGAGCCACTTTGGCTTGGAGATCTCTAATGGTATTCTCAGTTGCTTTTGCTTGTAAAATTGTAGAATCTTTGAATTCCTTCAGAGATTTACTTTCTTCTTGTAAAGACTGTATAACTTCCCAGAGTAGAGATTTGTCATCATTTTCATGTGATTCAGCTGTGGTGGAGTGCTCAGGGCTTGCTGTACAAAATAACTCCATTTTGTTGGAGTCACGTTTCCCTG
The DNA here is from genome assembly GCA_907164525.1 of Lophiomys imhausi. NCBI lineage: Eukaryota > Metazoa > Chordata > Mammalia > Rodentia > Muridae > Lophiomys > Lophiomys imhausi. The sequence continues at coordinate 24,381,936 of CAJQZJ010009649.1, read as the reverse complement.
ACTTTTGTTCTGTTCTTTTGCTCACCTTATTTTGTGTGGATTATTGTTTTCAAGAAATTTAAGTATATGGAAAAGTACTTATTCTATATTTTAATTGACTTTAAAATATGACTAAGTAAAGCACACACTTTAACTGGGCTTCTCACAACTTGCCCAAGTTCTACTAAATTCAGAAACTACCTATCAGAGATTTCTCAGTCTTCTTCATATTTTATTAGTAAAATTGGTGATCCTTTTCTAGCATGATCAATATGTTCATATTAAGTATTTTTAAAAGTCCTGTTTTGTTGTTATTTCAATTTTTGTTGTTGTTTTAATATCATAGATGTCAAATACCATAATCTCTCTCTTTCCCTCCTTCATCCACTCTCTCTCTCTTAAGTGTGTGTGCTCCGTATTAGTTTTTGAGAATTTTGTACTCTTAAGTAGTGGCTAAGCTGAGTGCTGATGCTGGGGAACATACAGAACATAGCAGCCTAGTGTTTTCACATCATGTGATTTTTGAGAAACATTTCCCAAAGTATTATTCAAACAATACAACCTGAATATGCCAAATGCACAATGGACACTCTGACAGAAGCCTGCTGTTTTCTGTAAGGTAGCACAATGCGCCACAATGCAACAGAGACACTCAGACAGGCCTTATAATACCCCAATGTGGTGCAATTAAGATAATACAAAATGCCAGCAGTCCTACCAAGTGATTTGATTTTTATTGTGTTTAAAGAATAATGGAAATATATACTGAATTTTTTTTTTTTTTTAGTATTTAGATTATATTTAATTGTTTTGGCAGCTGTTAATCCTTATTCCACCATTACAAATGATCACACACAGACACCACATGGATTTTCACAAGACTTGGCCTGAATTGTGCAATCCTAGCCCATCTAAGCTAGCTCATAATTCTGTTATCCAAATTTGACTCCATATATACATATGTCCCCTTGGACGGACTGCCTTTCTCCACACCATGCTGATGTTCCTGGCCATGTGGAATGACGTTCTTTTTTCTTTTCTTTTTTTTTTTTAATAATTTATTTTTTATTTCTTCAAGTTACATCTCAATCACACTCCCCTCCCTACTCCCCCCTCCAGTCCCACCCTTCCACCCTCCTCCCCCTCAGCCCCACCATCCTCTTCCCTTCTTTTTTCTTTTTTTTTAGTTTAAGGTATTTATTTTTCCCCCCAACAGCTCTCCCTTTCAGTCCAAATAATGGTTCTTTTTCTTATAACTATAAATACAATACAAAACAACAGAAATAAATAGGCCACGATTATAAGAGTTATATGGCTTAGCATACATTCCCAATGTCCAGTCATCAGCTAACATTTTCAGTCAAATGATCTGTTAGCGAAAGCAAGTGTTCAAAGTCACTTTCAGTCTTGAACTTACATACCACCGGGAAAACGTGGCTATGTTACAGCAATTAGGTCTAGTAATAATTTATAGTTACCAATGTGTAATCAATTCTTAAATTATGCCCCCTATTAGTTAAAGCATATTCATGTTTTAAATATTTAATCTCTACCATAACCACTCAAGGAAAGAGTTAATATATAATTTGTATTGATGATTAAATCAAGTCACAAGATTTCTGGCAACATACTCTGAATTATTATATCCCTAGGGCACAGTTCAATAGTGGCGCTTAACACAATGTCTTGATTATCCTTGCTGAATAGGGACAGTCCCCTAAACAAAAAGAACATTTCCATTTTTCACTATATCAGTGTACAATAGGAACTTTCTGTGGAGCACTATAATTTCTACTAAGCACATAGGTACAGATACTCCTGATGTTGGAAGCAGTGGCTGATGGATGTCATCTTGCATGTCTACTTCCTGTCTTGATGACACACCATTCCGTGTTCTTTCTGAATTATGTTGACCTGCCTGAGGATACATTTTAGGTCATAATCAGTCCTAACAATTTATGCAACTAGTTTTCCAGAATGAGCACTGTCCTGCCTAGCTTGTCCTCTCCTTTCCTTATTTTCTGTATTTTTCCTATCATTTTCCTCTCTTTTTAGTTCTGTGTTCAAGTGTCTAAGTAATATTAGCAGGATTAAATATCAGTCCTGCAGAGAGTGAAAATGTGCTGTTTCTATATCTAGGTTTAACATGGTTAAATAAATGGCACATAATTAAGAACTGATCAATATTACATACCAAATACTAGCATTTTCTGACAGAGGCAGCCCCATTGAATACTAGCTGTATGCCAAGAAAACAAAGGCATTCTTATTCTTCTTGAAAGAGCCTAGAGGTATAGCTATGGTTTGTAGAAGTAGCATTTTTGAAAAGTAAAATAGCTCCATTTCCTAATCTACCAGAGATTTAACACAAATGTGTGCATATCTACAAAAAGTATATTTTTAACTTAACTGTTATGTTTAAAATGTGACAAAATAAGGCTTGTCAAAGTATAATGCCAAGAAGAAATGTCATGCACATTTTATTACCACATTGATGGGTGAAAAAATATTGGAGTAAAATTTAGAATAGTCATGGGTAAATAGAATTACCAAACCTAGATAACAAATATCCCCAGTCCTAAGATGCTCTTTTATTGTGGTAATTCAACATATGTCTGGTTTCATAACACTACATATCTCACTTCTCTCAAGTTTTCATACAAATGACATCAAACAGTCCCACTTTGAAGTTGGAAAGACACCATAAAGAATGCTACATCATAATTGTTGACCAAGCTGCTATGTTTTCAGTGGGTAAAGAAGTTCTAGGCCGTGTCTCTGTAATTGACATGTGTGCAAGTGTTCTTAGCAATAAATAATCACACTTAATCAACATTCTAAAGTTCCAAGGGGGTATGAATATATATATATATTAGAAAACGTATGTGCCTCTGTGTGAGAGAGAGAGACACACAGAGAGAAACAGAGACACAAAGAAAGATAGAGATACAGACAGACACAGACATAGAGAAACACAGAGGGAGAAAGAAAGAGAGATTTTGGTCTACTATTGATTTACTAAGTCTGATGTGAATAAAATTTAATGTAGCTTCTAACTTGAGGATATTTTCAAAGGATTTTATTTTTATTTTCAATGACATGTAGTTGTGTGTGTGTGTGTGTGTGTGTGTGTGTGTGTGTGTGTGTGCAATGCTCACACTAGGGCCCTGTAGAGATTGGTAGATCCCAAGAAGCAATTGTTATAGGCAATTGGATGCTTCTGGGAACCAAACTTTGTTCTTCAAACACTGAGCATCTCTTTGGCCAATACAGTGTCTAAAATTATCTCAACAGCAACATCAAATAGAATATTCTATCCTTATTGATAATTTAATAAAAATTAAATAAAATTAACTTTGTTTACCTTATGGTAAAGTATTTTCTACTTATTGGAGTATATTTTCATTAAGAAGTGTCTTCATAAGTGGCTAACTAAATTTTGACAAAGAAGCCAAAATGGCACAATGGAAGAAGGACAGCATCTTCAACAAATGATGCTGTTCCAACTGGATGTCCACTTGTAAAAGAATGAAATTAGACCTATACTTAACACCTTGTACAAAACTTAAGTCCAAGTGGATCAAAGACCTTAACATAAGGCCGGTCATACTAAATCTACTAGAAGAAAAAGTGGGAAAAACCCTCGAACTCATTGGCACAGGTGACAACTTCCTGAACAGAACACCAACAGCTCAGGACCTGAGATCAACAATCAATAAATGGGACCTCATGAAACTGAAAAGCTTCTGTAAGGCAAAGGACACTGTCATTCGAACAAAACGGCAGCCTACAGACTGGGAGAAAATCTTCCCCAACCCTACATCTGACAAAGGGCTAATATCCAAAATCTGCAAAGAACTCAAGAAACCAAATAATCCAATCAAAACATGGGGGACGGAGCTAAATAGTGAATTCACAAAGGAGGAATCCCTAATGGCTGAGAGACACTTGAAGAAATGCTCAACATCCTTAATCATTAGAGAAATGCAACTCAAGACTACTCTGAGATTCCATCTCACACCTGTCAGAATGGCTAAGATCAAAAGCTCAAATGACACCACATGCTGGCGAGGTGTGGAGAAAGGGTAACCCTCCTCCATTGTTGGTGGGAGTGCAGACATGTGCAACCACTATGGAGGTCAGTATGGCGATATCTTAGAAAACTTGGAATAGCTTTGCCTCAGGTCCCAGCCATACCACTTCTGGGTATACACCCAAATGTCTCCTCACAGAATCATAAGGAAGTTGCCTCATCTATGTTTATAGCATCCCTATTTGTAATAGCTAGAAACTGGAAACAACCCAGATGTCCCTCAACTGAAGAATGGGTTAAAAAACTGTGGTACATCTACACAATGGAATATTATTCAGCTATCAGAAACAATGAAATTATGCAATTTGTAGCCAAATGGATGGAACTAGAAAAGCTCATCCTGAGTGAGCTAACCCAGACTCAAAAGGATGCATATGGCATCTATTCCCTTATAGTAGGATTTTAGCTATATTATAGAGGATATCGATACTACAACCAACACACCAAAGGGAACATGGACATAGACTTTTTATTTTTTATTTTTTATTCTTTTTTATCTGTTTGTTTGCTTATTTGTTTGTTTGTTTTTTAGTTCTCTCTCCCTGGCAATGAGACACTCTTCACTGGTGATACTTCCTCCTAGACCTCCAATCTATGAGAAGGCTCTTGGCCCTTATATGACCTCTGAACTGGGGTGAGAGACTGTTGTATAGGGACACTCCACTCCAGAGAAGTGGGATGGAAGGGTCAGGGGGTAAAGAAAAAAAAATGAAATGTGAAGTTTTGGCTTTTTGCTACTAATTGTCATAAACTGTTTAGGATAATTAAGAAATGCAAACTAATAGTCATGCAAGCCTGTCAATTTGTTAGGTACTATGACAGTCTATTATAGTTATTTTCTAAGCTAATCAGAAATCAAGTTGCTAAGAGACAAGCAACATTTGCGTATCCTAATATAAGAGGTAGATAGGGTCTCTTCAAAAACCTCAAGAGATCTGCAGAATATGGCATTCAAAGATGTTTTCTTAACTTTAGATTTTTTTGATATCGAGACATATCAACTCCTGACATCACCCCCTATTCTACTCCAAGTAGAAGATGAGCATCAAAGAATCTCCAGTGGGAGATGATTGAATTAATGGCAAGCCCATCTCTTGGCAGGAAAAACCCCTTGCTCCAACTGTAGACAGAATGCTGTCCAAAAAGTACAAAACTTGGAAGCAGGTCAGTCTAGCTCTGCCAAGACAGGGTAGGTAAGTCCTTCATAACCCCTGCTCTACAATCAATGTCTGTCAGAGAAAAGGGGTCACATGCCTGAAGATCGATGCTATAATATATGGAGAGAAAATGGGAAATGTCCAGGCAGCCACTGGTATGTCATTTATTAGTTTTGGAAGCTGCAGGCCCTTCACTTCCTATATAATCAGATATATTTATCCCTCTCAGGTCTCTGAGGTGGTTGAAGAATAGATAGCTAGAGTCTCATAATTAAATTTTGAGTTGTTTAGGAATCAAGAGAGTGTTATGGATCTAAGATATTTTTAAAATTGTGATGTAAGTTAGTATGAAAACTGAGTTAGATATAGAACTTTAAACTCATGGATATGGCTAGATAGTAGAACGTTACAGTCAGGTGCCAAATACATATGGACTGGACATTGGGAATGCATGCTAAGCCATATAACTCTAATAATTGTAGCCTAATTACCTCTGTTGTTTTGTATTGTTTTTATTATTATAAGAGAAAGATCCATTTGTTGGACTGAAAGGGGGAGCTGTTGGGGGAACAAAGATATACCTTAAGCTTAAATAAAAAAGGAAAGGGATGGGTGGGTTGAGACTGACGAGGGTGGGAGGATGGGACTGGAAGGGGGAGTAGGGAGGGGACTGTGATTGAGATGTAACTTGAAGAAATAAAAAATAAAGAAAAAAAAGTGTCTTCAGGGGCTGGGAAGATGGTTTAGCAGTTAAAAGCACCAGCTGCTCTTCCAGTGGACTTGAGTTTGATTTTCAATACCCATATCATGGCTCATATCTACAACTCCATTCTCAGAGGAACCTTTTGTTGGCCCTTGTAAGCACCAAGCACACAAGTGATGGGTGCAGCACAGTCACATGCAGGAAGAACAGCCATTTACAGATCAAATATTAAACTGATGCATCTTTGTATGTGTACTGTGAATCCTTCCCTTTATTGCCATTTGATATGTTTTGTAAATGTAGTTGGAGTTTTATCATCAGCTTCCTCTATAGAATTGCTATGAGAAACGGGAGAAGAGAGGAGAGGAGACAAGAAGGATATAGAAGAGAAGAGAAGGAAAGGGAGGGTGGAAAGAGAAGAAAGTAAAAACATACCTCACAGCCATATCTTCATCTCTTCTGTTTTGGGAAATATTTCAAACTATATGCTTTCTAATATCTAACTTACTATTTAACCCATTGCAATCAATTTTGTTTTCTTTGACTCCACTCCTCACTTAGTTAAACTAATACTAACATTATCCATGATAGCAGGCTTTGTTACTCTGAGCTTGTGCAGTTCCAATACTAGGGAGGACATTGCAGGATGAAATTTTTTTGTAGCTAATCGCTAAGATACATAAATACACTGTCCGAGGAATGAAAAACTACAAAGTGAAAAACAGGCATCTAGAACTTTTAACTTTTCAATCCCACTTGATAATGTTCCATATGTAAATCTTTAACTATCATGTGATGAGAACCACACTTCAGTTATACAGTATTTTCATCTCTTGTTTTATAAGACATGACATTCTCCTGTGTCTTCTGTCTCCATGTAAGTGTCTGTATTCAGCCACTCCCAGTCCCCTGATCCTTTCTCTTCTGATATTTTGTAGTGCCACGGGTGACAGACCTCAAATCAGATACATCCTCCACTTTTTTTACTTTAATATTAACAATAAAACATATTGGAAGATATGTTATCTGTGAATGATTATGCTAACCAGGCAAATAAGCGAGAAAATAACCACATATAGTTATCTCTTTTTAAATAGAACATTGTTCTCCCTTAGGCATAAGGAAACCTGACATTCTTAACAGCATGGATGAACCTGAGGGAAATAAGATAATCATAACTCTACTGTAGCCAGTGCACCAAAGGGAACATGGACATAGACTTTGTTACCTGTCAATGAGACACTTTGCCCAAATGGTGCCTCCTTGTAGGCCCCCAGGTAAGAGGAGGCTCTTGGCCCTCATATGGCTGCTGAACTGGGGCAGGAGACTGATATGTAGGGACACTCCACTCCAGAGGAGTAGGATGGAAGGGATAGGGGGTAGAGGGTAGGAGGGCGGGCAAGGATGGGTGGAAAGCGGGCACTGTGATGGAGATGTAACCTGAAGTGATAAATAAACATTAAAAAAAGACTACACTGAGCCACTTCCACGGCTTTCCTGCATTGATCCAGGAAACTAGCTAGTACTTTAGTCATCTTACTACATGGAAACCCACTTTCAGTGAGCACCTGCAGTTATCCTCTTTAAAACACTGTCCATAGCCTATTGCTCACACCCACCTAACCTTCCAATGTTTCCAAGCACACTTAGACTTTATTTTTGCCTTGAGCCATATTATCAAGCCCCGTCCAAGCTCCTATGACTCATTTTGACCACTATTCTCCCTAGACTCATGCACTCAAGCTGTCTTTGCTCTTCTGTTTTTCTGTTTATTTGAAAATTCTAAGCACGAAACTTTTTAGGCTTCATGACATAGAACAATAGTTCTCAACCTTCACAATGTTGCGACCCTTTAATACTGTTCCTCATGTTGTGGTAGCCCCAACCATAAAACTATATTTGTTGTTACTTCTTAACTGTAATTTTGCTACTGTTTTGAGTCCTAATGCAAATATTTTGTTGATAGAGGATTGCTAAAGGAGTGGCAATCCACAGGATGAGAACCATTGATCTAGAATATGCTCATTGTGGATGTCCATACAGACAAAATTTTATAGACTCAAGCCTTTGATGAACTGATGGCATCACAGAGAAATAATCTGTTTCTTTAACTTAAGTTCTCATTCATAACCTAATTGTACTTCAGTTATTTTTAAAGCAATTGTCACAAAGATAGGACTGTATCTTGTGTTATTTTGTATGCTTTGATGTTATTACTAAATCCAGGTTAGGCACATAAGGAATTTTTTTTTGCTTATGCTTTCCCGTGCTGAATTTCCAGTGGTTGTTTCATAGTCATTGGTTAGTTCACCAAAGCTGAGTTGTAACTACTGCTTCTATATCCCCTGGCATCATAGAATTTTATTTACAAATATTGATGATGCTATTTGGGTTTATCCTCATTATTTTATATTATCAAGAACTCATAAGAGTTTATCAACAGATATTGCACTTCAACAGTGACTGTTTATTTTTTTATTCTGTTTAATGCTCTCATTTTGTTTTAGTATACCGTGCTCTTTCTTTTTAATTTTTTAATTTTTTTTTTATTTCTTCAAATTATACCTCAATCTCAATTCTCTCCCTACTCCACCCTCCGGTCCCCCCCCCCCCCCCCCCTCCCCCCTTCCCCCCCCCATCAGTTTCCTTTTTTTATTTTAAGCTTGAGTAATATCTTCCCCTCCCCAACAGCTCCCCCTTTCAGTTCAACAAATGGCTCTTTCTCTTATGACAAAAAATGCAATACAAAACAACAAAAATAATTAGGTCACAATTGTGAAAATTATAAGGCTTAGCATACATTCCCAATGTCCAGTCCATACGTATTTGGGAACTGACTTTAACATTCTACTTTGCAACCATCTCCATGAGTTTAAAGATCTATATCCAAATCAGCTTCCATCCTAACTTGCATCACAATTTAAAAAAAGAAAAATCTTCTTAGGTCCAGAACACCCTCTTATTTTCTAACAATTCAAATTTAACTATGGGACTATAGCTATCCAGTCTTCAACCACATCAGAGACCTGAGAAAGATAAATGTATCTGATTATACAGAAAGTGCAGGGCCAGGAGCTTCCAAAACGAAGAAATGACATACAACTGGCTGCCTGGATAGTTCCCAATCTCTCTTCATACATTACAGCATAAATCTTCAGTCCTTTGGCCATGTTTCTCTGACAGACACTAATTGTAAAGCAGGACTTATGAGGGACTTGACTACCCTATCTAGGCAGAGCTAGGCTGTTGACATACCTGCTTGCAAGTTTTGTCCTTTTTGGACAGCAGTCTGTTTGTAGTTGAAGCTAGGGATTTTTCTTGCCACTAATTCAACCAAATCTCCAATTGGAGATTCTTCGATGCTCATCATCTATCTACTTAGAGTAGAATGGGGGAGGGGGGTACTGTCAGGAGCTGACATGTCTCAATATCAAAAAACTCTTGAGTTAAGAGAATATCTTTGAATGCCATATTACAGATCTCTTGAGATTTTTGAACATCACCTATCTATTTCCTTATATTTGGATAAGCAAATTTTGCTTGTCTCTTAGCAACTTTATTTCTGATAAACTTAGAAAATAACTGTGATAGACTACCCTAGTACCTAACAAAATGACATACTTGAATGACTATTAGTTTGCAGTTCTTAATTATCCTAAACAGCTTATGACATTTGCTAACAAAATGTCAAAACTTCACATTTCATTTTAAGCGTTACCTAGGTACAATACCTTAAAAAGAGTTAACCTTAATTTTGTATCAATATACAAAGATCAACACCAGTATAGTCAAATATAATCCCAATTTTGCTTCAGTATACAATGATCAATACCAATGTAGCCAAATATAATCTTAATTTTGTATCAATACACAAATATATAAGAGCACATTCAATAATCTCTTCCTTTTTCTTTATCATTCCTATATTATGTCTATATCCCATTTTTTCTTGTCTTTTCACCCCTACATATACAGAAAAGACAAAGAGGGAAATCCCTGTGTCTAACCTCAAAAACATACTTAACAAGATCATTTAACAACTTGTAATCTCTCCCCCTAAATAACAACAAATATCTATAACCCATCAAATCACCAAAGTGGGGGAAATCACCCACCCTGCTTCTGGAGATGGGACGTTGCTCTCTTAAAATTACTTCCTGCTGGTTTGGGACATAGTAACCCTGTTTGGGGCCCAAATAAGAATGGAAGAATGGTTAAGTACGTTAATAGAATTATTTGATGCTCAGGCCCTTTGTGTTCACCTATTTAAATGTCCTAAGAATTTGTAGACAGAAAGTGAACTTCAGGGCTTTACTGAAGTTTTGGCTGGAACAGTCTGTGGGGCTGAACAGTCTTAGTGATTTTGAGTTGTTGTGGTTGTAGATTTTTGAGGAAACAGCTATTGCTCCTTTCTTTTATTTCTGAGATTATAATTTAATTTAAACATTTCTTCCCTCTTTTTTTCTCTCTCCAAATAGCCTCATATATTCTTACTCACTCTCCTTCAAATTCATGGTTTCTTTTTCCATTAATTTTTATTACATTATTTGTAAACATAACCTGTTGAGTCCATATTAAGTTAATTATATGCATGTGTCCAGGGATGATTATTTGTCCCTGGACAAACAACTGGTGTGCTCTTCCTTGTGGAAGGCCACCTCTTCAGTTCTAAGCTTTCCTTAATTGCCCATAGTTCTTTGTGTAGGCCTGACACCTCACAGGTTTTTCTTTGTACAGTTTGACCTGTTAATTGTAGTCATCTTTTTTCAGCTCACATTTGGGTATTTATGCTGGTAAGACTTTATGTGTGCAGCTTTTGCTATTACTAGGAGGCACAGTATCACTGAAAATTCCCTAATCCTCTGGCTCCTACAGCCTTTCAGCTTTCTCTTCTGCAGTGCTCCCTGATTTTTGGAATGTGAGAGTGTTTTGTAGATGTGACCACTGAGACTGGGCTCCACATTTTATTATATGTGGATTTCTGTAGTAGACTCTGTCTGTTGCAAAGAGAAGTTTTCTTAAGGAGAGGTGAACACTACATTTATCTGTAGGTATAAAGACAGATGTTCATATGCTTTTGTTAGGGATTATGCTGATTTACTAAATTAGTGGGTGTAAGCCATGATTTTACTAGCACTGATTAGTTCACGAAGTTTCTAGTGCCAGGCATAGCATCCATCTCATTTAGCAGTTCTTAAGTCCAATTAGAGAAATGTTGGTTACTGCCAAGCTGTGTGTAATATGTGTGTGCTAATAACACATCTTTAGGGTCACAGTGCTATGCTATTAGTTAACATAGTTCATAGAAGCTTTATCTGGGTAGGAATGCTGGCTGTCTCTCCCTCCTTTGGAAGCTTGTGCAGTCCCTTCTGGTACCATGATAACAAGTCCACAGGGGAGCAGTCATTCTGAGAAGTTCCAGCTCTGAGCCCCTTTTCTGAAGTGTATTGGTATCTTCAGCTATTGCTGAAGGGAATTACCTCAAACTTCTTGGGGGTGACCACAGTCAACTGATATAGACTGTGTATTTTAGAAATGTCTTGCTTTTTTTCTTCTTCTATGTTTCTTTCTCCTTCTTTGTTCTGTTTCTTCTTTGTCTTTTTCCTCTCTCTATCTCTCTCTCTTCACTTCATGCATTAGGAATTTGTTTACATATTTGATCTGTCCTCCTAAAATCAAAATAAATGCAGGACACTAAAATGTATAAGTGGAAATAGTGTCTTCCTTTCATAGTTCTGTGATGTAGAACTGAGTACCTAACGATATTTTCAAAATGTTTAGTTTGGATCAATTGGCATATTTAAGCATTACTTTTGGCTAAGAAAAAAAAAATCATGAAGAAACTCAATGTACCTCAAAGAACATATCCATAAAGCACAATTTGCCTTTAGAAGCTTTTTATGCACATCAGCATTTCTTGCATTAATGGCTTTAAATATCTCACAAATTGGTGATAAACTTAACACAGCTTCTGTGAAGAACAGTGTTGTGCATAAAGAAGAGCAATAATGCAAGTGTGGCTGACATTTTCTTTTTTCTTTTCCTTTTTTTAATGTTTATTTATTACTTCAGGTTACATCTCCATCACAGTGCCTTCTTTCCACCCCTCCCATTTCCGCCCTCCCACCCTTTACCTCCTGTCCTTTCCATCCCCCTCCTCCAGAGTGGAGTGTCCCTTACTCTAAGGTTTGCTTTAGAAAAGAATTCCTATGAGTTGGAGATTACTTAGCTGATAAGAGTGCTTACTGCTCTTGCAGAGGGCCTGCTTTTTATTCCTAGGAATCACATTGGGCTGTTCACAAGCACATGTGACTCCAGACCCAGGGAATGAGACTCCCTTTTCTGGGCTCAGAGTCCCCTGTTCTCACACATGAATATACCTCCCATATACACAGAAATAAAGATAAATATAAACCTTTTATGAAAGGAAATAATTTCCTGTCTGTAAAGATTACTTTTCAAATTGAAACAGTTTGCCAAGGGATTTGTACTCCCTTGTGAAGATGCTTTTGAGAATCAAGTAGCTTATTTGGAGGGTGATATAGGTACTTAGATGTGAACTAGAAAGTGAACTTAGATAGGAACTTAGAAAGTGAACTAAAAAAAAAAAAAAGATTTAATTTCTCCCTGTTCTCTTGAATCACTTGAGCAGCAGGTATATTTATTTTTGCTAAATTCAAAATCTTAATGTGTCATGTTTATAGAGCCCTTGAGGTACAAGAGTGGCCAAGCCCCTCCCCTGAGGACCTCCAACTGCCAAGTTCCACCCACAGAACACTAACTGACCTAATGGCTGGACTAACTGTACTTCCGTACAGAGGAAAAAGCTCAAGTTTAGGATTTGAAATCCCACCAATCCTGATACTGGAAATCTCCTTCCTTGGAAAGCTCTCTATCACCCCAGAAATGCTATATAAACCCTGTCTTCTGCCAAGCATATGCAGCCAACTTCCTAAGTTCTTCCCTCCAAATAAATCTCTTGTGTGAGGTTTGTTGTATATTGTGACTTTGTGGTATTTCTTGGCTCTTGACTGTCAGAATATCTTTCCCCTCATAGATATAATACTTACAAAGTCCATGCCTAGTTTACTGCAGAATCCAACTTAGGATATTTGTAGCATGTCTTCTCCCACATGGGCCATGAAAGAAGCTTGAAACTGTCCTTTCTTCCTGACTTGCCTGTCAAATTTTGCATGATCAATCTTTAAAAATATCCAGCTCTGGAAAGACAGATTAGTGGTAAGAGAATGCTTGCTCTTCCAGAGAACCACTACATTCAATTTCCAGTATATTCATTGTGGTTCACAAATATCTGTAACTCTAGTTCCAGGGGATCTGATGCCCTCTTCATGCTTGTGAGGATACCAGGCATTATTGAGTACACAAATATAAAAGCAAGGATATCACTCATATAAATAAGATAAAATAAAAAAAATTAAAACTCATTTAAGAATCACATACAGCAAAAAAGCAACCCATAAACATTGGCTTCAATAAAACAAAGTGCTAAAGATACACAATTTTGTCAGACTGAGAACAGAGTCTTTACTGGATTTTTAGATGTGGATATTTGGGGATGTTATCTGGATGTTTCAATATCTCAAGTGTTCACTAAGAATGTAAATGCTGTCTTGAAACTATTTGCTTTCTAGATGACATGATAGCAATTACTGTAGTCCTTCTTATTCAGATGGAAGGACATCCTGGGACTCTGAAGCCCAGGAGCCACACAGCTGTAAGGGGAGAAACTATCCCCATGGAAGGACATCCTGAGACATAAGATCCCAGGAACCACACAGTCCTGAGAGGAAGCCTCTTCAGTAGAGGCTTTGCAGCTCCCAGGGAAGGGTATCCCCGGTTGAGCTGAGGAACTCAGGAGATGCAACCCCACTCCACTTCTTCGCTTCTTCTCTTCTTTACTTCATTGATTTTTGGCATTTTCCAAAGACAGAGTCACATTAGGCAGCAAATCTCGTAAAAGAGATTTATTGGAAGGGTCTAGGTTGTGGATGGAGAAATACAGGTTGTACCTGCCCCTGTTCCAAGAAGAGGACAGCAGGGAATTGAACAAAGGACACGGCATATATAAGATTTCTTAGGGGGTGGAGCTTTTCATGGCAGAGATTTCCAGAGTGAGGTTTGGTGGGATTTCATGTCCTGAGCTTTGGAGCTCAGGGATTGATAGGCTTTCCTGTTCAGGGATTAGTGGGCTTTCTTGTTCAGAGATTGGTGGCTTTCTCTCAATTCCTTTTCTCTGTATCAGACCCACGTATTATGATGAGAAGACATTCCTGACCACAGGCGGCTTTGGTTGAAGCACCATCGCTCCAGAGCTGCTCGGGGAGGCCGGAGAGGAGAGTCTGCCATCATGAACAACTCCTGTAGCTAGTGGTATCTCACTAAGGCAGCAGGTTGATGCAGGAAAGAAGGTGCAGACACCGTGGACAGCTCCTAGGACAGCAGCAGGCTGAGGAAGTGTCCTACCATTTTGACAGCTGCACTGGGAACAGGAAGGAGGGGTCACTGCTCCTAGACTGCAATTTGTTTTCCTATTACTATTTGTTTTCCTATTCCTTACATTTATTTTTCCTTTATTTTTCATATTTTAGTAACATAGTTTTATAGTCCATAAAACTCTCACATATTTTCCTCATTGCTTTTTTCAAATCCATGAACTCACTTTTCATTAATTGTTGTTACATGCATGTATGTATATGTATATACATTTATATTCATAAATACAATCTGCTCAGCCTGTATAATGCTGTTTGTATGCATGTATTCAGGGCTGACCATCTGGTATTAGATAACCAATTGGTGTGTTCCCCATTGGGGAAGAGTATTTATCCTGATTTCCCCATTTCTTTGTTGTCTATAACACTTTGTGTAGGAGTGAGGCCTTCTGGGCTTTCCAATCTCCACTTTGGCCTGTGTGTTATTTTTGTCCTTGTTCAGCTCCTGTATGTGTAGTCATGTTATTGAGACTTTATGGATATAACTCCTGATATTACAAGGAGAAAGAATCTCACAGTAAACTTTAAAGACAAGTGGTACTATCCACACTGTATGGCTAAGACTGAAACAAAGAGAGGTTAAGTGATTTTTTTTCGGAAACTAGTTTTTTAGTTGTAAATCAACTTGGGAGCCAAATGTTTGTGCGACAGAGTCAACATGTCAGTTCACTTCACTCATGTAATCAGTAAAATCAAATGCTTTTATCATACTCAATTATGATTAAAAATACACAGAATCATTCAAGGGAAATAAGAGGATGGATTCTGCAATTAAGTATATTAACATTATCTAAATTTTCAAGAAAGCCACTGCATTCAGACCAGTTAAGTTTAAGGTGTTTACAGAAAACTACAGGCAACCATGGAATTCTGAAAGCAAAAGAAATCTCCTGGGAAGAGTAACTCATTCATTATTCAGTTAGCCCTGAGAAAAGTAACTTATGGACTGAATAGTTTGCATTTCGGAACAAAACAATGTGTGTGTTTGTAAAACTATAATCTTGCCAGGTGTGGTGGTGCATGCCTTTAATCCCAGCACTTGGGAGGCAGAGGCAGGTGTATCTCTGCAAGTTCAAGACCAGCCTGGTATACAAAGTGAGTCCAGGACAGTCAGGGCTACACAGAGAAACCCTGTCTTGAAAAACAAAGCAAACAAGGAAACAAACAAAAACCAACACCCTCCCACAAACCCAAACAAACAAACAAAAAACCCCTATAATCTTAAAAAAAAAAAAAAAAAAAAAAGGAGAGAGCCTGAATTTGAAAGAGAGCAAGGAGGGTCTACTGGAGGTTTTGGTCCAAAGAAAGGCAAGGGGAAATGTTGTAATTATATTATAACCTCAAAAATAAAAGTAATAAAAAGCATAGGATATCTAATAATATGTACATACATGAAATTATTGGAGTAGAATTGTCTTCATTTATAAAATTATAAATTATATATCACTAGAAGTTATGGACATTCACAAATATTTCATATGAATTACAGAATGATGAAAATAGTTTTTCTATAACTAGATCCATGAGTTCATTAACTCTTTTTCAAGTGTTACTCTTTACAGTAGTTCACATGATGCAAAATAGTCTATTTAAGAAGAACTCTGCCTCCCTCCCTTCCTTCTTCCATCCCTTAATCCTTATCTTCATGCTATCTTTCCTTCCTCTAGTTTACATATGGAAAGAGCGGTGCATTTCTTGGTGGTGACATTTTCATCACTTTCTTTAAACACTCATTATCATTCTGCATCCTCTCCTCTCCCATCTCTCCATCACTGTTAGTTTCTTTTATATGTTTAGGGATTGAACACTTATAACCAATGTGTAAATGGTGCTCTTTAGAGATATGCTTTTCTCTAGAAAAAACATCCAGCAAGGTTTTAGCATGTATTAGTAGTTCATTTTTATGTATTACAGAGTAATACACCATTTTGTCAATATACAAAACATTGTACCTAGATTCACCAGATGCTAGACATTTATGTTGAATCTATTTGTTGATAATTATGAATAAAACTACTGTGAATCTCTGTTCACCCATTTTCAATGCCTAAATTCTAATTTCTCTTACATAGATAACAAGGAATGCATTTGGTGAGTCACTTGATACAGCTGTTTTTAATTTTTTTGAAAGCATTTTCAGTTTTTTAAAAGAAATCGAAGGTTTTTACCTCACTGTCATCCACTTTCTCTGTATCTTTGCCAGCACTTACTGTTGTCTGAACCTGTGTCTAAGTGCATTTCAGTGAGTGCGAAGTAGCATCTCATCAGTTTATTGCCATTTCATTAATATCTGACAATGTTCAGGATCAATGCTTAATAGTCATGTTTTTTTCTTAGGGAAGTGTCAGTTCAAATAGAGACTTCACCTTTAAAATGTTTGCCTCTTTCAATGCTGAGATGACTGGTACTTTCTGTGTTCTGGATGGAAGCCCACAGCTGCCTATTCAGAGGGCTGTTCACTGTCATGCTTGTGCTACAAACCAACCTTCTTTTACACCTGCCAATACAGTTGCCTATCTTAATGACTCTGCTTTAAAATCTATTGATATATGGTTATTACTAATGTATATAGGTAACTTTGGTTTACTTTCATTCAGTAGCATTTTTCACAGCTCTGCTTTTTGGAGACATTTTTGGTATTATCTGTGTTTTTAATTTTTGATTCAAATGTAACTCTTGAATTTTCTTGGTGTCATGTTTGAATATTTCTTTAGAAAGTTTCTAACATTGAAAGTTTCTAGTCAAGTTGTTTTTTTTTTGTGTAATCGCTTCTCATCAGTTGGCTTTTGTGAGCAGCCAGTTTAGACAGGCCAAAGTATTAGTCAAAATACTGGGATAAATATTTCATTTGGAGTGGATGATGGTAGGCAATGCAGATTTCTAGAACCACTAGAATGGGTAACAAAAGCAGAAAACAGAATGTCAGGCATTATTTTGTCAAGAAATTGAAAAGTATTTGTACATATCCACAGCAGAACTAAAGCTGAGAAATTAATTTCAAATTATAGAAAGTGAGACCTTGGCTTCTTTCTTTTATGTTGTAACTCAAAGCTTGCCTGAAGGTAAATTTAACATTTTGACTTAATATATATGATACTCACTAAGTTTATAAAATGCATATGAATATTTTAATATAAGTACACAAGTATTTTATGAATTCTTGGTATTTTTATTCCTAGGACAAATACTGATGTTCTGAATATCCATTTATATTTTTAAACATACAAATCAATTTCTAGAATACCATAGCACTACATGAATGTCTGTGAACTCGAAAACCTTGCAAATATTTGTATTCCTTGAGTACATGATTTCCTTACTGTGTCTCATTATCTTCCTAGTTTTCTGAAACAGATCTTGAAATACAATAAGCAACTCAAAACCCATTACATTTGATGCAAATTGAAATATAAATTGTAAACCGGAAGGAATTTATTATAGTGCAATTCAGTCAAGAGTAGGCTATCCATTCATATCACCAACCATGCAGTAATTTGCTGCTTACAAAATGAAGCTTAGGTCAATAAATCAAGACTTCTATATTTTGACAGTGCCTGATTTTCACTTTTTGCAGCAGTAGATGAAGAGAAGGGTCTCATCTGCTCCTTCCAAGTTTTTGTCACTTAGACTGTGGCCACTGTGCCCCATTCTTGTTCCATGGCACTTTGAACATTAGTGTACATTTAATGGAAGGAACAGATACTTGATAGATTGCTAGAAACTGAAAGGTATTTAGCCAACAGTGAGGATAACTTAAAATGTATCTAAATTAAGATTCTAGTCCCAAGAGGGATGTGAGCAAAATAATTAGAGAAAAACTTTTGTCATTGTGTAAGCTTGAGGGAATATTTTTCTATATGTATTTCAATTAACTATTCAATTAAATATGTATGGCCTTAAGACAACCCCCCAAACCTGTAGGGACATTGCTAACTTCAGGCAAGACCCTTGGGCCTTGACAGAATGTTTCATGTTTTAAATAAGACTTCAGAAAGTTGTAAGTTGATGCTTTGATGTGTTTATCCAAAATGACTTTTTTATGTCCTCTTTCCACCCCTCTCAGTCCCGCCCTCCCACCATCTACCCCCTATGCCTTCCATCCCACTCCTCTAGAGTGTCCCTACATAAGAGTCTCCCACCCCAGTTCAGCAGTCATATGAGGGCCAAGAGCCTCCTCATACACTGGAGGCCAAAAGACAGCACCACTAGGGCAAAGTGTCTCATTGACAGGAAACAAAGTCTATGTTCAGGTTCCCTTTGGTGCCTTGGTTGTAGTATAGTTATCCTGTACTATATGGCTAAAATCCGACTATAAGTGAATTCTAGCCTGCCAAGATGACTTTTAAAAATCATTTAAAATTGTCAATGATTTAAAATTTACATAGATTTTAATCTTCCTTCTTGTTATTCAAATGAAATTTAAATGTCATGTTATTTTTGTACTTTTAATTAAAGTGTAAAATAAATACATAAAATTGATGGATTTCACAGGCCAATAACCCTTGCTAGCCATGACCAACTTTAAGTAATAAACATTAGCAGCACTTCAGAACCTGGCCTTTGCAGCCTTCTGTGCTGGGATTTCTTTCCAGATGTAAGGTATTAAAATGTAGCTGTTATTCAAATATTCAGTAATCATTGTTTTTACTTCATGTTTTGTTTTAGAGTTCTGAGACAAGCTCTCACTTTAGAGAAGACTAGCTTTAAACTTAAGATACTTCTGTCTGAGAGTGAGGGGAGAATGGAGGAATTGGGTAGAAGGGTGGGACTGGGAGGACTGGAGGGAAGGGGTATGATTGCAATGAAAAATAAACAACAACAACAACAACAAGAAATCCTTGTTTCTCAGTTTTCCCCCACGTTGAGTTTAAAAATGTGTTATCTCATTACAGACCATACTTCTGTGATATATATATATATATACATACATACAACTTCTATTTTTTGTATACTGACTAGTAATATCGTGTGGTTGATACCACACACCACACATAACATTTTGCATATTATAGATCATTCATTTTCCAACATGACATGTGTTCTGCAGTGAGAATATATCACAATGTAATTATTCAATGTTCTCCATAAGGAACTGGCTTCAAACTTAGAGTAACAAACTTCATTGATATAAACATTCTAGTATCTCTCCTGAAAATATATTCCATACTAGATTATAGTAAAGGAAGAAATAGATCTTTCAATTCATTTCTATTAAATTATCACAAATACAATGGATTAAAAAAACACATGTGCACCTGGAATTCAGAAGTCTGAAATGTACTTTCACCATTGTGCTTCATCCAAGCCCCTTGACTATTGCTAATCCTAAAGTTACCTGGATGCTTTGAATTCTTTCTTGACATCACCTTTTCTGCTTTTCTCCATGGTTCCCACTCCACTCTGATAATGCATCTGCTTCTTTCCAAAGAACTGGTGTCATTATATTGAACTCACCCAGGGTTGCCTATGTAAATAGACTCCTCCAGAGCCTTAGTTTAATGACACCATCTCAGTCTGTCAGGTGAAGTGTTGCAGTCACAAGTTCTGATGATTATTCTGTAACTCTGTTTTGGAGCATCAGTCTGCCTGTCACACAGGCGGTGCAAAGGTTCAAGTTTAATTTTCACTACATTGCCAAATGGCTTTTCAAAATGTGTGTGCCACCTGCTTCCATTCCCACCAGCAATATATGAAAACTTCATTCTCTACATCCTCAACTGTCATTCATAGTGTTGCATGAGGAAAATTGCAGCACAAACACCTACTGATTTCAGATGAATGACACCAGTGACAGAATAAAGAAAAGAGTCTATGGCAGTCTAATTTGGAAAACCTGGAGGACATATGGGTGAAGGGTTACTTTCGTGAGAGGGGATAGATCAGAAGCAGCTGTGCCACTGGCAATACTGTACACCCCCTGGGGGGGCAGCCACAGAAGCTGCCACCCAGGAACTCACTGCATGACTTGTAAGCAGGTGGACAGGATTCTTCTCAGGTGGCTCCTGTTATCAGAGAATCTCCCCAGAAGTTATTTAGTGTCCCTTTAATGCTGCAGAGAGCCCTTGTGAATTTGGGCCTTTCAGCTTTCCAAGGCTTATACTTTGTTCACTCCTTGTGTCTCCCTAGTCTCCCTCCTTTCTCCAGGAGGGAGTGTTTTAGTTTAGAGGGAATTTCTCTACCGCAGATTGAAAAATTTTAAAAATGACACAGCTTGTCACGATATAAAAAAATCTAAAGTTACGAAAACAACTTTGAATACCATATTCTGCAGATCTCTTGAGGGTGTTGAAGAGGCCCTATCTCTTTTTTTTTTCCTTTATTTTTATTTCTTCAAGTAACATCTCAATCGCAGTTCCTTCCCTATTCCCC
This sequence comes from Lophiomys imhausi, assembly GCA_907164525.1. NCBI lineage: Eukaryota > Metazoa > Chordata > Mammalia > Rodentia > Muridae > Lophiomys > Lophiomys imhausi. The sequence goes on along the minus strand of CAJQZJ010009649.1, from coordinate 24,361,122 downwards.
CTCCAGTCCCACCCTCCCACCCTCAACCCCCCACCCTCTTCCTTTTTTTTTTTCTTTTAAGTTTAAGGTATATCTTATTTCCCCCTACAGTTTCCCCTTTCAGTCCAACAAATGGCTCTTTCTCTTATAATAATAAATACAATACAGTACAACAGAGGTAATTAGGCCACAGTTATGAGGGTTATATGGCTTAACGTACATTCCCAATGACCAGTCCATATGTATTTGATACCTGACTTTAACATTCTACTATCTAACCATCTCCATGAGTTTAAAGTTCTATATCTGACTCAACATTCATACTAACAAGCAACACAATTTTAAAAGTATCTTCTTAGATCTATAACACTCTATTGACTCCTAAACAACTCAAAATTTAATTATGAGACTCTAGCTATCTGTTCTTCAACCACCTCAGAGACCTGAGAGGGATAAATATATCAGATTTTATAGGAAGTACAGGGCCTGCAGCTTCCCAAACTAAGAAATGACATACCAGTGGCTGCCTGGACAGTTCCCATTTTCTCTCCATACATTACAGCATCGATCTTCAGTCGTTTGGCCCCGCTTCTCTGACAGACATTGATTGTAGAGCAGGGGTTATGAAGGACTTACCTACCCTGTCTTGGCAGAGCTAGGCTGTCGACTTACCTGCTTCCAGGTTTTGTCCTTTTTGGACAGCATTCTGTCTACAGTTGGAGCAAGGGGCTTTTCCTACCAAGAGATAGGCTTGCGACTAATTCAATCATCTCTCACTGGAGATTCTTCGATGCTCATCTTCTACTTGGAGGAGAATAGGGGGTGCTGTCAGGAGTTGATATGTCTTGATATAAAAAAATCTAAAGTTACGAAAACATCTTTGAATGCCATATTCTGCAGATCTCTTGAGGTTTTTGAAGAGGCCCTATCTATCTCTTATATTAGGGTAAGCAGATGTTGCTTGTCCCTTAGCAGGTTTATTTCTGATTAGCTTAGCAAGTAACTATAATAGGCTATCATAGTACCTAACAGAATGACCGGCTTGCATAACCATTGGTTTGCATTTCTTAATTAATTCCAAACAGTTTATGACAATTAGTAGTAAAAGGTTGAAACATCACATTTCATTTTTTTTCCTTACCTTCTAACCTTTCCATCCCATTTCTCTGGTGTGGGATATCCTTATATAACGTCCCTCATCTCAGTTGAGAGGTGGTATGAGGGCCAAGAGCCTCTTCATTCATTGGGGATCTACGAAGCAGTACTATCAGTGAAAAGTGTCTCATTGCCCGGGAGAGAGAACTGCTAAACAAACAAACCATTAAGCATACAATAGATAAAAAGACTAAAAAATAGAAAAAATATAACTAATATATAAAAAATAAATAAAAAATAAAAATCAAAACTAAGAAGTCTATGTCCAAGTTCCCTTTGGTGTGTTACTTGTAGTATCAATTCCTTCTACTATATAGCTAAAATCCTACTATAAGTGAATAGATGCCGTACGTGTCCTTCTGAGTCTGGGTTAGTTCGCTCAGGATGAGCTTTTCTAGTTCCACGCATTTGGCTGCAAATTGCATAATTTCATTGTTCCTGATAGCTGAATAATATTCCATTGTGTAGATGTGCCACAGTTTTTTAACCCATTCTTCGGTTGAGGGACATCTGGGTTGTTTCCAGTTTCTAGCTATTACAAATAAGGCTGCTATAAACATAGATGAGGAAACTTCCTTATGATTCCGTGAAGAGGCATTTGGGTGTATACCCAGAAGTGGTATGGCTGAGTCCTGAGGCAGAGCTATTCTAAGTTTTCTAAGATATCGCCAGACTGACCTCCATAGTGGTTGCACAAGCCTGCATTTCTATCTCTTATATTAGGGTAAGCAGATGTTGCTTGTCTCTTAGCAGCTTTATTTCTGATTAGCTTAGCTTAGAAAATAAATATAATAGGCTGTCATAGTACCTAACAAAATGACCGTCTTGCATAACTATTAGTTTGCATTTCTTAATTATCCTAAAAAGTTTATGACAATTAGTAGTAAAAGGCCGAAACATTACATTTCATTTTTTTTTTTGATGCTGTAATGTATGGAGAGAAAATGGGAACTGTCCAGGCAGCCACTGGTATGTCATTTCTTAGTTTTGGAAGCTGCAGGCCCTGTACTTCCTATAAAATCTGATATATTTATCCCTCTCAGGTCTCTGAGGTGGTTGAAGAACAGATAGCTAGAGTCTCATAATTAAATTTTGAGTTGTTTAGGAGTCAAGAGAGTGTTATAGATCTAAGAAGATGCTTTTAAAATTGTGTTGCAAGTTAGTATGAATGTTGAGTTAGATATAGAACTTTAAACTCATGGAGATGGTTAGATAGTAGAATGTTAAAGTCAGGTGCCAAATACATATGGACTGGACATTGGGAATGTACGCTAAGCCATATAACCCTTATAACTGTGGCCTAATTACCTCTATTGTTTTGTATTGTATTTATTATTATAAGAGAAAGAGCCATTTGTTGGACTGAAAGGGGAAACTGTAGGGGGAAATAAGATATACCTTAAACTTAAAAAATAAAAGGAAGAGGATGGGGGGTTGAAGGTGGGAGGGTGGGACTGGAGGGGGAATAGGGAGGGGACTGCAATTGAGATGTAACTTGAAGAAATAAAAAATAAAGGAAAAAAAAAAAAACTCTATCTTCCATGTGTGTCTTCCAAAAAAAAAATGACACAGCTTGCACATGTTGACTCTATATTCATGTGTGGTTTTTCTTGAGGAATCTACCCTGTTTATTGGCTGTTTAGTGGAACTTTAGAGATTCTTTTATGTACTTAAGTATGTCTAATTTCTTCTCTATATAAGCAAGGTTTTTCATCAGCCTCTCTAGGCATTTGTCTCTTTTAAAATAAAAATGCATGTCAATGGATCAAGGTTATTTTTTCCATGTAAACCTAAGACATCCATTCTATGTACTGTATTTTTCATACATTTCTTGGTTGAGCAGAAAGATTTAATTATGTATATTAAAAATCAATTTGTATTTTTTTCCTCTTTTATGATGAACGCATATGTGCTGTATTTAGGAGATCCTCATATTTTCTTTTTTGTTGTTATTTTTGTTTTGTTTTTCTTTGTTTGTTTTGGATTTTAACAAGCCTAGGCCTGAATTGAGCAATCTTAGCCAATCTAAGCTAGCTCCTAATTCTATTACCCAAATATGACTCCATATATACATGCATCCCCTTGGACTGCCATTCTCCACATTATCATGATGTTCTTGGTCATGTGAAATGAGGTTCTTTTTCTAACCCATGGTGTGTGTCCTCCTTCTTCCTGCTCCTGGCTGGAATGAATTAATCCTTTGTCTAAAGCACAGGCTTCCTGTTCTAATCTCAGGAAGTCCCACCTTTCTCTGTCTTTGCCCAATCTCAGGCCTCGGCATTTTATTTAACCAATCAGAGTCAATGTAAGTAACATACAGCAATCAGGACCAATTAATTAACATTTAGAATCCTTAATATTACCCCATCAACTAAATACCATCTGAGCTCTTTTAATATCATCATATGAAAGACCTATAACACTAAAATCATCAGATAATGCTTTCTTCAACCTCGGACCTCCACACTGGACCAGAATCCTGTAGAAACTCATTCTTTCTACATTCTGTCCAGTCCCTCTGGCCCTGTGTAATGGTCCTGTGCAGAACCCCTCAAGAGGAGAAACGAACCTGGAACCACAGCTTCATCTCTCACAGCCTTGTATTCCGTGGTGTATGTATATCCTGAGAATGGAGCAGAAGTGCCATATCCTCTAGATTACTGAAGTGTTTGAAAACCATCTATTTACAGTATATCTGAATAGACAAACATTGTTTGTTTCTATTTACTTTCTGCTTAATTTTGAAAACAAATACAAGCAGATAAATAAAACTTATTTCTATAGTTAACTGGCATCTAAACAGACTAAAAATACAATTATTTATAGGTGACTAATTACTAACTTGCATTTCTAATTATCTTAAATAGTTTTCAATAGTAGCTTTCTTAAGACTAGAATTTCATATTACATCTACTCAGCTAAAAGAAACAAGGAAATTATGCAATTTGCAGCCAAATGGATGGAACTAGAAAAGCTCATCCTGAGTGAGCTAACCCAGATTCAGAAGGATGCAAATGGCATCTATTCACTTATAGTCGGATTTTAGCTATTCAGTACAGGATATCTATACTACAACCAACGCACCAAAAGTAACATGGACATAGACTTTGTTTGTTTGTTTTCTCTCCCTGTCATTGAGATACTGTTCCCTGGTGGTACTGCCTTTTAGGCCTCCAGTGTATGAGGAGGCTCTTGGCCCTCATATGACTGCTGAACTGGGGTGGGGGACTGTTAAGTAGGGACACTCCACTCCAGAGGAGTGGGATGGAAGGGATAGGGGGTAGAGGGTGGGAGGGCAGGACTGAGAAGGGTTGAAAGAGGACACTATGATGGAGATGTAACCTGAAGCAATAAATAAATAAATTAAAAAAATGAAAAATAAACAAACAAAAAATAAATTTAAGGTTATTTTGTTCAACTTTTGGTTAATGTATTATACATATACAACTCATTTTAAAATGTAATATAAAATTCTAGCCTCATATATTTTCGTGTCACAGTGTAATTAGTTTTCCTCTCATAATTATACCTGAATTTATCTGTAATGGTATTTAGTATCAGGGATGAACACAATTTTTTTTCTATGGATGTTCAATTGAAATGTTTTTTCTTAATTTATGGATTTCTGGACAAAAGACTTATTTTTCACCATTAAAACTGTGAGTAGTGGAACTGGGTTATTGACAAGAATGTGAGAATGATTGAAATTAACGTGTCCTATTATGAAAAGAATGTATTAAAAATTTAAAATATCAGAAGAATATATCTGGAAAGAGCGACATTGTTTAGATACATTATGACTTTAAGCTACCATAGAAAATAAATCATGTACCTCATATCTTGATGGGTACAGAAGAGTTAGTTCTTGCATTTTATAATAAAATGTACCAGAATTGCAAACACATATAGACAGCTGGTATTGCATGTTCCTTGATGAAAGAATGCATTCGTGGAGTCTGAGGGGCTTCTCAGTGGTGGAATACAGAAGTATTCAATAATTATTATTATTTTTTGAACCTTTGATTTGATCAATCACATAATTCTCTGAACTTGCTTGTGGTCTCTTATGAAACAATAATCAGAGAGCAGCTCAGGGTGAGTGGTACAGAGGAGTTTGTTGATAACTGTCTGGAAGATTAGAAAAGGAAACAGAGAAAGGCTTGACTTCTGTGTGTGTCATATCCAAATGTGTTCACCATGCAAGTGGATTCTTTTCTTAATTACTAATTTATTCTTTCAGAATTTTATATATGAGTACAGTATTTATACCATCTGACCCTTCTCCTCCTCCTTCCTCCACTGCTTCCATTTCATCCCTTTGCTTGGTGGTTGAGCACAGAGAAATCATATAGTAGTAGAACTGTGAATCCCTATGTGGGCTGGCCTCAGATCTGGCACATCTATCTTGTATTCTGTAGGGATAAATTTATCGAACCCTGTAGACTCTTAAGGAAAAGCACACAAAGTCCACGATTCCACTGAAATCAGCAATGATGGACCTATAGATATGAGAAAAAAAATATCAATATAGTGATAATCCTCAGATGAGGACTGCTGCTTTCTATCAAGAACTTTCACTTGTATGAAGAAAAATTTAGACTCCAAATCTTAGGGAAGAAAAATAATATTATTAGTCAATATAACTCAAAAGTTGTATTTTAATAAATAAATTAATTTTTTAATAAATTACATTAGAATAAATTAGTTTTTTAATAAACTACATTAGAATAAAACACATGTCCAGATGATACTGTAAATTATATATATATATATATATATATATATATACAGTAAATCTTAATACTTATTTGAAAAGCCCTAGTGACCTGCAGCTATCCAGTGGGGTGGAATAAAAATAAAGGAGAAGCATCATAAATCTGGGAACAGTAATAATAAAAATAACAGTGAATGAGTGATTTTATTTTAATATGAACAGAGCTTTGGGAATCATATGAAAGAAAAAACAAAACAAATATTTTATGTTAAATGAATATAATCAATAGGGATTACTCTAAGAAATGAACAATATACCAACAGAGCCTCGCATGGGAATTTTAAAGGCATTGATTTTGTAAAAAAATATATATGTATGTGCATATGTTTATGGAGGTGAATGCCACATGTATGTAGGTGGTACTAAAATGCAGAAGATGATGTTAAATCCATTGAAGTTGGAGTTACAGGAGGCTGCAAGTTGCCTCTCCTGTTAAAAATCTTTCTTAGTAAACAAGTAAATTTAAAATTTAAGTAAGTAAATTAACTAAACAATAATCTAATTGTGATCTAAAAGTAACCAGTTTTTACCATTGGAAGAACACAGTTTTACTCAATAAATTCGTTATCTATAGCCTTCAAAGTGAGTCAAACACAGTAGAAATATGATACTTTATTTTTTTAATGTTTATTTCTTATTTCAAGTTACATCTCCATCACAGTATCCTGTTTCCACACCTCCCAGTACCACCCTCGCATCCTCTAAACCCTCTCCCTTTCATCTTACTCCTTCGGAGTGTAGTGTCCCTACATATCAGTCCCCTGCCCCAGTTCAGCAGTCATATGAGGGATAAGAGCTTTCTCATATACTGGGGGCCTACAGATCAGAACCACTAGGGCAAAGTGTCTCATTAACAGGTAACAAAGTCTATGTTCCTTTTCCTTTTAGTGCATTGGTCGTAGTATATAGTCCTGTACTAGATAGCTAAAATCTAATTATAAGTGGGTAGATGCCATGTGCATCCTTCTGAGTCTGGGTTAGCTCACTCAGGATGAGCTTCACTAGTTCCATCCATTTGGTTGCAAATTTCATGATTTCATTGTTTCTGATGGCTGAGGAGTATTCCATTGTGTAGATGTACCACAGGTTTGTTGTTGTTGTTGTTTTGTTTATTTTGCTTTGTTTTTTTTTTTTTAATCCATTACTTGGTTGAGGGACATCTGGGTTGTTTCCAGTTTCTAGCTATTACAAATAAGGCTGCTATGAACAGAGATGAGGATATGTCCTTGTGGTGTGGTGACGAATGCTTTGGATGTATACCCAGAAGTGTTATGGCTGGGTCTTGAGGTAGAGCTTTTCCAAATTTTCTAAGATATCACCAGACTGATTTCCATAGTGGTAGTACAAGTTTGTACTCCCACCAGTGATGGAGAAGTGTTCCCCTTTCTCCACACCCTCACCAGCATGTGCTGTCATTTGAGATTTTGATCTTAGCCATTCTGACAGGTGTGAGATGGAATCTCAGAGTCCTCTTGAGTTGCATTTTTCTGATGATTAAGGATGTTGAGCATTTCTTCAAAAGTCACTCAGTCATTAGGGATTCTTCCTTTGTGAATTCTCTGTTTAGCTCTGTTCCCCATTTTTTTTATTAAATACTTTATTTTTTTTCTTCAAGTTACATCTCAGTCACAAACCCTTCCCTCTTCCCCCTTCCTGTCCCACCCTTCCACCCTCTTCCCCCTCACAGCTTCCCCTTTCAGTCCAACAAATGGTTCCTTCTCTGATAACAGTAAATACTATACAAAACAACAGAAATAAATATGCCACATTTATGAGAGTTAAATGGCCCAATATACCTTCCCAATGTCCAGTTCATACATATTTGGCCCCTGACTTTAACATTCTACCATCTAACCATCTCCATGAATTTAAAGTTCTATAACAGACTCAATTTCATATTACCTTGCATCACTATTATAATCATCTTCTTAGATCTAGAACACCCTCTTGATTCCTAAACAACTCAAAATTTAACTATGAGACTCTAGCTGTCTATTCTTCAACCACCTCAGAGACCTGAGAGGGATAAATATATCTGATAATATAGGAAGTGCAGGGCCTGCAGCTTCCAAAACTAAGAAATGACATACCAGTGACTACTTGGACAGTTCCCATTTTCTCTCCATACATTCCAGCATCAGTCTTCAGCCTTTAGGTCCTGTTTCCCTGACAGACATTTATTGTAGAGCAGGGATTATGAAGGACTTACCTACCCTGTCTTGGCAGAGCTAGGCTGTCGACTTCCCTGCTACCAAGTTTTGTCCTTTTTGGACAGCAGTCTGTCTGCAGTTGAAGCAAGGAGTTTTTTCATGCCAAGAGATAGGCTTGCCACTAATTGAACCATCTCACACTGGAGATTCTTCGATGCTTATCTTCTACTTGGAGTAGAATAGGGGGTGCTGTCAGGAGCTGATATGTCTCAATATCAAAGTTTCTTGACATTTAATTTCTTGAGTTCTTTGTAAATTATGGCTAGTAGTCCTCTGTCAGATGTGGGTTTGGTAAAGGTCTTTCCCAATCTGTAGGCTGCCATTTTGTTCAAATGACATTGTCTTTTGCCTTACAGAAGCTTTTCAGTTTTATGAGGTCCCATTTATTGATTGTTGGTCTTAGAGCCTGAGCTGTTGGTGTTCAATTCAGGAAGTTGTCATCTGTGCCTATGAGTTCAAGGGTTTCCCCACTTTCTCTTCTAGTAGATTTAGTGTGTCAGGCCTTATGTTAAGGTCTTTGATTCACTTGGGTTTCAGTTTTGTGCAAGGTAATAAGTATGGGTCTAATTTCATTCTTTTACATGTTGACTTTTGAAAGAAACCAAAAAAGCCATAAAACCTAATAATCTGTAGCTTTCATAAAAGCATCAATAAAAAATTACAAAATGAAACTTTGATCAACGTTGCTTACAATAATAATGAAGCAAGGAATAATTCCAACAAACATCATGTAAAATCTTAGTATAAAAATATAAAATCTCAAGGACAGACACAGAAAGATTTTTCCATGCTTATATTTGTAAGACTGAATAAAATAATAGATTCCACTTTTCTACACATTGATCTAAATCTTGAAATAATTTTAAAAAATAGTAGTTGTTTTATATTTACTTAACATTTCAAATACATGCTAAAATGTACAACCAGGCATGAAGGCTGGCATGGCCTAGTGTGTTTTTTTTGTTTGCTTGTTTGTTTGTTTTAATGTTTATTTATTACTTCAGGTTAACATAGTTGTAAGTAAATCCATTTGTTAAATAGTAGGACTTAGTAAGAAGATATAGCAATTGTAATATCTTGATATGTGCAAAGAGAAAATTATCTTGTTAGAAATATTTTCCCAAATTAACCATAGACACTACAGGTGGCATTGTAATTCATAGGAGCAAAGAGATAAAAAAAAAAAGTTAGGATCTTAAAATAAGAGAACTGTTCAAATAACAGTTTAAACTCTAATAAGAAAAATCTGAATGAGGAATGATACATCTTCAAATATGAAATTAAAGAGAAAAAATAGTCAAAATTTAATTCTTGGAAAATAAAGGCCAGGACTGTACTGTATAAATTAAATAATTTTTACTTCTCAGAATCTATAATAATAGGCTGAGGGTATAACTCCATAGTAGAGCTCTTTCCCAGCACCTACATTGTGTGAGGCCATTAGTTTGAGACTCAGCATGGTGAAAGAAGAGTACAGTAGAACCCTGAACAAGCCAACATGCACACACACACACACACACACACACACACACACACACACACACCAATTACTATGATCCAATGAAGCATCAACATTTCACAATTGCAAAACATAATAAAATATGAAGTATGAAATACACTCATTGAAGGAAAAACCATCAATATTAGTGAGGTACTTAAATATTTGTGGATAAGAACAATGACATTGGACTCAGTCCACCTGGGTTCAAATTCTGTCTCTGTTGTGACAAACTGAGTCTCTTGCAAAATTAATTCACACCATTGGTTCTATTTTCTTTCAGCTGCACAGAGCGATGAAAATAAAAACTTCCATGGACTATTAATTGTCTTCTGATATTTAATCTGATGAGACACATGTTGAAATAAAAATCACACCAGCAGTTAGTGTAAAAACAATGGGTTTTCACTGAAGCTTTTAAATAGGCAAAAATAAGTAAATCAGTTAAATAGATGTTACAAAACATGCTATAACAGAAACCAATATATTTCTGTTTAAATCATAACATATAATTTGAAAATTGATTTTACAAAAGTAGAACCGAAAATACAGAAATGCTAGTACTACATTTTTTTACTTGTAAGAAGCTAAGCGAGAAACCTGACTTTGTGCACTTATAATACCTTACTGGCACATTCTGTACATGGGTTCAAGGATTCCTACAGCTACACAAACACTAGTCATTCACAAACACTATGTTGAAGAAAAATGGGCAAAAAAAGATAGTGTGTGAAAATGATTCTATTTATGGAATTTTCATGAAATGTGCGTGAAATATAGGTGCACAATTGTTATCCCAGTATCCCACCATATGGAAGGATGAGGCAGGAGGACCATGAGTTTGGGGCTGAATCTTGAGGCTTTGTCTCAGCAAACAAACAATTCATATTATGTAAGGATACATGGACATATTGGGAAGAATATACCCAAGCATAGAAATCATAAACACCAAATTCAGAATTGTGGTTACCTCTGGATAAGATGAAGGGAAGAAACATTCTAATAGCATAGGATGTATGGCTCTATGTCAATCTCTAATATTTTGCATATCGGAGAAAGAGGACAGAAATTAAAAGAATGGGAGAAGAGGAAGAACAAAAGAGTGGTTCATGAAGAGTAAAAGAATGAGGAGGTGCTAAAATATGAAAGTCATTTGTAGTGTCTATTGAGTTACTATGTTGTTTGGTGGAGATTATATAGGATTGGAACTGTATAGCACGTCGATCAAATTGTGAAGGCCTTTATCAACTTTATATTTTCCCATGTAGTCAATATGTGGTAGGTTTAATTGATAACTATTCTATTAAATAATATTCCCACAATTTACAAAATATATTTAAGACCCAAAAGGAAGAAGAGTCAATCAGTAAAACCAGCTAACTTGGCAGTGAATTAACCATCTAAAACAAAAGATTTCACCTAGCACCAAACATTGTGAAGAAGATCCTCTAAAAGAATGAGAGGACTTTTCACATTTGGGTTTTCATTAACTCGGAATAACAGCAGTGGTTCATGGCCTACAGAAGGTTTGGGATTCTTTGTTTCTCTGTTCTAAAGAACATTGAGTAGCAGCCTTTGAGGTTTTATGAGTACAGAAAGTGGACAGGTGCTAAGTAGGCTTCTGGTACAGTGGACATGAATTACTCAGGTGGCCACTTGTAATCTCACATTTATCTGAGAAATGGGGAATGGTTATTCATATAGTCGCATACAAGTTTTTTAAAAGTCACACTGGATGAGATTGTTGCCCATGGATAGAGTCTTTGAAACCTGGCATTTCATTACTATCACTCTAAAATCAAAACAAGTCACACCAGCTGTACAATACATATATTAACCTTGGTAAGACATAAGACTAAAGACAGAAAGGAACAGTAAAAAAAAATCTATAATAGCTTAGCAAAACCCCATTTTCCATTTGTTTGAATATAAAACTAGAGGGGCGATTGCTTCACGGTAGGGAAGCTTTTAATTTTGTGAGGAGTGTTCATTACAACATTTTTCAGATTAGACAATATTTAGAAATAGCATGAGCTTCATTTAGAAATAAATGAAGAAAACATGACATTAGCTATAACATAGAATCACATTGTAAAATTATAGCCATCACTTTATTATTATTCAAGCCTTAAAAGAGAAAGAAATCGCACCACATGTAGCTGTAAGACTGAACCTGTAAAGCATATCAATATAATGAAGTCTGCCAGCAGGACCAGGATCATAATTTTCTGATTGTATAAAAATATCTAAAATAGACTCATAGCAACAGAGAGAAGAATGATGGTTGCCATGGTTTAAAATTTGATTCTACAAGATAATACAGTTCTAGAAATCCGATGTTAACGAGAGTGTATTGTGCACTTAAAAATTTATGAAGGAGGTAGATCTTCTGTTAAATGTTCTGGGGGAGGGAGAGATTGAGAGAACTTTTAGTAAAGTGGTAAAAATATTGAAAATAAAAGACTAGGCCTACTACACATATGAAGCTAATCGGATGCTTGGTCCTCAAGTGGATCCCCTAACAATTGGAGCTACTTCTGACTTGGACTCTGTTGCCTCCCTCTGGATCCCATTTTCCTAGCAGAGCTGCCTTATCTTGCCTCAATGGAAAAGGGGGCCACTTAGTCCTGATGCAATTTGATATGCTAGAGTGGGTTGGTACTGGGTAGGGGAGATACGGGGGAAGTGGGTGGGGGAGTGGGACTGGGAGGAGAAGGGGGATGGGGGTTGCAATTGAGATGTAAAATAAACAAATTAATTAATGAAAAAAAGAAAAAAGAAAGTAAAGACTAGTCACAAAACCATTTGAACTCCCAGGAGTAAGCAAATAGTTTGAGAATTATAAATCACTAAAAGTGAACACATTTTTTTTTCTACTTGGAATATACTTACACTATAAACCAAGATGGGGAATGTATAACTCAAATAGTTGATTTAAGGGTGTAAAGGATAGAAGCTGTGGAGCTGATAAAGAATGATAAATGTGGGACCATTTGACTTCATTGATTGATTTGTGGACCATTCTGGTGGTGACATTGGCCAGTGTGGTGGGGAGATGTATGCTTTCTTCTTGGCTATAAGATGTCTGGAATGGAGCTATAAATTGGAAATAACTGGTCCCCAATAATAGTATAAATAAGGGGAGGTGGCATATTAAAGAGGAGGAGGAACCCTGATACAGTTTAAGTGCAGAATGTGGAAAAGATTCAGCTGTTCAAAGTACCCAGAGTTTAAAGCTGGAGCAGGAGATGGCAGGGAGCAATTCATGGCCTGTATATCTCAAGTGATAGGAAAATAGGTGCATGACAGATGAATAGCCATACAACTTGGTATTCTTTATATAGTTAATGTTGATAAGGTTATTTTCAGTAGAATATGTAGCCTTGACAGTGAATGCAGTGAGATATGATCAGGGAATGATGGCTCTTCAAAGACAGTGAAACAGGAAAACACAGATTACTAAAGCTAGTAAATCTAAGATAAGGGGGGAGATTGCTTTTCCTTTTTTTGTTTCAATGCAATGTAAGGACCTCATAATCAGATATATATGCCATCAAAAATAGGATATCATGTCATAACTTGAAAAACACAATATCATCTAAGTAAATATGTCAGAAGGGATAGGGGGAATAGGGTAGGAGGGCGGTATTGGGAGGGGTGGAAAGAGGACACTGTGATGGAGATGTAACCTGAAGTAATAAATAAATATTAAAAAACACATATTTTAAAGTTATGAAATCATCAAAGGAATGTAATGTCATCAAAATCAGTTGACTATGACATCACATTTCAAAAAATGAGACATCATGCTTGGAATCACATGTCATCATCTATGTCAATATAAAGGGTAGCAATTATAAGGCTATGACACCACCCATGGAATGACATGATATCATAATTATGTGACTGTGAATTCACATTTCGCAGGATATAACCTCCAAAAAAGTTCAGTCCCTTCTTCTGGAAGAAGGATCTTCTAAAGCTAACCACTTAGGGAGAATTAGATATGATGCATGGAACACATTTCTTGAATAAAAGGAAAATAAATTGTCTATCATTGATCACAAACAGAAAGACAAACTTGAAATAAAAGACCAAGGCTTCCTTCTGAGAGACAGCAAGCAATGAGGAATGATAAAGAGTAGTTACAATAGAAACCCAATCGCGTCAAATTCTCCTTTCAATAGGAAATAGAGAAAATATTTGTCAGATATGCAAAATATTAAAGACTCCCTTATTTGGGGGACTGTCTAAGTGGATTCTAAATAGTTTGACTCAATGAAATTTTACAATGATTTGAAGAATTCCTCCTATAATGAAAATGGGTACATTGTGCAGCTGTCTTCATATATTAGCATCTACAGCTCCAGCTCAGATTCTTTCCACATGCCTCATCTCTAAGAACTGGCTTTATTCCAGCAAACTTCATCTCCAGACAGGCAGCCACATCTCAGCATGGGGGACCGGTGGGGGTGCGGGGGGTGCGTATGCTGTTTCTGTGCAGACTGCACACGCAATCATTTGTGATATTATTGTTTAGGGCAAACAAACCATTTGGCAGGCACCCAAACTGATTGTCAAGATTTTCCTTGACGTGGACTCATTTTTCTGAAGATTAGATTATTTCCATAGAGGAGGTACACAGTGTACCTGGCAATTCACAAATAGCCATTGAACAAATGTGTTTTTGTTTTTTGTTTTTTGTTTTATATGAGTTGCCTATATTTGCTATTCAAAATTTTGTAAATAATGCAAATCAGCTTTATAACAAGTTTTTAAGGATTGTTTGGGGGGGTAATCATACTTTTGAAAATAATTATGGATACATTTACAGTTAGAATTTGTGGTAAGATACCTCTTGAAAAAGTTACCAAATCCATTTCTTTGGGGAGGGAATAATCATTCAAATGAAAGTAAAATTCAAAATTCACTCACTGATTGAAATAAGATTATTTTAAATATGAAAGGGTTTTTTTTTATGTGACTTTAAACTGAAGAGCTTAAAGATAGTTACAATACACAGAAGTTAAACAATATAATTTTTTAAATGGGGAAGGACTGGTGTGGTTGTCACATGTCCTTGCTGAGCTTAAGACACTGTTTTCACTCATGGAAGCATTGAATTTCTGGTGCAGCTTTCTTAGACTAGGATGCTTGCTCATGCAGTACTGTTGGTTAAATGACAATTTATGTGGATTTTTGCATGTAATATCCAGCGAGACACAGTAATTTTATTGAAATTACAGTGCAGTGTAGTTAATCTGTTAATACAAACTCGGAGTCTGCCTTTAATATCAGTGATAATGTTGGAAGCTTACCAATATGCAATATGGATAGGAATGTGACATTGCTGTTAACCAAAGGGCAGAAATCATAAGCAAAATGCCAAAAGCGGTCTTAATTGAAAATTTAATTTTGTTTTTAAAATATTGTTCATCATTATTTATTTTGTGGTAATATAGTAAGTTTTTTTAGAAAAAAATTTCATAACTTGATAAATTATAGTTAGAGAAGTTGCTTCAACATGTAAATAGGTGACAAACAGTGTAAATAGTTTTGTAAGAGGCTTCAAGATGTTTATACGTGGACACACCTACATCAAAAGTGTAACTCCGGCTGCTCTTCTGCTTCTTTGTCCCTTATTTTTGTATTGTGGTAATTTTCCTATGCAAATATTGGAGCAAGCAGCTGTATAGTTGTAGAATTTTTTGAAAGAATGAGATGTTTATATATTAACGACATTTTTTTTTGAAAATAAAAAGTGCCTAAAAAAAAAAGAATATTGTGCCATTTGCTTGTTTCCTTAGTGTTTTCTGTCACTAGCAAAACTATGGAAAGAAAGGTACAGTGCTGGAAGTATTACGTGGCAATTCATTAGTTGAAACAAATGTTTATTGTGTTCTGAATCCTCATATTGTTCTAGGTGTCAAAATACTTTTTGATCTAATTGGAGGAACCTTATTTCCAGAAAAGCAGCTTCAGACTGGTTCAAAAGCGTGACTTGGCATTTGTGTGATCAGTCTGCTGCTTGATTTATTGCTTGAAAAGAAAAAAAAAAATATCAACTAAGTCGAATTTACCACTGACATACAATTATTGAAATATTGATATTTTAACACTGACTTAGCTAAATTTTTATGCTTCTTTATCATTTCCTAGATTATAAAAAACTTATTGTTTATTATAAAACATTTACATTAATACAAAATTAAAGAGAAACCATATTATTAATTTTTGCTATAAAAGTAAAACCACATGAAACTACACATTTACTAAAATGTATACCACGCACAGTGTTCACAGCATCTTAGTATTTCTCTTGAGAGATCATTTTATGAGGTTTTCAATAGATGCATGCATTTTAACACCTTCCAATATTTTTTTCAGCAATGTACATCCTGCATTTTCTTCACTCTGGTTCCTGGTGCTAATAGTTTATGTATTTTGAAAATTATCCATGGCAATCTCCTTCTTTTTCTATAACCTAGAAATAAGGTATCTTTAATAGTGTCTATTTTTTTATTTTCTCTTAGATTGCTTTCCTTTTTAGCAGGTTTGATGGAGCTTTGAGAGTCATGAATATAAAGTATATTTTTGTTGGTTTTTTCACGTTAAAGAAAGAAACAGAGAAAGATTGGCCTTTATTTCTTATTAAAAAGAATCTGTAACAATAACAGATAAACAAAAAATATTTTCCACAATAAAATATCAATATTGCAAGGAAACATAAAATACCAGGCTCAATAAAAGTTTTCATGCCTAATATGGAGATTATGACAAAAGAAATGACTAATAGAAGCATTCTACTTGGGTTAGACTAATGTCTCCTGACAACAAGGTTGCCAAATTTAGAAAACAGAAATATAGGATACCTTGGGCTAGTGAGAGAGCACAGCAGGTAAAAACTTATTGGCACATGAGCTGAGCAACCTGAGTTTGATCCTCAGAACCCACTGTGCAATTAAAGAATAGATTTTTTAAGTCACCTTCTGAAATTCAGACCATTCTTATCTGCGCTCACATATACATCATACACACACACACAAACTGAGACACACACACAGACAAACAGATACACATATTAATACCAAATTCATTTAAAATTAAAAAGATTGCTATGGATAATTTTCAATTTTCTTATCATAGTTGAATGACTGAAAATTATGCCCCAATATTTGGTAGGTTTCTGGTATTTGATTGGAAGCCCTACCAAGAATAGTCACAATTTAGGGATATTTTATTCATATTAAATAGTTGCAAGTCTGGAGACTGGTGACTGATGTGATCATGAAACACAACACTGGATTCTGTTAGAGCAATGACTGAGTTTTAGAATAGAGAATCATCTTCAGTAGAATCCACTGTGATCCTAAGAGTCTCTGTCTGGCTTAAGGGCCAGACCAGAAGGTATTTTATGCTTACTCCTTTGCATAACCCAGAAACAATGTTCATCACAAATGATCTTATGTGGGTTAAACTGTTTGATGTGTCCTCATAAATGTGGGGTTCTACTTAGAACCTGGTTAACTTTGCTTACCATCTAAGGGAAAAGGCTCCTGTTGGGCTGCTCCTTGTCTATTTCATTGAACTGAAGTTTGCCTTCTATAGAACGTAGCAATTGCCTGCATAAAATTAGAGTATGCTGGCTCAGTGAGATGATTCACCTGGTAAAAGCATTTACATGAACCTAAAACCTGAATTAAATCCCTAGAAATCATAAGGTATAAGGAAAGAACCAACTCCCCCAAGTTGTCCATCTATCTCCACTCATGGACCAGTCTCCTCACACACACACACACACACACACACACACACACACACACACACACACACACACACATATGTATACACAAATTATAAACCAACAAATATTATTAAAATAATGTTCAATAATAATATTGAACAACAATAATTATTAAAATTAAATTTTTCTAAGTTAAAATTTCAATATGTGGTAATTATCTTCATATTCTTCATGGTGCATGTACTATATGATCATTAGTAATTCTTGAATTAGCTACGGAAGAAGATAAATAACTTTCAAATGTGACAGTCATTTGTTTAACTGTTTGACCTTAGAAAGCTTCTGAAATGTTCTATGCTACAGTTTACTCATTTCATGAAATGAAGCTGATCATACAGCATTTTCAGGACTAGATTAGTCTATAGTCATGTGTGAGTACATTTATCTTTGTGTGTGCAGTTGTACCTCTTCTGTGATCTTCAAACAATTAATTTTAGGACTCAGATTGCTTGGAGACTAAAATCTCAAGGATATCTAAGTTCCTTATGCAAAATATCATACTACTTACACAAAACCTAGGTCCATCTTTCTACATATTGAAATAATATCTTATAATTATTATTATAACTACATTACTTATAAAATCAATAATAGTGTAAATGCTATGCAAATATTTACTAGAATACAGTATTTTTTCAGGACTAATGCAAAAACAAGAACTATGCACAATCAGTATAGAAAGTTATATTTTCCCAAAATATTTGCAAATTTATCAGTTGGGTAAATTTCTGGATTCTGAGCCTGTGGACTTAGGAGGTAACCTATCTGTGTACATCCATTTAATTATTTAATTAATTTGTACTTAATTAAAGATAGTGTCCATGTATAATCATAGGGCTATCAAACCATGAATGTATATTATGTTTTGTTATTTTACTTTGATCTTACATTATTAACTCCCCAAAATCTAGTTTCCTATTTTAGAACTCTAAAACAAAAGCATTTTCATGCATTATATGGTCTTATGAATTTTCAATTTTTTAATGTTTTGTTATAAACATGAATGAGATTATGAAGGGTCATGGAGAAGGGAACAGACACCACATACTTTGCATTCTTTTTTAACATTTATTTATTAATTAAAGTTACATCTCTATCACAACCACCTCCCTCTTCCTCTCCTGGTCTCACCTTCCCAACTTCTACCAACTTATTCTACTCCTCTGGTATTGATATATGGGGCCCCCACATATCAACTTGCCTCAGTTCATCAGTCACATGAGGCAAAGAGCTTCCTCTTGCTCTCTGGCCCAACATGGCAAATCCACTAGGGTAAAATGTCCCACTAATAAGTAACAAAGTCTGAGACCACCCAGCCCCTATGTGCTAAGGGATCTGTATGAGGATCAAGTTAACTAGCCTCTATACATGTGTAGGGCGCTCTAAATCAAGTGTAAACTTTTCCCTTCTTTTTTGATTAGTGTTTCAGTCTCTGTAAGCCTCTAGTGGCCTACGTTGGTTGGTTCTGTAGATCTTCATGTGTTGATCTTGATGCCTCCAGGTTTCTTTATTCCTCTTCCCTCTCTTATATAAGATTCCCAGAGCTCCACCTAATGTTTGACTGTGTGTCTCAACATCTGTTTTGACATGCTGCTGGGTGGAATTTCTCATAGGATAGTTATGCTAGGTTCTTTTTCCTTCGGGTCTGTGGGTTGTAAGATAGATATCCTGTATAGATAATGTATAGTTATAAGTGAATACATGTCATGTATTCTGGGTCTGGGTAAGCTCCCTCAAGATGAGCTTTACTAGTTAAATCCATTTGGTTGCCAATTGCATAATTTCCTTGTTTCTGATAGCTGAGTATTATTCCATTGTGTAAATGTAACAGGTTTTTATTTTTAATCCATTCTTTGGCTGAAGGGCATCTGGCTTGTTTCCATTTTCTAACTATGACAAATAAAGCTACTATGAACACAAATAAGCCTATGCCCTTGTGGTTTGGTGAGGAATCTTTTGGATATATGCCCAGGAGTGGTATGACTAGATCTTGAGGTAGAACTATGTCCAGTTTTCTAAGATATCACCATACTGATTTTTATAGTGGTTGTGTGAGTTTGCACTCTCACAAATAGTGGATGAGTGTTCCCCTTTCTCTACCACCTCAACAGGATGTGCTGTCATTTGAGTTTTTGATCTTAGCCCTTCTCACAGGTGTGAGGTAGAATCTTAGATTCATCTTTAGTTGCATTTCTCGGATAACTAAAGATATTGAGCATTTCTTCAAGTGCCTCTTGCCCATTACAGATTCCTCTTTTGTGAATTCTCAGTTTAGCTCTCTTCCCCATTTTTTAAATCGGATTATTTGGTTTCTTTGTGTTTAATTTCTTGAATTCTTTGTAAATTGTTTATTTTAGTACTCTGTTGGGTGTGGGGTTAGTGAAGATCTTTTCCCAATTTGTGGGCTGTTGTTTTGTTCTAATGATGGTGACTTTTGCCTTACAAAATCTTGTCAGTTTCATAAGGTCCCAATTATTGATTGTTGGTTTTAGAGGCTGACCTATTGGTGTTCTGTTCAGGAAGTAGTCACCTGTGCCAATGAGTTTGAGATATTTCCCCACTTGCTCTTCTATTAGATTTAGTATGTCCATTTTCATGTTCAGGTCTTTGATCTATTTGGACCTAAGTTTTGTGCATGGTGATAAATATGTGTCTATTTGCATTCTTCTACATGATGACATCCAGTTAGATCAACGCTATTGTTGAAGATGCTTTCCTTTTTTCTTTGTATAGTTGGGGCTTCTTTGTCTAAAATTAAGTGACCGTAGATGTATGGGTTTATTTCTGGTTCTTTGATTTGATTCCATTGATCAACCAGTCTATTTCTATTCCAGTACCATGCTTTTTTTATTACTATTGCTCTGTGGTATAGTTTGAGATTAGTGATGGTGATACCTCCAGATGTTCTCTTATTGTACAAGGTTGTTTTATCAATTCTAGGGTTTTTTTCCATATGAAGTTGAGAATTGTTCTTTCAAGGTGTGTAGAAAATTGTGTTGGTATGTTGATAGGAATGACATTGAATCTGTGTATTGTTTCTGGTAGGATGGTCAATTTTATTACATTGATTCTACCTATCCATGAACATGGGAGATCTTTCCATCTTCTAATATTCTCTTCAATTTCTTTCTTCAGGCACTTGAAGTTCTTGTCATATAGGTCTTTCACTTGCTTGGTTAGAGTTACCCACAGGCACTTTGCATTCTTAACATCTTCTGACAGACTAGGGAAGATAACTGAAACCCTACAGATTTTATGCACCTGACTAATAGCCAACAGTACAATGCAGATTGCACACATCTTATACACATTAATTTGACAATGAGTAACTTGTCCTTAGAACGGTAGAAGTTTGGACTTAGAAGCATTTTAAAAGCTGCTATAAGAATAGCTCAGCTCTCACTTCTGAAGACATTTGATTTCTGGCATATCCCTTGAAAAGATGAGAAATCGCTCATGAGCATAGAGAAGAATAAACCCTTTCTGGTGAAAATTATTTATGAGAAGAGAAAGACAAACATTAAAACATGCAAACAGCAATGAAAGGCAGTGAAGAAAACATGCATAATACTGCACCATGGACAATTTCCGAGTCTCCAATGTCTCATTAATCTCAACAAAGGGAATGGGGTGGATAAATACAAGCAGTGAAGTCTGCCGGTCTCTTCAAAACAAATCATGCAAAATTTAAGAGACTGTGTTTTGATACAGGATACCTCTTTTGACTATTAACACAAGGCACCAGGTACTTCTCAATTCCCAGAAATCATCTGTTAGTGTCTCAAGGAGTTTTACAAATTGATTCAAACAGTCTTCCAAGGGAACCCACTTCCATTAACAGACACTATCAGTGGAGTCAAAACAAACAGAATTGTGTAAAGTCCCAATGATTCCTACAGGAGTTCTTAGTGGATATTTTCTCCAATTTGTTTATGACTAAATTTGTATGGAGAGGTAATGTGTGATATATAGAAGACAACTTGCCAAATACTCAAGGAAAGCATTAGTTTGTAAGCCAAACATTAAGAGTAGAAACCAAATTATATTGTGACTTGGAAGTCTAGTCTGAGAGATGAAGCTCACTGAGAAGTGGGTACATATCTCACTGTGGAAGAAGAGAAGCCCACATCAAAGGGAGCAGTACTGTGGTGGTGAGAACAATAAAGGAAGAGTGGTGAATATTCTCAAAATATAATTTCAGTATGATATTTCCTTTAGATAAATTATCCACCAAATCTGGCCAGGTGAGGTATGTATGCCTTTATCTATATCATGCTTGAGGCAGAAGCAGGAAGATCCCCCATGGGTATAAGGATAGACTAGTATGCATAGCAAGTTTAAATCATCCAGGACTGTATAGTGAAATGATATCTCAAAAAAAAAAATTCCCCCGATTTTTTTTTTTTTTTTTGGTTTTTCGAGACAGGGTTTCTCTGAATATCTCTGGCTGTCCTGGACTCGCTTTGTAGACCAGGCTGGCCTCGAACTCACAAAGATCCGCCTGCCTCTGCCTCCCAAGTGCTGGGATTAAAGGCGTGCGCCACCACCGCCCGGCTGAGCGCCACCACCGCCCGGCTCCCCCGATTTTTAAATGTAAGATTTTTTTATGTTCCTCATCAAAAGACTACAGAATCATATATACATAACATAATCAATACACTGCTGTTGTCAACCCCACTGAATATAAAGAGATAATATATTACAGGATAGATTCTTAAATAATAACACTGCAAGAAAAATTGCCTATAAATAATAAACATGGATTATTCTGTTCTTCAGACTTCCCATGTTTCCCTGTTTCATTTATAGGATGATCCTATAAGGTAAGTGGTTTTATTATTTGCACATTACTCTTGAGAAAACATTGGCATAGGCAAGTTATGTTTCTTTCCTGAGTTCACTTAGGCGCACAAGCAAGCATTTGAGATCGACATGTGGCTTTTGAGGCAGTATTCTCAGTCCTCACACTTGCATATTTGGAAAGAATATACCTTAGAACCATGGCAATATCAACATCTTTGTGACATTTTACAAATAAGAATAGGTTGTGACTGTTTTAGACTGATTTATTCAACAGATTTTATCAAGAGTCAAGCCCACATTGTATTCTTTGGAATTGTCTCTTGGTGCTAGAACAAATATTGCTCTCTTCATTCACACTTATGTTCAGGTTGTATGACTAACCCCCTGAATGTGAATAGAAATTTTCAAAATGCATGAGGACTAATTTGCTCCTTTTTTCCACTCAGAGAAGTCTCCAAGAGTAATTCTAATTTCTAATGTCTCATGTTTTTGTTCAAAATTAAAATGTAATATAAAACTGTTGATGGCAGGTATAGTTCCACATGCTTATAATTCTAGCATTCAGGAAGCCAAAACAGGATGAGGGCTGAGGCCAACCTGGGTTACAGAGAAAAACTGTCTAAAAAAAGACAAGACAAAACAAAGGTTGTGGTGGTGACTGTGCAGCATCTATTTAAGGTATGATTTAGTTTAGAAAACTCATTTGTGCATGTTGGTAGTCAAAGCTATATGTACTATTGATAATATACATGTGAGTTATGTAGACTTTAAAAATAGAGCATAATATGAACAGTAAAAAAGTCACTTCCATGTACATCAGCATAATTTAACTTAAGGCTATAAAAATGAAATACATATTTTTGCTTGAAATACAGAGAAAAAAATCCTAGTCTTATGTAGAAAGTAGTTTGTTTTTCAATATGCAATAATTTAATAAAAATATACTAGGGAGCAGTATCTGAAGACCCATTTAAAATTTATTTTATTTTCGGTGCATGAACATTTTTGCCTAAATGCATGTATGTGCACACCTGGTGCCCATGGAGATCAGCAGAAGATTTCAGATCCCTTAGTCCTCTGAAAGAGCAACAAGTTTTTCAACTGCATAGCTATCTCTCCAAGTCTAAAATTCTAAGTTGTCAGCATTGCTTTGTGTAGCCACATCATATATGCACATTTATTTGTGTTCAGTCTTCTAACCATTAGTTTAAAATGCATAATAGTAGATTAGTAAACTATTATACACACTCTTTATAATTGGGACTGAAATAATCCTTAACCAAATCATAAATGAAACATCAATACATAAAACAACACAGCTAATGTCATAGTTAACTTCAGAAATCAAGATGACAGAAAACTAGAGACACCTGAGTAGAGGAAATCTCAGCTGAAGAACTACCCTGCTGCCATGACTTTGGTTCATTTTCTTAAGTACCAATTGATGCATTAGTAGGATCCAGCCCATTGTGGATGATACCATCCCATCCTTAAACAAGTGTACCTGGTATGTATAAGAAAGCCAGCTTTGCTAGAGAGAGACAGAGAGAGAGAGAGAGAGAGAGAGAGAGAGAGGAGAGAGAGAGAAATCCAGTAAGTAACATTCCTCCATTGTCTCTGCTGTAAGCTCTTCCCTTGAGTGTCCTCAATGATGAACTGTAACTGGTAAGTGGAAACAACCCCCTTTCTTACCAAGTGCTTTTTTTGCTCATGGTGTTTCTCACAGCAACAGAAACCAAACTAGAGCAACTAGGGTATGGGAGAAAGTGGAAGGGTACTGGAAGGGTGTAAGAGCATGCAACAGTTGTCCTAGTTTCATTCTTGCTGTGACAAGAACAAAAATCCCCTGACAAAGGTCACTTTGAGCAGAAGGTTTATTTGGCTTACAACTCCAGGTGCTCGTTCATCACTGTGGGGATGTCAAGGCAGCAGGAACTTGTTCAGGTAGTCACATCACATCCGTTGTGAATAACAGAGAAATGACTGCAGCGATGCCTACTATTGGTTTACTTACTACAACACTTACCACTACTTTCTTCTCTCTTGCTTAGACTAGGATCCAAAACTAAGGAATGTTGTCACCTTAGGTTTGGGCTGGGTCTTCCCACGCCAGTTAATGAAGGTAATCCTCTGCCTATGTGTTGAGGCAATCCTGATATAGATAAGCTGTACTTGAGATTCTTTTCACAGGTGGTTACAGATTGTTTTCAGTTGACGATGAAAACTACCATAAGTTCTGCTATAGTTGAAAATAGGGACAGTAAAAATATATCAGCAGTGTGGTATTAGAGATAAATGTTCCCTTAGCTGGAAGAAAGCTTAATTTGAACAAGAATAATGGGCAGAAGGATTAGGACCCAGCAGAGGAAATGGCATATGCAAAAAGCAGAGGAAGAGTTACTGAATTTGAAGACATAGAAAGAATGAAGGAAAATTGAGATATATGATGATTCCAGAGAGGGAGAACTGGGGATATTGAAAAGGTTTGCTTCTATGTTGTTTATTTCTTGTTGATTTTAAATGGTCATTTGGGAAGGAAGCAATGGATGACAGTATTAGATGTAGGTGTTATGTACACAGGAATAGAAGCTAAAATTTGGTCCTCAGCTGCTTCATTGGTTTCTGCTCAGTCTCTCAGCAGCTCTTGGCTCCTCCAGCACCTGAGGTCCCTATACAGCGTCATCTCCCTGTTCCTGTGATGGGCCTCCTCAATCCCAGTGACTGGGTGAGAGTTGTTATAAAAAGTGTCTCTGTGGAGGGTTAGAGAATTCTTCTGTTTTTCATTCTTGAGTAGTTGCTGTTGGGCTTCTCAGCATAGAGCAGTAAAGACCATTTCTCTCTTCCCTTCTCAGAAAATCATTCAAGTGATATGTGTGTTAGACTGCTGGAGATCTAAATATAGCTTCACTATTGACTACTTGAGTTGGAAAACAGAGCTAATACCTAGGGTATGATTGATTTTTCTTATATGATGGTATGAATGAAGTTTTACTTATCAGTATTAGTGACAACCCCATTGCCTCCCACCTACGCATGCACCTGCTTCCAACAGCAGTATAGAAGGTCTTTATCTGTGGTGCTAACTTTGTCCTTCAGAAGAGCTATGCTTAATTAAAAAGGAAAATTGGCAGAAAATATAAGTCAAGTCAGGCCAAATACTATCTAGAGTCATTTACCAACTAGATACCATTCCCTGTTCCTGGGAGAGAAGTGACAAGTTATGTGTGCTTACAAGTTTTATGCCAACTTGACACAGTTATAGTCATCTGAGAGGAAGAAGCCACAGTTGAAAAAATGCCTCCATAAGGTCAGGCTGCAGGCAAGCCTATAGGGCATTTTCTTAATTAGTGACTAATGGGGGAGGGCCTTGTCCTTTGTGGGTTGTGCCACCCCTGGGCAGGTGGACATGGATTCTATAAGAAAGTAGGCTGAAGAAGAATTGAGGATCAAACCAGTAAAGCAATGCCCCTCCATAGCCTCTGCCTCAGCTTCTGCCTCAGCTTCCTGCCCTATTTTAGCTCCTATCTGACTTCCTTCAATGATGACGAGGGATATAAAAATGTAAGTCAAATAAAGCCTTTCTTTCACAACTTGCTTTTTGGTCATGGTGTATCATGCTTCATCACAGCAACAGAAACCCTAACTACTAAGCCCATTTCTGGGTTGGTGGCCTTATTTCAGTCAAGTCTCTGTTCACGTCCATGGCCTGTCTGCCTCCAAAGTGCTTACAGGTGTCCATGGTGTGTGCTGCACAGGGAGCCACGTTGATGTTCATAAGCCTTCCTGGCGTCCAGGGCCCATACTTGTCTGAGTGTCCTGGGCTGCTACCAGAGACCACGGTGATGTCTGTGTCTGTGTTCCCACAGAGGGCCATCACTGGGCCTGTGGTCATAATGCAGCTGGCTCAGTGTTGGTGTCAGTGGCTTATGCTACCACCAAAGGCCCACATGGATAACTGTGGTGTGTGCTGCAGCCTGAAGCCATGGTGTCACCAGGGGCCACATTGATGTGGATGACCTGTGTTGCCACCTAGGGCCATGTACACAGCCGGGTTTATGTTGATGCCCATGGCCCATGTTGCCACCAAGAGCCAGACAGCCGTCTGTGCTCCAGGATGAAGCTATGTTAATATGTATGATCCCAGCTTCATGGAGGGACTTTTCTGGATCTGTAGCCCTACTACAACAGGGTGCCCTGTTTGTGGTCTGTGCTGATGCCAGAAACCATGGGAAGCCCATAATCCATGCTCTTGCTGACCATAAAGAGCAAAGAAACTAATTTAGCATGATGTTGATGATTGCAGAGTTACAGTGAGATAGCCAGGACATAGAAGTCTTCTGTGACAACCACTACCTCCACCCCAACTCCTACCATATACTTTTACTATTTAAAAATATTAAAAGTAGTAACAGCCTAAACAGAAAGCCACTGAAAAGAACTCTTAAAAATGTTGATAAGATGCTAAAATGTCACTCTCTATAATACAAGTCTTCCAGCAGGGGTATTCGAAGGGGAAGACTAAGCTCAATCTGAGAGGCAGGCCATTGATACCTTGACCACTCTCCAGTGAGCACATAGATATCACCAATTGGATTTTTTTTTGGGGGGGAGGGAGGTCACAAAGGTGGGAGTGGGTGGACAGGAAAGCACTGAGAAGTGAATGTGATGTGGAATCCTCCCAAATTTAATAAAAATATTATGTTAGAAAAAAATAAATAAAATAAGAAAAAGAAGTTTTAGAACACACACACACATAGAAACTACAACACCTGGTTATACTTTTTTTTTTTTTTTTTTTAGCTTGAAATAAGTGGGGAGCATCTAGGAAGAAGGAACTTCAATTGAGAAACATTCATTAGCTTGGATTGTAGGCAAGTCTGTGGAGGCATTTCCATGATTAATTACTGATGGAAGAGAAACTGGTTTACTGTGGGCAGGGCTACTCCTGGTATGTGGTCTTGGGTTCTATAAGAAAGCAGGCTGAGCAAGCCATGAACAAGAAACTAGTAGGCAGCAGGCCTCTATGGCCTCTGCATCAGCTCCTACCTCCAGTTTCTTACTGTTTTGCTTCCTGTCCTGAATTCCTTCAGTGATGGCCTACAGTGTAGAAGTATAAACCAAATAAATAACTTCCTCCCCCAACTTACTTTTGGTAACAGTGTTTCATTATTGCAACATTAACCATAACTATAAGACAGTACGAGAAACAGAGGTATTAAAGGCCAGTCCTCAGTCCCTGGAATGTTTTTTAAAGGTACAGGAGAAATTCTTTCCATAGTCTAGGAGCAAGCTTATGCAGTGGAATATGACCTCCATTGATATTTGTATGTATTTTCTGTTTTCTTTTTATTTTCTTTCCTCAATATATTCTGGAAGGTTTAGGTTCACCCTCCTCAGACACATTTAACTTAATAATATGTACCAAGGTGTATATTTCAAGCAACATGAACTTAGAATTCCAAGTGGCGTAATTAAATTTATATAGAATTTCCATTGTATATGAATAGATTCAGAATCACACGTCAACTTATCAAGAATTTCTGAAAGCCATAAATTATAGACTAGGTAGAGAATACATATTACAAAACTGAAATATTCTTTTGTTGTTTTATAAAACTAAAATATCCCAGTCATTTGATTTCACCAATGAAAACTCAGGACCCAGATGCTGAGGTGAGAGCCTGCCTGCTCAGAGAGGCAGAGAAAGCACCCAGCTGACCTTCCTATTTATCTGAAAACTCTAGAGGAAAAAGCCTAGTTCTAAAAAAGCTCAAAGCTAAAAAGCTGTTGCTTTTTCTCCAAACTGTCTTAAATACCCTTCAACTCATTGTCCCTCCTTTCTGTTCAATCA
The DNA here is from genome assembly GCA_907164525.1 of Lophiomys imhausi. Classification (NCBI taxonomy): domain Eukaryota; kingdom Metazoa; phylum Chordata; class Mammalia; order Rodentia; family Muridae; genus Lophiomys; species Lophiomys imhausi. Next base: position 24,333,048 of record CAJQZJ010009649.1, on the reverse strand, counting down.
CTGTCAGCTGGTTTCTTGCTCCGCCTCTTGACCTAGGGTTAATTTAATTTAATCCTGTGTACAGAAAGCTCTTGGATTACAGGTGTGTGCTAGGGCTGAGCAACACTACAAGTACTTGTTTACAGTAAACAGAAAATTCTAGGATTAAAGCCTGAGCCATCCCCAATTAGAAACAGGTTTTTACAGTTTCTTGGAGTTTGACAATGTGATCATGTACTCTGCAACATTCTTTAGAATACCTTTGTCTAGCCAGCTGTGGTAGTACATGCATGTACCTGGAGCAGTTGGGAATAGGAGGGAGGAGGATGGAAAGTTTGAGAATAGCATGGGATACCTATCGGGTGCCCTCCCAAAACCAAATAAACTTATCACCTTGTTGCCTCTGAGTGTGCCACAGCCTTGATCTACCTGTTTGGTTACCCTTCAAAGGATCAACTATCCAAATCTCCAGCCTCTGGGCGCCAGGAGATAAGCTTTTTCCGGGGTTCAGACAGCAGATGGCAGCAAAGGCTATGAGAGTGCTAGGCCATGGGGAGTTCACAGTATGCATCCCCCATCCCTCCCTCCTGGATGCAGGTAGTCAGGGACTGAATTCATGGTTTCAGTATGGCCACTTTCTCTAGGTTAGAGTAACTGCTGCCTCCCTGTGTCTTGCATCATCTGTGTCCTTCCCTCTGGATCAGCATCTCCTGAGTTCCTTTTATCCTCACCCAGCCTTTGTCAATAGCCTTTTCTTAATCACTACTAATCACCATCCTTCAGGTATGGTGATGTATGTAATGTATGTTTTGGAAAGGACTGAGTCACCACCCTCCGGATAAATGTGGGAGGGTGGAGTGTATCCGCTTTAAAATCACCTGTGCACAAGTAAGATTTCGCACTAAATGATATTGTTACTGAAGACCAGACCATTTGTAAGGAGGTTCTGTTGTAACTGGAAAACAAACACTAATACCATATCAGTAGTGTGTTGTTAAGGACAAAGGGTCCCTTAACATACACAACTTTCAGATGTGAGAAACAGTCTTCCTCAGAATGAGAGGCAAAGGGGGGAGGGGGGAGGAAGAGAAAAAGGGAGGGAGGAAAAAGGGAGAGAGTGAGAGAGAAAGAATAAAGGTCCATGTCTCAGTTTCTCTATAACTCTGGACTGATTGCTTGCCTTGTCTGACGTTTTGTACAGAAGATTTTGAGTATTAAGTAAGATAGATGCTGTCTTTCAACAGCTCATCATACTCCATGACACCTCTTTAATGCTCATTTTCTTATTATCCACAATGTGGCTTTCCACAGTTTTAATTACAGGCAGACAGCTGCAATCCCAAATATTAATTAGAAATTTCCATATTGTACACTATACACTCTCTTCTGAAGAGCAAGATGGAGCCATTTGTCAGATAGGTCATTTACTCTCCCCTTTGTCTAGTGTATCTATGCTATGTTCACTGTGGGTCACTGGTTCTTTGGTAACTATCTCGGTTATCAGATCCTTGTGAATAATGCAGTGCTTGAGTTCACCCTATAATAGTTTTGTAAATTAAAGTTTATCGTAGTTATGTGGGTTTATGAGAAACACTCTCTAAGGGCTCAGAAGCATTTTGAATGGTTTCGGAATTGACTGGGAGTGTAGGAATGCGTCCCTCATGGATGAGATAGGCCCCCACAATGCTGACTCACTGTTTTCTTTTAATGACTTGACTGGCTATTAGGTTAGATGATGACGTCTACTTCGTTCAGGATCATTTCTCATACATTCTAGTCCTTGGGGTAGGACCACAAAGTAAGTGCACTTTCCAATGCTGTCATTAAAGGAATGTAAGCAAGAATGGAACATAAGTGTACCTGTTTGAGAATGTCCCTTAAAAGGCAAAACATAAAAACCAAACAAAACTCCACAACGCCCATACAGAAGTGGCGATTTCACTAAGGCCACTTAGGTATGGCTAGGCCCACAGGGCAGGAATGTTCTCTGTTACACTCATTGTTCTGTCCCAGCAGGACCTGCCACAGAGTAAACTCTTACATTCTCATGACAGAAAGGAGCACGGAGGGGTGTGGCACAGAGTCTCCTTCTGCTTTGGTCCCTGAAGAGACACAATGTCATTTCACCATGCACATTGTCTGCCCTTTGACGGGGCTGGACATCTTTCCAATTATTTTCTCTGTCCAGTGACAAGGACTAATAGGAACAGACAAAAAGCAGCATCCATTCTCCCTTACTCATTTTGAGAGGTCTTTTTTTCGGGTCTCTTTTGATTTCTGCCTGCAAAAGACCACTGGCAAAAATCGTCCTCCTTGTCACCTCTGGAGCTGTCATCTTCAGAACACACAGCACTCTGTTTTCCCTGATTTCCACACCCTGGAGTTTACTCCTTCATCTTGCAAAGCAGCCTACTTTCTGCATCTGTCCTTTCTGAGTGCCCATATGTGAGCACTGGGCATTCTCTGTTCTAATAGCTCATCTTTTCTATTTGGTACATAGAAACCTTGTCTGTCAGAGACAGCACAGTCTCCTAGGACCAGCCAGCTTCAGTGTCCTCAGATTCAAGACCCAGATGTTGGTAAGGCAGAGTTCTGCCTTGAGCTGCTTTAAGGATTAAATAAGTGTTACATCCAAAGGGCTTAAACAGTGCCTGACATATGGAGAGCGATGCACATAATGATAACTCTTATTATTGGAAAGATTTCATCTTACAACAGAGATGCTATTACAAGTCTCAATCCACTGCAGCAAATTTGAAAATAGAGAGTTTAAACAGATTCCTCAAAATCAATTGGAAGACTCAACCAATACATTCACTCTGTAAAGCATTTTAAAACATCGTTTTTATAGATGCTAGTACTCTATTGAATGGTCTACATTGTCCTTATGTCAGAACACTTGATTTTAAGAAAACAATATTTCTGAGAAAATTTAAAATTTTTCTGAAAAATTTAATGCATGCCTTTCGTTTTTCAGTGCACAGCTTTTTTTTTTTTTTTTTTTTTTTTTGGTGGTAAATCACAGTCTTCATCAAGATGACTGTAGCCTTTGGTATCTCCCCCAAGATATGAATTTATATTAAAAACTAGGACACAGGACAGTTGTTTATGACAACAATATGTTTTCTGTCTTGTAGTTCATTATCTAAATATGCCAATTGTATATATTACATTAAAACAATCTAGTGTTAATGCAATCAGAGATTGGTGGGTTCACACAGCTTAAAGGTTCCTATGGTGGGAAACAAGGGTAGTGGAACTAGACCACCAACTAGATCTGAGGTGAATTATGAAGCCACTTCAAACAGAATAGATTACATTTGTGAACATTATGTTCACAAAACACTTTGATTGGAATGAGAGGTTAAACACTGACAAGAAGAAAACCTGATTTTGAATAAAAACAATCAAGGCTTTGAAAGACAAAAGGCAGACAATATTCAGATGAAATCAAAGACTTGGCAAATGAAAGGCATAGGCCAAATTGTGTGAGCCTGGGCACTCAAGTGAGAAGCCCGGGAAGGCCCCCTTCTGCTTTTCATTCTGGAAGGAGCAGCATCATCTGAGCATCCAAGCAAAGGAGCTTTCTCATACAAAATAAAGAAACAAAAGACCAAAAGGTAAACAAATGAATATATTTATTAACATATTTTAAGGTTCTTACTAAAGTTACATTAATTGAACAGTGAGTTGTGTAGCTTAACAGGTTCACTTGTATATTAAATTCAATAACAAAATGGTTTCTGCATCTTCTACTTTTCTATTCTCAGTGTAAGTTCCTAGAGACAATGATTTTCTGTACCTAATCCTACTGCTTTGCAATTCTAGCTAATAAGCATCTAAGAAAACTTCATTTAAATATTTAAAAACAAGAGAATCAAAATCCCTGCACTGGAAATGCTGAGGCAGGAGGAATTCATATGACAGGGTAGACTGGACTACATAGCTTGGGTTACCTAGTGTGAACTTCTCTCAATCTCTGCTCTTCCCTTATCCCTGCAAGTCAGTTCCCCAAATAAAAAAAAAGTCCATATAACAATATAAAGGATCTGTGTTCCAATTTGAGAAATAAAACACATCCACTGGGAGTAGGGATCTCAGATTTTAACTCAAGCCCTGCAGATAAGTAAAATAAAGGAATAAAACAGACCTACCAGCTGCAGCTGGAGTGGTCCTTCCCAAAGAAAGACACTATTCTCAGGTTGTGTCTTTTTATTTTTCTTAGTTTTGAACTGCGATAGGTGAATCTGTCACAGTATCTCAGAAGGTGAAGTCAATCCAAAGTTGATTCGTCAACTATAGGACTGTAACACTGCACAATTTCTTTTCCTTTGTGAGATTAGCTCCATTCAGAAGGGGGTGGCCACTTATTTTTCTATCTATGCAACTCTCTTTAACACTGAGTTGTGCTAATGATTTCTCCAGTCTCACTGATTGTCATAGTTCTTCCTTAGCAAGGCAAGGTGACTGAGGTTTTTAAATGGGGGTAAGACAGATAGGAGAAAGTGTGGGTGTGAGTGTTTGCTATACTGTTCATGGTTTCAGAGCTCCCTAAATAATTTCAGTTACTAATAAACAAGTATTATTTTTCTTCTAAAGACATAGACAAAATATTGAAAAAAAACAAGTAATATTTATGCAGCACGCACACATGCACACACACACACACACACACACACACACACACACACACACACACACAAACAAAAGCCTTCTGGTCTAAGCATTGCGATTTCTGTGAGTGCTATCCTGGATCACTAAAGCCTTACCTGTTTAAGAAAGATGGTATCATGTTGTCCCATGCATTACACTTTGTACTCTGAGAACTGCAAGTTTACCTAACAACAAAAGTCCTTCTACAGATAAGAGTTTGATGAACTATAAGGTGCGGAAACTAGTGATAGTGACAGAAATACCTTATTTAAGACATTTATTCTACCATGAAAACAGAAACACTGAAGAGGTTTTCCCCTGGGGCCCCTTGATTTGATAGCAGTCATTTTCCCTTCATTTCTTCCAGAGGCCCCTGGAATCAACCCAAACTGATAACGTCTATTCTTGAGAGACAGGGACAGAGATGGAGAGAAAGAGGAACAAGGGAAGGAATAAGGAGTCTAGAAAAATATCTTTGACAGCCATGAAATGGAAACTCTAGTGAAATTATTTTTCTGTACTATTTCTGCCTATAAAAAAAAAGCTATGTTATTTCACAAAGAGAATGTGAACTTGGAATTTTTACAACACAATTTTGCAAATGCCACATATCAATGATGGCATTTGTATTTTGACAAAATGGAGTTTTAGAATAGAATTCATCATTGTTGTTTGTGCAAATAAGGTAAGATGTGTGTACTATCACACATAAACAAATTAACACCACTATTGAGCATCAACCAAGTCAGTATAGGTAAGTGTCTTAGGTAATTTCACACAAGTTTCATCATGGGTAAATTCCTGCTTCGAATGACTGCTTTAGATTAACATTTGAGACTTACAGTGCTTGCTAATTACACTCTTTGAATTGATTTTCCATAAATATCCACTTAATGTGTTATAGCATCGATTGGAACAATTATAGAAGGGCCTGAAAATCAGAGATAGGCCAATGGAGGGAGGAATGAGGGTGAGATGTATGATGGTTTTTTAGCCTTCCTATTAAATGGTCACATGGCAGATGCAACAGCATCCTGACACAGTTGTCTGGAACACAGAACAATCACCTAAATATGTGTTTGTCATTACCATTTAGCATCCTTCCTGGCCAGTGTAGGAACACTAAACAAATACAGAGAATCTATGACCCAATTTATAAATTTGCAAAGACAATCAATATTTTCATGGTGTTTGCTTGGAGCTGTCCAGCACAAATGACCAGATGGTCTCAGAATCCACATTGCTTTCTATCCATTAGTTTTGAGAGTGTAGATATTTCCAAACATTAGCTAGTAAAATGGTGTATTTTAAGATCTCTAAATCCTACACTACAGGAAGCCATAGAATGTCAAGACATTTAATGGCAAAGCTGAAATAAGAATTTGGCTCAAGAATTCTTCCATGAGGAAGAACACTTAGTGGTACAAAGAACATTTTAAAAAAGAAAACCATATTTATTTTTATTCTATGTGCACAGGTGTTTTGCTTGCATTTCTGTTTGTGCATCATGTGCACTCAGTGGCCATGGAATCCAGAAGACTGAATCAGAACCTCTGGAATTAGAGTTTCAAATCGTTGTTGCCACCATGTGGGTGCTGGGAATGGAATCTAAACCCTCTGAAAGAGAAGCCAGTGACCTTTGCTTCTGCGTCTTCTTTCTCATTCCATGAGCAGTGCTGAGATATCAGTTGAGATGCTGATCCATCTCTTATTCTGCTATAGATTTCTGAAATAATTTTGTCTTTTCACAATGTGAATGGATAATTTCAAGATATATTTCGGGAAAAGTTAACTTGTAATAGAAACTCCTTGCCAATCATAGGTCTTGAGTATGGAATAAGGGAGATATAAAATCTTTACTCAATATTATCATCAACAGGAGAATGTCTATATGATGTAACACCATGTTAATGATCTTTACTTTCCTCATAATTGCAAATATTTCATACTTGTATCATTTCATTGCCTTAAATAATTAAGTTGAGCACTATATAATTCACTTTGCAATCTCCTCACTGATGAATAAAATACTTGAGAGCAGAAAACCTTCATCTCATTTGACCAATGAGAGCAACTAATCACGAACTGTATATTTCATTTAATAATATCAAATATTTGTATAGCATTGATGTTGTGATGAATATGATTATAAATCTTTTACAAAATTTATCCCATTATGATAATAGCCCAGTCCATGAATGTAGTGTTAACATCATTTTTTTTCAGCTGTGAATATTGAATGAAAATATGGTTATTCAACTTCCCTTAAGAAAACAGTGAGATGGCATGGGAGAGATTTATACCCAGAAATTGGCTTCAGAGTCTGGATATTGTAATTACCAAAGAAAGTTAAATATTTTTTTAAAGAATAACTTTTTATTTTAAAAAGGAAAATGAGTAGTTATATGTGTATTGAGGCACTTTGATATATCATAGTTTCTCTATTGTGCACTGAGGAATAGGGCAGCAGATGAGTCTAAGGGGAGGTATTATTTCAAATAGGGAAGTACACAACAAATTAGCCACATTAAACAGGGATGAGGGAAGAGTGTGCAGCCACAGTGCTTTCAAGTAGTTGAACAGAAAAAAAAAAAAACTCACTTAGGAAGCTACAATGAGGACAAAGGAGAAGAAGAAGAAGGAGAAAGAGAAATATGTGCAAAAGGCAGTAAAGAACATAATCCATAAGCATCAGAAAGACAAATAAAAACTCAATGGAGAAACAAAACAAAACAAAGCAAACAAACAAAAATGTATTTATTTGAACAACCAGGAAGTAACCTGCTCACAAATGATGAGAACGAGAGAGTGAAGTGTTATGAGCTACTTATGTCTCCCCAAATTCGTTTTTGAAAACTTTACCCTTAGTTCCTCAGAACATGAGTGTATTTCAAGACAGACCATTTGAAATCTTACCATAGTAAATGAGGTCACATGGCTTTAAACCAATGTGACTGGTTTGCTTACAAAAGAATAAGATTGGCAGCAACAGAAGAGAAGAGATATAAAGGCACACCAGGGAGATTACCAGGAACTAAGAGGAGAGAGATGAGAAGCAATCAACCAAAATTTAGCACTGTGATAGCTGATATTTGTTAGGACTGCATGACAATCAGATCATGTGAAGGTCGGCAATTTTAATAGATGTTGGTATTTGAAATACATTTGAAGAATGAAGGTGCCATAAGTTATGAAGTTAACAGAGGAAAGATCTTAATAGAAACAGGATTGAATAAAACTGAATGGAAGGAGGATTAACTCTGAGACTTTCTGGGATTGTGTGTTTATACCTAATTTATACACTCTGTGGAGCACATCTAAGCATTATGTTTTAAAGTGTTTGTCCACAGAATAAGGAGAATGATGAAACATCCGAAAGAAGTGCTCACTAAGCTGCCTTCCTAACACAGTAGGTAGATTTGACCAACTATATAAACTACCACTTTGGGTTCTAAAATCAACGATTCGATTATTGACTTTATAGTTGATAGAAAAGCAAAGAAAGCAACAAAGAACAAGATATATCTTTAGTACTATTCCACTCTGCCATGACCAAAACAAACAAAGAAAAAAATAAAACAACCAAAAAAACCCCACCACTTTTCAATATTTTGATATCAGGGGTTAATAAATTGTATGTTTTTATCTTTTTAATTATATTTATTTTTGTGTATACATGTATATACATACTTGTGTCACAGTATAAGTGTGAAGCTTAGAGGACAATTTTCAGAAATCACTTTACCCTTCACTACATAGGTTCTAGGGAAAGAATTCAAGTTTTCAGGCTTAGCAGCAAGTATCCTTATTTGTTATTTGTGAGCTCCCATCTGATTTTGTAAATAAAGTTTTCTTAGCACATGTATGAAAAAGCAAGATGGAGAATAGTAAGGAAAAACTGTCTATGTCACCCTCTGGCCTCCACACACATGCATGAAATAGTGAACCTACAAACATACATGAACATGAATTCATATGGCACACACATACATACACACAGACACCTATAGAAGAAGAAAAAAGAGAAACTTCTCACTAGATACAGATGTGAAAGTGAGTGGTAGCTGAATTTAGAAACTGTGAATAATGAATGCTTCAGAGCACAGCCAAAGCACTTCAGGTTCAGTTGAAGCATCATTAACTTTTCTGAGTTTTAGGACAATGCTCAAAGCTATGCATTGGCAGCAAGGCTGAAATTCTGGAAAGATTGATATAGTTCCTGTCTCTTCCTGACCCAGGTTGTCTTGCCTCCAAGATACCATCCCCTTTCCTTCATGGCTATACACTGACTAACTCCACAAAACTGTCCTTGTTCTAAAGTGTCACATCAATTCTATTTCTGTGACAGAAAATCAGCATAAGTTTTTAACATTTCTTTTAAAAAGTTGTTATCAGAGACCCTTCTTTTAAACATACCATTTGCCTGCCACATTTCTCTCATCCTGGTTGTTACAGATGTAGTTACTTAATTGTTGATAAAGTTTTCTAATCAGTAGAAAGCAATCTGAAAGGGTAACAGCGTATCTGATCACTGAATGTACATACACACACACACACACACACACACACACACACACCATGAATAAGGAAAAAGAAAATACAAAACCATGGAATAAGCCATTTCTTCTGCACTGCTATAGCTTCCTGTTCTACTACTAACATATATGATGCTCATGCAAAGCTAGAAATCTTGAAAAGGTTGTACTGGATGTTGAATTTGAAGCTGAGAAACAATAAATTCTTCTCTGACTCATTTTTGCCAGGTTAGTTACATTTAAAAGACAGTCATGATTCCTGATACTTCTATTCCTGTTTTTGCACTTCTTAGCTCCCTGCATTTACCAATTATGATAACATTTTAACTCATATCGGTAGTAGACATTTATTCTGATGTGAAAATAAATATTCATTCTTAAGTCTGTATTTCTCAAAGAATAACAAGTACCAATCAGGAGTCTCATGGTCTGGGTTGAGAATGGCAGCATGGTTAAAGGAAATTAAACCTTCCCAGAGTGCGTTCTTTCACTTTTGGGAAGAAACTACAGAGTGTATTTTGTATATACTTTTTTCAACGTTAGCTCATCTATTCACATGTTAAAATAATGAACTTTTCATCTCAATATCCCCAATCTTTCATCATTAACCATACAACTTTTGTTTGGTTCCTTGAGCTGTGTTTATTTTTACTGGGCATTAAGAAGTCTCACAAATCTTTGTGAAATAAGATATGTCCCCTTAGGATACACACACAGAGATAACAGATAAAATTCTCCTTGATATGTGACAGAGACAAAATGTCCAGGAATTCACTTAGATGACAACATATTTATCATTGAAATTCCACATTTGGTCTGGAATGACATAGAATATGGGGTACTTTCTTTCCAACATATTATCTTCAAGTCCAGCCACTGGGAATTCTTCAAAAATACTTCTTATGTATCTTCCATTCATTTCTGGTATCATCTGAAAACTGCAAATTAATTAATCAATGTAGTTATTAGTAAGTATAAACTGTAATATTAGGCCGGCTACTCCATCGGCCACTCAGCCGGCCTAATATTACAGTTTATACTTACTAATAACTACATTGATTAATTAATTTGCAGTTTTCAGGTGGCACCCCACATTGGGGGCCATATGTAAAAAATATAGCTAATTAAACTATTTAACCAATATTTAGATTATTGTTGATTGATTTGGAACAATTAATCTTTAAGCAGACATTATAAATGAGTACACAGACACCACGTGGATTTTACCAAGCCTTGGCTTGAATTGTGCAATCCTAGTCCATCTAAGCTAGCTCTTAATTCTATTACCCAATTATGACCCCATATGTACATACGTCCCCTTGGACTGCCATTCTCCACGATATTCCGATGTTCCCGGCCATGTGGAATGAGGTTCCTTTTTCTAACCCATGGTGTGTGCCTCCTTCCTGCTGCTCCTGGCTGGAATGAATTCTTCTTCCTGCTGCTGGCTGGAAAGCTTTAATCCTCTGTCTAAAATTCAGGCTTCCTGTCCTAATCGCAGGAAGTACCGCCTTTCTCTGTCTTTGCCCAATCTCAGGCCTCGGCATTTTTTCAACCAATCAGAGTCAATGTAAGTAACAGGCAGCAAGCAGGACCAATTAATTAACATTTAGAATGCTTAACACTACCCCACAATCATCAGTTCCAGATGTAATACCACTTCACTCTCATTGTCAGACCACACGCACAGTGTCATTCTCAGGTTTGCTCACATAATCAATTATAGCAAAATAAATACATTAAATTAACGAATGCACGCATGCGCGCGCGCACACACACACACACACACACACACATACACATACATGCACCTGATAATCTGCGCGCTCTATCAGGGAACATCTCTGTATTCACATTTTCAACCAGACCTCAGAAGTTCCTTCTTTCTAGGGGCCCCTAAATGATAATCAGGTTTAAAAATATGACTTTGTTAAGAAAACTCTTTGAATGCCATATTCTGCAGATCTCTTGAGGTTTTTGAAGAGGCCCTATCTATCTCTTATATTAGGGTAAGCAGATGTTGCTTGTCTCTTAGCAGCTTTATTTCTGATTAGCTTAGAAAATAACTATAGTAGATTGTCATAGTACCTAATACAATGACAGGCTTTCATGACTATTAGTTTGCATTTCTTAATTATCCTAAACAGTTTATGACAATTAGTAGCAAAAAGCCGAAACTTCACATTTCATTTTTTTTTCTTTACCCCCTAACCCTTCCATCCCATTTCTCTGGAGTGGAGTGTCCCTATATAACAGTTCCTCACCTCAGTTCAGAAGCTGTGTGAGGGCCAAGAGCCTCCTCATACATTGGGGGTTCACGAGGCAGTACCACAAATGAAAAGTGTCTCATTGCCCGGGAGAGAGAACTACAACACAAACAAACAAATAAGCAGACAAACAGATAAAAAAGAGTAAAAAATAGAAAAAAATAAAAATGAAAAAAAAAAGTCTATGTCCATGTTCCCTTTGGTGTGTTGATTATAGTACCGATATCCTCTACTATATAGCTAAAATCCTACTATAAGTGAATAGATGCCATATGCATCCTTCTGAGTCTGGGTTAGCTCACTCAGGATGAGCTTTTCTAGTTCCATCTATTTGGCTGCAAATTGCATAATTCCATTGTTCCTGATAGCTGAATAATATTCCATTGTGTAGATATACCACAGTGTTTTAATCCATTCTTCGGTTGAGGGGCATTTGGGTTGTTTCCAGTTTCTAGCTATTACAAATAAGGCTGCTATAGACATAGATGAGGAAACTTCCTTATGATTCCATGAGGAGACATTAGGGTGTATACCCAGAAGTGGTATGGCTGGGTCCTGAGGTAAAGCTATTCCAAGTTTTCTAAGATATCACCATACTGACCTCCATAGTGGTTGCACAAGCCTGCACTCCCACCAGCAATGGAGGAGGGTTCCCTTTCTCCACACCCTTACCAGCATGTGCTGTCATTTGAGCTTTTGATCTTAGCCATTCTGACAGGTGTGAGATGGAATCTCAGAGTCCTCTTGAGTTGCATTTCTCTGATGATTAAGGATGTTGAGCATTTCTTCAAGTGTCTTTCAGCCATTAGGGATTCCTCTTTTGTGAATTCTCTATTTAGCTCTGTCCCCCCATTTTTTCATTAGATTATTTGGTTTCTTGGCATTTAATTTCTTGAGTTCTTTGTAGATTTTTGATATTAGCCATCTGTCAGATGTGGGGTTGGTGAAGATTTTCTTAACTTTAGATTCTTTTTATATCGAGACATATCAACTCCTGACAGCACCCCCTATTCTACTCCAAGTAGAAGATGAGCATCGAAGAATCTCCAATGGGAGATGATTGACTTAGTCGCAAGACTATCTTTTGGCAGGAAAAACCCCTTGCTCCAACTGTAGACAGAATGCTGTCCAAAAGGGCCAAAACTTGGAAGCAGGTAAGTCGACAGCCTAGCTCTGCCAAGACAGGTCAGGCAAGTCCTTCATAACCCCTGCTCTACAATCAATGTCTGTCAGAGAAATGGGGCCAAATGACTGAAGATCGATGCTATAATGTATGGAGAGAAAATGGGTGCTGTCCAGGCAGCCACTGGTATGTCATTTCTTAGTTTTGGAAGCTGCAAGTCCTGTACTTCCTACACAATCAGATATATTTATCCCTCTCATGTCTCTGAGGTGGTTGAAGAATTGATAGCTAGAATCTCATAATTAAATTTTGAGTTGTTTAGGAATCAAGTGAGTGTTATGGATCTAAGAAGATGTTTTTAAAATTGTGATGCAAGTTAGTATAAAAGCTGAGTCAGATATAGAACTTTAAACTCATGGAGATGGTTAGATAGTAGAATGTTAAAGTCAGGTGCCAAGTACATATGACTGCACATTGGGAATGTACACTAAGCCATACAACCCTCATAACTGTGGCCTAATTACCTCTGTTGTTTGTATTGTATTTATTATTATAAGAGAAAGAGCCATGTGTTAGATTTAAAGCGGGAGTTGTTGGGGGAAATAAGATATACCTTAAACTTAAAAAAAAGGGAAGAGGATGGGGGGTTGAGGGTGGGAGGGAGGGACTGGAGGGGGAGTAGGGAGGGGATTGCAATTGAGATGTAACTTGAAGAAATAAAAAATAAAGTAAAAAAAATTATGACTTCGTTAGGATTAAGCCATAAACAAGGTCTTCCCTGAATCCCCAGTAAGTTTCCTAAATTTGAAAGCCTTTATTCAGATCACCAGTATCTCCCTAAAGGAGTATGCCTGCTATTCATCTGGATTTCTTTTTCAATTTGTCATGGATTCTACTGACTTAATTATGAGAAAATCAGTCACTAAACCACTTCCCAAGGATGGCAAATTGTTTAGATTCATTACTTTGATGTCTTTGACTCTTTGTCTACCAGACTTTCATACATAAACATTGCCCTAACCAGTATAATACTGGCCATTGGATCTGCTTTCTTTACCAGATCTTGCAGAGATTATTGGATTTCAGAAGAAAATCTTTTGTACTGCTTGAAAAATCAAGTACAGTAGACAAGGAACATTGTTTATCTGAACTTCTATGTTCTTTCAAAGTGTTTCATTGACATATAGTAGCCACTCAGAAGTTGTCTTTTAGCCTAGGTGAATATTGAACAACATGTAGAAATAATTGTCATTATAAAAATAAAACTCAAATCTCAATATAATAAAAATGGGCAATTAAGCCAGTAAATTTATTCATGAGAAAGTTTTATATACCAAACATAGTGGTTAGCTACATTTATGTAAAATAATGTGTTTTCCTTCAGCATGAGTGACGAAACCAGTTATGATATATTTGTATTATTCTTATATCATTTTATACTGAAGAAATTTGGATTCATGATTACTTCTTCAATCATTTTATACTAACTACAAATTTAGAAGGCAAAATGTTCATATATTAAATTATATGTTGTGGAAAGCAACAGATGATTTGCTTTGGATAAGACACCTAGAATATCTTGATTTAATTCTTACATAGTCTGGTCTTTGGAAGATTTATGATTATAAAATTATTTTATAGAAATACAGTCCTGACAAAATGGTTTCTGTAGTGGTCATCTTCAAGACATATATTTAATTGTGAAATCAATGTTTTCTGAACATTATCACAACTCTATTGATTAAAACACCATAAATCTATACTCTTTCAGATTTAAAATCTAGATGTATGAAATAAAGACATCAAATTTCATGTAAAACTCTAAGCAAACCCTTGCTTTCCTCTTCCTGGCTGAAGTAACATTGCTGCTTCTCTTCACTCAAGTCTCATATCATCTGCCTCTGCCACAATCTTCACAGAGTGGCTTTTCTATCATGTGTGTTATATAAGTTTTCTTGTTGATACTCGAAGACAGCTGGTAAAAATAATTTATAAAAGAGAGGAAAGATTTATTTGGGTTTACAACTCCAGGAGGTACTGTCCATCATGGTAGAAAGGACAAGGCAGCAGGAACAGGAGGTGCTGATCACATTAAGTCCACGCATTAGAAACAGCAATGCATGCATGTTCTCAGTTTTCTCTTCATTCAGTCCAGAAGCCTAGCTGATGGAAAGATGTCAGACAGAAGCAAGATTGGTTTTCCAATCTGAATTAACCTAATCCAAATAACCCCTTACAGACATTATCATACTTGAGTCCATCATATTGATAATCAGGATTAGCCATCACATTTATATGCCATGTTTACACTTCTATAAGGACATCACTATTAGTCTCACCTAGATCCAGTATGATCACAACTTAATCACACTGAAAAAGAAATTGTTGCTAATTAAGATCACAGGCACAGATTCAGGAAAACATAACTGGACCATTGTTTGGGTTGGTGGGCATACATTCCATATATAAAAATCCATATTTCTTTTTTCTTAATTTTTTAAACTTCCATGTTTGATGCCAATATTTCTTTGTTACTTCCACATATTTTCCTTTTCCAGACAACAAAATATCCTACAGACCAATTTAACTTCCCTGTACTTCCCCAGATGCACCCTTAATTTAGGCATATATATCATTAATTTTATATTTTATATCATTACTCTTAAGAAGTCTGGAAAAGTTATCCTTTAGGAGTAATTTGCTTTCTCAGACTATGAATAGTGCAGTGAGAATTCCTCTAACTTTTGTCATAACCCTAAATCAGCTTTCTCATAGCATGCTGTGAATAAATGAAAATTTGGTAAGAAATATTTCTTACTCTGTATATATCAATTCCCCATTGCTTTTAATGAATCCTCATTTATGCATTTTTAAAAGTTAATTTTTTTAAATATGTGTAATTTTAATTGATATATAGCAATTGACATACATTTATGTGGTACTATGTGATATTCCAATACCCTTATGTACTGCATGGATCAAACCATATTGTTGACATATCAGTTTCCTCAGGCATTAATGTTTCTTTATGTTAAAAGCATCCCTAAGCTTCTTTGTACTTCTGTAGAACTATTCAGTTCATCTATGGCCACCACAATTGTCTACTGTGTTGTAGAACAATGGAAGTTACTTCCCTCATTCAACTGTTTCTCATAATTCTTTTTTTTTTTTTTTGAGACAGGGTTTCTCTGAATATCTCTGGCTGTCCTGGACTCGCTTTGTAGACCAGGCTGGCCTCGAACTCACAAAGATCCGCCTGCCTCTGCCTCCTAAGTGCTGGGATTAAAGGCGTGCGCCACCACCGCCCGGCTTCTCATAATTCTTAAATATATTTTTCTACCCCTAACCACCATATCCTACCCAGATTCTGATATTGTCTACTTTATGCTCTGCTTCTGTGAGATGAAGCCTTTAGCTTCTTCATCTAAGTGACATCATGTGATGTTTGTTTTGTATTCCTGGTTTATTTCTTTTAATATCAAGGTTTTTTTCTTTGAAGTTTAATTGCTACCTGATGCAAGTAATAAGCAGGGTATTCATTAATTGTGTGTTGCTGTATTCACCAAAGTTCTTTTAAAGGAACAGAACTGATAAAATGAATGTATACTTATTAACAGGAAATGTATTAGACTGGCTTACAGAATATTGCCTGGGTAGACTGACTATGACTGTCACGTACTGACGAGGCTGATGATTAGTAACTGTTCAGTCCACAGTGCTGAATATTGCTTCAGTCCCATTCTGAGGCTGAGAGTGTGGAGGATTCTTGGAGAGCTGATGGTTTTCAGTCTATTTTGGAATCCTGAATGGTTTGGTTCTAATATCAGGGAAGAAACCCACCAGCATAAGAGTATATGAACTTGCCAGAAAGAGTGAGGGCAAGCAGGCAAAATCAAAGTTTTCTTTGTCTATCCTTTTATCTGGGCTGCCACCAGCATATGCGCCCAGATTTATTATAGGTCGTCCAGCTTCAATTTTTAAATTAAAAATAAAAATTCTCAGAGTACTGTTTAACAGTTTGTGTTTTACATGATTCCAGATGCATCCAGAGAATCAAGATCAGCTATCACACTTACTATGATAATATACCTTAACCAAAAGCAACTTACAAACAATAGCATGTATTTTGGCTTCTAGTTCCAAAGCAATAAGAGTCTATCAATGTGTGGTGGTGCACGGCAGCAAGTAGCAGGCCTGGTGGCAGGAACAGAAAACTGCAAGCTCACTTCTCAACTACACACACAGGAATCAAAGCATGAACAGCAAGTGCAGTAATGATACAACCTCTCAAAGTCCATCCGTACTAATCGTCAAGGCTGCAACTTGTAAAGGTCCCATAGCTTCCCACGGAACAGCACCTTCAACCAGGGCTAATTGCTCATATGTGACCATGTGGGGAACATGTCTTATTTAAAACACTATAGTTGCATTTTTTTTTTTTTACGTATTTGATATACTGAGAGCAACAAGAGAGCACTTATTTCTACATGGCAGTGGATTACTAGTTCTTCAGGTCAGGAAAACAAACTTCATAGAAAGGAAAATATGAATAACTTGAAAAATTTTCAAGCTGCCTTGTATTGTTAGTTATCATGCTGCCTTTCTTCCACAAATGAAAAAAAATAAACAGCCACAACAGAATGAAATTATTTCTATGTCAAAAACCAACAATGACTTTAGTGTGTATTAATGGCGTCGTCCTATCCAGGTATCTTTCATTTTTTTTTCAGATATTCTCAGGCCTAATTTTGAGTCACACCATTTGTCCCATTGTTCAAGGAAAACTTCAAATTCCAGTCTGTGTTTGTTTTCTGTCCTCCTATTGTCCTTACAGTCTACAATGCATTCTACCTCCTACTTACTAGTGAATATTGCTCTCTGTACTAATTATAGTATTAAGAATTTCCATCATATTAGATTAATATGTCAGATTCATAGAGTCTTCTACTTCTTTGGTTCATCAAATATCTGTTGCTATTGTTTAAAATATGATTCCCGCAGTAATAGTATAACGAAATTTAGTGACTATACTTTCTTTGCAATAGTAAGAGTTGGAAACCAACATTCAAATATGTCCAGTCATGTCTGTAAATTGAAGTATTGCATTAGCAGCAGGAGTCAGAAAACTAAATGGTGAAATTAAGATGTATACGTTGATGGCTTTGTAATAGAATCACTCTGCTGTTCTGATCTCTGGGTTAGAGTTGACTCTCAGAAAAAAATAGCATCAGAGATAGTTTTCACAAATACTCTTTTCCTGTTCTTCACTATTTCCTTTCACTTGTAGTCTCTGAATGAAAAGAATTGGAGTCAGTGAATATCAGTGAGTCTTACCTGTTGCCTCTTTATGCAGCTGATCACACTGTTAAACTTTAGCACTTTTTCTAAGCATCATGATGATTCCATATCAAGACACATCTTAAGTATCTAGGACACAGCAGTGGGAGCAGACATTCTTCTCTTTTTTTCAGCAGGAGGCAGTTTCATTTCAAGAGAACTAGAGATATGAGGGTTGGTCCACATGTTTCCAAAAGCACCCTTTTATTACATAATTCTGTGCTCATTAAATCTCTGTGTAAGTTCAGTGAGATGCTTTCTACCAATAAAGAGGACAACCATATCTCAAAGCAGACCACAGGTAATATTCAAGAACAATTCTGCTACTGTTTTTGCCAATTCCTTGAATAATTCTGATATGGGATTAATTATGCCTCAAAATTAAAGATATAGTTATAAAATAAAATATTATTTTTATTAATTAATAAAATAAGCTATTAATTTATTATGTTCTAATTAAATGTCAATGTTAACATTTAGAAATCTGAAATATAAATGCATGTATCTTTATATTGACAGTGTGTTTTCCTGTAAATGCTATGAAGGACTTAAAATGATTCCAATCAAGAATTTATTATTTAATATAATTTTAATTGAATTATTAATCATCTACATTTCTAATTAAAATTTTCCTTGTGTTATGACATTATTATACCAAAATAGAAGAGATGATACTTCTAC
Organism: Lophiomys imhausi; assembly: GCA_907164525.1. Taxonomy (NCBI): domain Eukaryota; kingdom Metazoa; phylum Chordata; class Mammalia; order Rodentia; family Muridae; genus Lophiomys; species Lophiomys imhausi. The sequence continues at coordinate 24,314,473 of CAJQZJ010009649.1, read as the reverse complement.
TACAGAAGATTTATTGAAACATGACAGGTGCTAGCCAAAAACAGGGCCAGACTTTGGAACAAGTCCCCAAAATGACCAGAAGCAGGGTAATGTAGCAGTTGGACCAGACTAAAGAGCATTTGTTACACACCTTAGGAAAGGAAAATACAATGACCTACATGACAGAGAAATGTGTAATGTGAAGCAGAAATAAACAGAATCAAGTGAATCATTGCAATGGGGTACATTCCAGACAGAGAAGCAGTTCTTATTTCTAGATAGCTTTGGTTTAAAAATTTATTTGTGGACAAGGGACAGTGGCCTGAGAGACATGAGATTTAAATCAAGGTTTCAAATCAATATATGCAACTGTTACTTTGGTTTTGTAGCCTTTAACTGACTAATATCCCTCTTCCTCCCCTTCTTACTCTCTAGTCTTTATCATTACATATGATAATCAATATTTTTCTATTCAGCATTGTTAATTATTTTATTTAATAAATAAGATAGCTTTTAGTTTATTTGATTTTGTACTAAGAAATACTACATATCACCAAATTTATTATATATGCAGGTCATAAATAGGTATGTTTTTTAAAAGTACTTAGACATTTGATATAGAAATCATATTTTTGTATTTGTGAGACACTGCCTGAAGCAAGAAAGAATAAGAACAGATAAAAGAAAGAAAGCAGAAGCCAAAGAGTTTACATGTGTAGGTGGTAGGAAAATGAATTTCTTATACTTTCTCAGATTCTTAAAAGGCTTGTTTATGAATATATTTATATCAATGAGATCAACTAGAAAATAATTGTAGTTATATATGCATAGAAATGCCCCAATAATTAGGTCCAAGGAAATACCTGGTGATTGATATTTATGTAACAAAGATCAGTTATTTGGATTTACTTTTGAATATGAAAGTCTTTACAATAGCAGAATCAAAATACATAATAACCAAAAAAATGGATTTTACTTGTTTTTAATGATTTGTTTATTTTTATTCACTTGCGTTGGTATTTTGCCTGTAAGTATATCTGTATAAGTGTGTCAGATCCCCTTGAAATGGAGCTACAAGCAGTTGTGAACCACCATGTGGGTGTTGAGAATTGAACTCGGGTCCTCAGGCAGACCATTAGTGTTCTTAAATGATGAACTATTTTCCAGCCACTAATCTCCATGAATTTTAAAACAAGGAAAAATAATTAATACTTAAGAACAATAGCTTTCTTTATGGGGTATGTTGAAGCATGAAAGAAGAGAAACAATAAGAAACTTCAAGGGTACTAGCCAAAAAAAAAATGTACTTCTTAAATTTGATGCTACATTCTTATCTTTTGCTGTATATGTGATGTGACATTTGTTTTTTCTCTATATAAATAATATACAATAAATTTAAATAACTAACATGTGTTTGATAACACTCTCCATTCTTGTATTAGAAGGTTGTTTTAAGGATAAAATAAGCCAGTGAAAGTCCACTCAAATATATACTAGGAATAAATATTCAGCAGTCAGGAAGAACAATAGTTGATTCTAGAGTACTGGTAAACCTCAAGGCTGTACTCTTTGCAGTGTGCTTGAACATGCTGCTACATTCATTAATGATGACATACACTCTCTGCTTGCCTCCAGAGAGCAAGATTTCATCCATGCTTCTTTAAACTTTTACCAGAAGCTCCCATAGAAATCTATCTGCTCAGTGCTCATGTCAGGATCATGTTAGCCTTCTCTCACCATGTCCAAATTGCTGAGATAAACACGAAGAAGGAAAGATTTATTTCAGCTCACTGTTTTCTCTTATTTCATTGCTTCTGCCTTGTTGTGAGACAACTTCTTCATGTAAGGGAATATCAAAGGAAAGCTGAAAAGCTGCTCAATTTATATCAGAGAGAGAGAGAGAGAGAGAGAGAGAGAGAGAGAGAGAGAATTGCTAGGGATTAGAAACAAAATATACCCCCCAAAAGCAAATCAACAAAGGCTTACTGCCTCCAATAAGGTTCTACCCTCAGAGTCTCTACTATATGCCACTTAACACTATTAGTTAGAGGTCAAATTAGTGGTCAAGACATTAACAAATACCCAGATTCCTGGCATTTTAAAAGCAGACAACATGGCCTCCTTTCTCTTCTTATTGTTTTTGACGAGCTATTCTATCTGATCTCTGTATTCCTATTAAATATTGATTTTATTTCATTCTCAGTTTTCCACTCAGGAAATTATTTTACCATTAATTGGTTTTATCTGAAATATCATGGCTGTTATCTTTTAGTTATTTTCTTCATATATGATCATTGAAATACACAGAGATTAGAGGTTTATGAGAGATAAAACAATAATGAAAAAACAGCAAAGAAATCACTTGTTTTATTTTTTTAAATATCAAACTGCTTTATCACTTTATAATCTCTTGTGTGTAAAAGCTTATTTTTCAAGAGTTCCTCTGATTACTTAATGTAAAAAATCTCCACCTTATTTCTTCTTGCTCTCAGAAAAACAACCAAAAAACTCCACTCTGAATAATGGAAGTAAGTACACATATCACAAAAGGATATGCATCAAAATTCTTTCCCTGCCACTCCTACAACCAAATAAGTAGCCTAGAATGCCAGAGCTTGACATGAATCTCAGTGTTTGAGAAGCTGAGGCACGCGGAGCTCTGTGATTTGGCAGTAGATAGGTTGCTCTACACTTAGACTTCCAAGCCAGCCAAGGCTGCATTGTGAGACATCGTCTAAAAACAAGAACAAAAAGGAGAGTGGCTGCAAGCTCAGTTCTGGATTGTTAATTTGCCTTCTCCTGTCTCTGTTACAGTTTTGCTTTCTACAAACCATTTCTCCACTTTAGAATAACTGTAACTTTCAATGCATAGAGTTACAAAAGTTATGTAATTATCATATCTTTATAATGTATCTCTTGTATATAAGATAGAACATTCATTCAATTTTAGTTTTTGCACCCTAATCATAGGTGAAGAAAGAAGCCCAAAGCAGTACCTAAAAAACAGAAATGGTCCACAAATATGTCTCTATTAATATACCTATCTCTTATGACTATATCTGCCTATGTCTCTCAATATGCTCAGCCATTCTTCTTCCATATCTCTGGAGAGAAGTACTGAGAAAGAAAACAACTTAGACATGTGCCAAGTGATGGAGAAAGTGATCCTTGATTCCCAAATCTCCAAAATAACATATTTACTTAGCATGAACAGTGAACTCCAAAAAGTTCAAATTATATTTGGTTTTGATATTTCCTGGTGTGTATCTTGACTTTGAACAGAAATTCTGAATTTCATATTCTTTTATTAAGTGGTTCAACCTATCATATCTCTTTCTCTCTATTTCTCCTTGCGAGAGAAGGCATTCTAAAGCAAGTCCTGCTGTGTATGCATAATAAAAGCCATCCAGAAAACACCATTTTAACAGATCATTAAATATTATTGCTTGGAGTTAGAAACCAAGATTGCAAGATTGTATATCAAACATTTTTATTCTTTTTGTTTTAATTTTTCTATTAAGATACTTAACAGGAAGAACCTGCCATTACTAAAATAACAAACGCTCAAATAACTTCTCCATGAACGGAAATTAAATACAAACAAATACAATCCTTTGCATACTGTCTCAGATTTTTTTTTTCTGTTGAGCAAAAAAATAAATTGCCTGGAATGTTTATGTAATTTTCTGTCTTGATCTCCTCACTATCAAATCAAAGCTGACAAGCACTATCAGAATAAACATATCCTCGCTAGTCTTCTTTCTTATTCCTAATATGGAAAGGCAGCCTTTGCTGTACTCCGTCATTGCAGTATTCAGAGGTAAGGGGAGATTCTATTTGACTTTTATGAGGATAAAGATGGGACAATATACCAATGAGATCCTGAGGCCACAGCTGTCAATAATTGCAGCATAATTATTCCTCCCTTGATAATGACCATTTTCTTTTAGGATGAAAAATGCACACAGTTTACTCTTGGAGCATACAAAGCTACTTCTTTGATGCTATTTTTTTTTTTCAGTTTTTGATGGAATTTGCATTCTGTCTTGTGGGCTGGTACTATCCTCCTAATTATAGAAACCATCATTTTATGGAAGCAATGAGAAAAGGTGGAGTTGAAGATTCAAAGGCCACTCATTAAGATGCATTCTGTTGGTACTGCAGTTCTCTGAAGTCCCTGTGGCCAAGCTCCCAGGTAATTCCTTCTCAGACTGGGTCTTTCACAGTGACAGAATATATAGGACCAATTGTGAGAGGTGACACCAGTTGGTATTGACTGAGCAAAACTGTTGTAAAAGTAATTACAAATGGTGGCTTTGGTTTAACATCAAATGCAATTACTATGTCACAATTATGATAATGATCAGAAATGATGTTTTAACAGACAAAAGAAAAGTAGATTAATAATTGCTGAGAAAGTTGAGTATAATCCTAAGAAACCTACAAGAAGCTCTTCCTTTTTTCAAGAGTCTGTTCAACTTTTATTTCCAAAAATCAAATTTCTGTGACAGAAACAGACTTCCTTAACTCATTATAATCTATGATTTCTTCAAAAGTTAAGGTCATTTCAGTATTTCATTCAGTAGTTTGTTAAATCAAAAAATATTGTCCTTATTCATGGCATGTGATATGTGAGCTATATAGTATATAACAGATGCTGAATGTTAAATAATAATGTTGGAAGCTGTAAATAAAATGTAAGTTCTATCATGCATTGGAGAGATTAAAGGAAAATTAAGAAGAAATGGAACTGATTTATTATTTACAATAAAGGAGAAACTCACCGACATGATATTACCAAATGTATGAGAGAAGATATTATAACATCTATATCATACCTTCATGTATGCAGTGCATTTGAAGATTTGTTTATTTACTTTTAAATATTTATTGAATATTTACTTTGATACTTTTGTCACTTTCCACAATATAGAATCATTTGGGAAGAAAGTTTTAATGAAAGATTGTCTGGAATGGGTTGGCTTGTGGCTATTTCTGCTGGGGATTATGTTGGCTACATTAATTGATGTGGGAAAATCCAGCCCACTGTGGGTGATACCACTCCCTGAGTTTGGGTCTGAATGCATCAAGTGTAGAAACTGGCCTGCCACAAGTACACATGATGAGATTGTTTTTTTTTTTTTTTCTCTGCTCTTGACTGGGAATGTTACTTGCTTTTTCAAGTTCTTGCCTTGATTTCTCTGCAATGGTGGGCCAACACTACAAGAGAAATAAACTCTTTCTCCCTTAACATTGATTTTGTCCAGGTATTTTATTGCAGCCTCAAACATGAAGCCAAGCACCGATTTTTAGACACAATTCCTTGAAAAACATATTTAAATCAATATTTTACATATATATATGTAAGGATCCAACATAGGAAGAGTTTCAGTAACTTGTGTACACTGAAACAACTCAAAACTTCCAGCACACATCCAGACTAAGACATCTGACTTCTCCAAGATCCAAGTTTTTCTTGTGAGAACCAAGTGTTTCTTCTGATGCTTGGGGGCATAATTATAGCATCTCATAAGCTGGTGAAGTGAAATTCTTAGAAGTTGACAAAAAGTGAAAGGTTGTTTTGAGTGAGTATTGTTTTTTTTTTAATAGTCTTACATTGAAAAAGGTAAATAGTTTTGTGAAAATATTTTACTTTATATGCTTCATATAATCCTTACAATAATTCTTCATAAATGAAAGCACTCTGATTGTAGGGGAAGTTTTGATGTAGCTCACCTGTGGTCTATGGCAGACATGAAACATCTTGCTTGAGGATGAACTTGGCTCTACCTGTCTTTAAATTGGAACCCTCAGAAGTATTGCAGACGTAATTTGCTCTCATTGTTTTTATTGCCACTGGGAATTAAGGCAATTGGAATTTTATTGTGATGCTGAGAGGGAGAACTTCTTTCTCAGGGTACATAAGGTCTGAGGCTACAGCAAGGACCACCTGTCAGCAGCATTTGGAATGAGAGACAGATACATTTACTTGTCTATTGGCAATTCTTGTGATGTTCTAGACAGAAGTGGAAGTAACTTTTGTACTTAACGTGCTAGGGTTTTGTCTACTGTGACAGGTCCCATGAACACTAGGTCAAACAGGGTTTTAAGTGTCCAGCTGTTCTGACTAAGGGAATAGATCTCAAGCCTTGATTGTTCTAGCACTGGATTCCAAATGTCTATATCTTTCTGAGGGGACATTTACAAATTTCAGAACATTCATGGTTTAACTCCTCCTCAATATCTGTGTTTCCCACTGGCATAGCAATGAACTGAAGTCCCAACTGAAAGGTTCCCTCACCATGATCTTTCCACTGCTGCTGGCATAACTGACACTTGTCTGCTTTTCACTTGAATTTATAATCATAGTTCAGTGCAGACATTTTTATTGCAGTTAAATAATGAGAAATGTACGAAAAGTCTTGCTCAAACCCACAGTGTTCAGCGCTTTCCCTACACAGACTGTCATCAGATTGATGTGTGTTCTTCCAGATTTCTGCAGGTTTTATGTGGAATATGTTTGTCTTCAAAATAGATTCATTTAAAATTATTTTTTAATGTTTGAGACTGTAATATATCACATCATTTTCCCATACCATATCTTTCACAGTGAATCCCACATCTTCCAATGTATCTTGCCACTAAGTGATATGACATTTTTATCTCTATTAGACTAGATTTTCTGTTATCTCTCAGTTGCATCAGAATATATTATGTTTGCTGAATTGCACCCTTAGGGTGTGGCTTAGCTCTAATGTAGCAGTGATCTCTTTCTCAAAAGAAAATTTTATACTTTTGTGAATAAATTTGTGAGTGTTTCATGTTTATAGTTTTACCAATTTATGATTTCAATTAAAATATGGCAGTTCGTTTTTAAAAGCTCCATATTTTTGTTTGATAGTGATACTGACTAAATATTTCTTTAATTCATAGAATATATTTTATTTGTAGCATAAGGGTTGAAATGCACATATAACTGATTACAAGTATTATATCTGAACACACACTTACACAAACATTCTAAATACAAAACCTGATGTCTCAATGCAATTCACTGAAAATTATACCAGTAAATGCATTAGTCTGTTCACTTTCTGTCATATTACACATTATTATAATCATATGAACATTTCAACACAACTATTTGTGAGGACTATACCTCATGCTTTTTTCTGTTTCAAATCATTTTAGTTTATTTTTGATCACATCTCTTCCTAAATAATTTAGAATCAGTTTTTAAATGCATATTTTTTCATTTGTAGTAGTCATACATTGCTTTTATTTGTGTAAGGAATAACAAAAGTTGTCCAATATTATTCTAGCCAGCATGTGTTGTTTCTGTTTAGTTTCTCTAGAGATGTCCATCAAGTTCAGTGTTTCTGATGTGTAATATTTTCTGCTCATATTGCTTTTTAATTTTTCCAGAGGTACATTGAATTTTGCTTTTCTGTACTGTAGAACATTTTTTTATATTAGAAAGGGTTAATTTTGTTAATCTACAGAAAAATGGTTGATATTTTTAGGTTAATCATATACCAAATTCATTAAAGAATTCTTAGGGTTTTTCAGAAATTGTAGTTCATAATGTTTAGTGATGATGTATCTTTTCTCTCTTTCCCAACCATCATATTTACTTTCTATGAATATGTTTGATATTCAGTTTCTTTACTTTTTGTTTCATAGACTAGATATTTCAATATGATTAAAGAGTGATCTTAAAGTCAAGTGTTGGGGTTTATTTCTGACATCAGTTAAAATACGTATGGAGCTGGAGAGATGACTAAGCATTCAAAAGGACTGACTGTTCTTTCATAGGACCCAGGTCTGATTCTCAGCACCGACATAGCCGCTCACACCCATCTGTAAATTCAGTTTTCCAAGGTACACAGTCATACATGGAGAAAAAAAACCACCAATATACATAAATTGAAATTTTAAAAAATCTTAAAAATGAAAAAAAGGTTTAAATGTTTTCTTGCTTATTTTCTATCAAGTTAAATATTTTCTCATTCAATTTCTAGTTCACTGTTTTTAAATTTTAAATCAGGTTATAGGAACTGAATCCTACCAGTTTTATATATTTATTAAGCATCATTATTATTCTCATTTTTATATGTAGTTTTATATTCAGAAGAAATATTATTTAATCTATGCATATTTTTCTCTTGACACATTGTAGTTTCAGTTTGTTTTTTATTTTTACATTTATGTATGGAAAGTAGATAGACTCAAAGAATTTTTTGGTATATATTTAGTTTTGATGGCTTCAGAGTTAATCACACATACAGATTAATTGTGACCTCATTCATTTCCTATCATTTGGCTGGATTTGTGCCTTACAGATCTTATCACTTCTTTAAAATGTCCCTTCTCTGAAATCTTTTCACAGATTCCTTGCCAAGACTGCGCCCTGAGATTATTTCTCATTTATTTCATCTTGATTAGACTCAATGAGTTGAACACACTTCTTAATATTTTATATTTCTTAATGAGTCATATTTGATATTTTATATATTTAGGACAATATTAATTTCAAGTATATTGGTGTTATATTATTAATGATTCATTTCTCTCATCTTAAATCCTC
>CAJQZJ010009649.1:24257364-24305897 GCA_907164525.1 Lophiomys imhausi | reverse complement strand
TTAATACTTATTTTAATTTAAATAAAATCATATCACTTTCCTCTCCCTTTTCTCCTTCTAGGCCCTCCCAACTACTCTCCTGTGAGCCCCTCTCATGTCCTCTCAAGCTAATGGCCTTTTAAAAAAAATATTCATTGCATACCTACATATATACAACCTGCAGAGTTCTTTACTTATCTGGTAGGTTATTTTCTACCTAATTTTGATATTTTTAAAATCTATATCCTTCTCTTATGTTTTGTTTTATTTGATATATCTCAATATATGGAATTGAAGACTTGGTTTCTTTTTCATTTTCAGTTCAATATATTTAAGACTATAGTTGTCTTTCTTATAACTTCCTTTTCTTTGAGAGACTCCTACAGAATTTGCTATTTAGTAACCTCATTAGTCTCTCCTTTAAATTAAACTTAACATCTTCTTTTGTTAATAATTTGCATGGCCCAACCCAAGTGAGAATGTGAAATCTTTTGTTCCAAAATGCGGAGAAAACTTTTCACAAAAAGCCAAAATTAAAGCAATTTCCTTTTTTTTCAGGTCCTCTTTGTTTTATTTTGAATAGGAATGACCCTTATAGGCTCATATTTTTTAATGTTTGGTCACCAAGGAATGGAATTATCAGAGAAAGATTAAGAAAATGGTCTTGTTGGAGTAGGTGTGTCACTGGGATGGGTTTTAAGTATTCAAAAGCCCAATCCAGGCCTGGTTCCTCTCTCTTCCTTTTGCCTGTTCTGGTGTAAAACTCTCAGTTACTTTTCAGCGGGCCTCTGTGTTGCCATGCACCCACAACGATGACAATGGACTACAGCTGTGAAACTGTAAGGGAACCCCAGTTAGATGCTTTTGTAAATGACTGTCTGTGGTCACAGTGTCTCTTTACAGAACACTGACTAAGACATGCTCTCAATTTGTATAGTGAGTTCAGGGTCTGTCTGTCACACATTTTACTATTTTCTATCTGATACTGCTCTAGATGATTAAAATTTTAAATTAGCACCAATTTTGCTGTTCATGTTGGTGATATGTATCAGTCATATCACTCACTATGAGAAATAACTAAGAGAAATAGTTTAAGAAGGTGCTCATGGGTTCAATGATTTATTTCCCTGAGTCCATGGCTGCATTGCTTTCTATAGGGTATAGTGAAGCAGAAAAACATTGGTGGGGAGAATGTACTAGGAATAAATTTGTTCAGTTCATTGAAGAGATGGCAGAGTAAAGGAGCTTGGGCTAAACACAGCCTCAAAGAGCATACCCCAGTGACCTACTTTTTTTCAACCAGTCACTTCTTCCACAATATTTTGCTACATACAAATAATGTTATCAACTTATGATTCGATGAGTGAATCTGCTACCAAATGTAGAGTCCTCACTACCCAATCCCTTTTCAAGCAGGACCAAGTTTTTCATATGTAAATATTCAAACTACAATATTTCATTGTGAAACACTGTGTGTCTGTCCATATGTGTGTGTGTGTACACACTCATGTATGCCTAGTGGTCCACATTCACATATGGAGTTCAGTCTCACCTAAGTTGTACTCTTTAACAATCTGTAGCTTATCTTTCAAGGTAGGTTTTCTCATTAAACCTGATGTTTAATGATTAGCTACACTGGCTGTCCAGCAAGCTCTTGGTATCTTCTTGGTTTCTGCCCTCCTCGGTACTGGGTTTCCAAAGTTCATAACCATGCTTGATCTTGTTTTAATTTGGTTCTGTGGATCTGAAATCATGCTGACATAGTAATTGGGTACCCTATTTACTGAATAAATCATCTTCCAGATCAAAAGTTTTAATTTTCTTTCTTTGTGTGTGTGAATGTAGTGTTAGGAAAGGTTATAACTGATACTTCACCAGGTACTCATTGTTATGTAGAATCTTCAAAACCACACTGTTGCCATCCTGCTTTGTTTTCTATCACTTGCCAGAACAGTGAAACCCTACAAAAAATGCACTCAGTATGTACCTTCTGCTTTTAATTTACTGATTCACAGAGATGAGTTAGAGGAATTTAGAACTATGAATTTCTCTTTATATGTCATCAATTCAGGAAAAGTAATATCGGTACAGCTATTGATTATTTGAAATGTCATTGTTGTTCATTGATTTTCACACTCTAGCAAGTTCTAGTGATGGAAAACATGACTGTTTAAGTTTGGTTTGGTTGTGGAATACCTTGTTTTCTCCATCTATGGTGATTGAAAGTTTTGTTGGGTAGAGTAGTCTGGAATGACATATGTGGTTTCCTAGGACTTGCAATATATCTGCCCAGGCACTTCTGGCTTTCAGAGTTTCAGAAGAGAAGTCCTGTGTGATTCTGTCGGGTCTGACTTTATAAAAAACTTGGAGTTTTTCTCTTGAGCATTTAATATTCTTTCTGTGTTCTATACATTTAATGCTTTGATTTTATGTGACAGGAGGAATTTCATTTCTGATCTAAGCTATTTGGTGTTCTGTAAGCCTGCTAAACGTTTCTAGACATCTCTATATTTAAGTTTGTGAAATTTTCTTCTATGATTTTGTTGAATATGTTTTCTGGTCCTTAGAGTCAAGAGTATTCTCTTTCTTATATTCTCATTATTCTTAGGTTCCATCTTTTCTTTGAGTACTTAATTTCTAGTATACTTTGGGTGAGGAATTTTTTAGATTTCACATTTTCTTGGATGGAGGTATAGACTTCTTTGATTGAATCTTCCATGCCTGACATTCTGTCTTCCTTTGTATCCTAATGGTGATGCTTGTGTCTGTAGTTCCTATTCTCTTTCCTAGGTTTTCCACCTTCAGGATTGTCTCTGCTTATGCCTTCTTAACTGCTTTCATTTCCAATTTCAGGTCTTGAACCATTTTATTTATTTCCTACTCCAGGTTGATTGTTTTGTTTGTATTTCTTTAATAGCTTTATCCCCTTTCTTCCCCTGATTGTGTTTTCCTGGATTTCTTTAATGAATTTCTCCACTATTTTCATTTGTTATGTTGAGATTTCCTTAAATTCTTTAAGAGGTTTATTTTCTTCTTTTAAATCCTCTATCATTTTCATAACCTCAGAGTAAAGGTCGTTTTCTTGCACTTTAGGTATGATAAGGCATCCAGGACTTACTGCTATAGGGTAGCTGGGTGTTTTTGTTTGTTTGTTTTGTTTTTTGTGGTGTCACACGATCTTGGATTTTGTTGCTTATATTCTTACACTGAATTCTAACCATCTAGTTGTCCCTTCTTTTGAGTGGTTGTTTTTGTTTCCTGCTGGACTTCTTGGGACTGTGTCTAGAGTTGTGGCCCAGATACTGAATGCACCTGGGAAAGGTAGCCCTCTTTGATGTGATGGACAGGGCTGAAGGCTGGATCCCAGTGAGTGGTCTGCAATTCACTTCTGCTGTCTTTGCCTCAGTTGGGTCCACAGGTAAGGGGTTGTGGCGGGGGTTGTCTAATTCAGATGATCTTGAGGTCCTTGGTTCAAGCAGTTCACCTCTGGGAATTGGATAGATTTGTGGACTGGTTGCCAAATCTGTGTGTCATTCAGGCCTGGCAGCCCTTCCCAGGAGAGCAGGCTATGCAGAATTGAAGGTGTTGGCTGGCAAGAGTCTGTTCCAACTCTCCACCTCCTTGGTCCCAGCAGCTCGTTGTTCAACAAGCCTGTCTCACCTCCAGAAGTCTGGTAAATTCGTGGACTGGAAGTAGAATCTGTGTGTGATTGGCGCCCAGCAGCCCTTCCCTAGATGGTGGGCAGAGCTGAGGGTGATGGCACTGGCTGTCCCATGTGTTTCCTTAGTCCTGGAAGCTGACTGTTCCATCTGCATGCCTCCTTGGTCCCTGCAGCTCACTGTTCACCTATGCACCTGCTTGGTCCCTGCAACTCAAATTCAGGGGTCTGTTAGACTCATGGACTGGAAGCTGAGTCTGTGTGTTGTCCAGGCTTCACAGCCCTACTCCAGATAGTGGGTAGAGCTGAGGGTGATAGTGGCTGGCTATTCCACCTGCATTCCTCTTTGGCCCTGTCAGCTTACTATTTCAACAGCATGCAGCTCAACTCTGTAAGTTGTGTAGATTGATGGACCAGAGGCCAACTTGGTGTGCCACTAGGTCAGGCAGCCCTTCTCAGGTCTACAGACAGAGGAATAGTGGGTGGCTGTTCCTGCAGTCCAGGAGTCCAGGAAAGTGGCTAGTACCAGCATTCTCCTAGGAAATATAGACTCAGTCTGAATTTTGAAGTTGGAACTACAGCCACACAATTGCTCTGCAGTGACTGAGCTCAAGTTCCAATACTCAGAAACGGTGAGTGCTGGTGGCCACCATCTTGGCACTCTGCCTGTGTTTATGTTCTTAACACTTTGAAAGTTATACATGATTTACTTTTCACATACCTATTCAGTTTATTATTTTGATTCCAACTATCATGCATATTCTGTTAAAATGATTTCTTCTTAGTCCTCTTGACTTTCCTGTTATGAACATCTAGGTCATAGTTTTATATTGGTAATCATTACCAATACCATGTCTTAATAACTCATTTTTTTCAATATTTACCTTTAAATAATTTATCTACATTTTTTAAGACTTTAAAATTCACTTGTTTTCTAAAACACAGATAAGTATATGTCCCAAGGCATACTTAAATTTCCATCTGGATATGTAAGCTCTCCAGAACTAAGAAATTTGAAACAATACAATCATGTTTTGTTTTGTTTTTCAATAAACCTTATATTCATTCAAAATCTACTTTGTCAGTGTGCCATTTTTATCCAGTCTATTGTTTATGAAGGCTTGGACCCTAAACCTGGTGACTGCTATAGCCATTTCCCACTGAACTCTGAAAGTGTATAATATTTTTCACTTTTTTTCCACTATCATCACTGTATCTTGCTCTAATATGTCATCACCTCACCTAGAAAATGACATTACTGTGGCACAATATTTCATTGCTTATTCCTATTCTAATCAGGAAGATTGACATAAAAGTACAAATATATCCCTGTTTCGACTCCCCTCTGTGGTATACATTCTTTGGATGTGGTGTTCCTTATTTTACTTACTGTAACATAATGCATGATGGGAATATCATAAGGAAGACGGGATTTTTTTTTTTTTGGCTCATGTTTGAAGGTATCGTCCACCATGGCAAGGAGGAAGTGATGGTAGGACCATGATCACTAGGAGGTGCTCACATTGGTTCTCTAGGTGGGAGGCAGAGAGGGAGGGATGCTGCTGCTCCAGTGATCCTCTTCTTTGTAATTCAGCCCAGGACTTTGAATCATGGGAGGGTGCTATCAACTTCAGGGTTTGTCCTTGCTCTTTGGTTAAAACTTTCCGAGAACACCCTCAGAGACACACCCTGTGTTTCTGTGCTAATTTTAATTATTGTTAAATTGATAATGAAGATTAAACTTCAAAGATATGTTTCCACTCTCATGCCTTTCTCTGGTATATTTTCCTCCCATCTGCTTTCATCCTCTGGAAAACATTTTAAAGAGGTTTTTTTTGTTGTTGTTGTTGTTAGAGATCTGGAACTACAGAAGAAGGTATTTGTTAGCTTCTCTAACTCCATCCATTTTCCTGTCCTTTCTAGACCAGATTACAAGACAGCAAAGTAAATACATTAATCTTATAAAATTAGAAACATAATGCCCCATTCCCTGGTTATGTTCTAAACATACATACCATCAATAAAGATGGTATGGATTTATCACTTAGTCTTGTAATTACTTTGAATTCTTAAAGATGTAGTATGACAAAAGGTCATTTTTAAATAAAATGTGTAATAACAAAAAACTAGAATATAAAATAATATTTGTATTATTAAATGTTGAGCAACTTGGGCATACAAAATATTTAAATTGTATTTTTCTAGTCTATGTCATTTTGTGGTTATTAAAAGGACTAAATGGGATGATCAAAATGAATACCAACTGCACATGAACAATTTTCCTTTTCTCTTTGAGCTATAAAATCTAATCTCTCTTCTATTTGACCTTTGTCTTTGACCTCGCACATTTGTTTGCATATTATAAACAAATTCAATAGCTGATCATTCAAACAAAGTAATATGAGTCCTTAATTAATGCTTTAATAAATTTTCTTGATAACTCTGTAATGTCAATATAGAGTTACAATTGCACTAAGATAATTATATTGTAAATTGTAGTTATAATTAATTAGTAATCTGAGTCATTTTAAGTAGCTATTTATGGCTCTACTTTAGTTCCTTATTGTAGAAATATTTCTTGTATAAGAAATGTGAATATTTACTTTTTGATTAAAAAGGGACATCATTCTATTAAGAAATTTTTGCTACATGAAAAACAAGTGGATATCACTGATGCCTTTTATTGATTCCTTTCACTGAATTACATCAGGTAAAACAGGAAGCAGGTTCTTATGTATCCTGTTTCAGTGGAGCTTTATGAAGACATTTACAATGTGAATTACACTAAGAGAGAATTATGTTAGTAACACTTCATATTTTTTTAAAAAAATCTAAGTTATTGATATATGATCCTCATAACCTGATAATTAAATATGGTTTTCCATAAGGATCTCCAGTGCAAATATTTTGATGTAACAATTTGAGTTTATCCACAAAGAAGGTTTAAAACACAATGATTCCTCACCGAATCAATACGAAGTTTCCTCATCTATGTTCATAGCAGTCTTATTTGTAATAGCTAGAAAAAGGAAACAACCCAGATGTCCCTCAACTGAAGAATGGATTAAAAAACTGTGGTACATCTACACAATGGAATACTGCTCAGCTATCAGAAACAATGAAATTATGCAATTTGCAGCCAAGTGGATGGAACTAGAGAAGCTCATCCTGAGTGAGATAATCCAGACTCAGAAAGATGCACATGACATCTATTCACTTATAGTCGGATTTTAGCCATATAGTACAGGATAACTATACTACAACCAATGCACCAAAGGGAACATGGACATAGACTTCTTTTCCTCTCAATGAGACACTTAGCCCTAGTGGTGCTGCCTTGTAGGCCCCCAGTGTAAGAGGGGGAGTTTGGCTCTCATATGACTGCTGAACTGGGGTGGGGGACTGTTATGTAGGGACATTCCACTCCAGAGGAGTGTGATGGAAGAGATAGAGGGTAGAGGGTGGGAGGGCAGGACTGGGAGGGGTGGAAAGAGGACACTTCGATGGAGATGTAACCTGAAGTAATAAATAAATATTTAAAAAAAAACTCTGTCTTCATCTTTTTTTCTTACTTTTTAAAAGTCCTTTTATTGTATCAGAATATTTGTAATCATTGCTCACTTTCAAATATTTTTATCATTTTTATTTAGTACTCCAGTTTTAATCCATTAATCCGTTTAATCTTTGTAACATGCTTATATTAGAAACACACAAAAGTGGAGGAAAATCCATGTTTTGCATTTATCTCTGTTTAATTGATGAAAATTTCATCTGACAAATCAGCACTACCTTAACTGATATAAGGAAATCCAAATGATAAATATGTTGGAATGAAATAATTTCCCAAATTTATTATCACCCTTAAAATTTTTTAGCAATAATTCTACAAAAATACATTTTTAGGGTAATAGGTTGAATTTCGCATTAATACAGTAAAATGCCCCCTTCTAAGAAATTAGTTAGATGAAAAGATAAAATGATAGTAATTACTGAATTAGTGTTAACATCCAAGTTTAGAGAAATATTAAGTGTACTGAAAGTGAATTGGCACTGATTAGTGCATTAAAGTATCATACTGGTAAGTGTAAAGACAAATTGGATTAAAACTGCTAGTGGAGGATATCTTAAATGAACTGGCATCACATATCAAGTTGCTATCTGCTTTGATATATTAGTTGTTATTTTCCTGTTAAGAGTACCTCAGGAAAAGAAAACAAGGAAAGAATGGAAAGGGCTGGTATACACCTACTTTGTTCATATACTCTTGGTAATGAGCTCTATACTCATTATATTACGTCAGAATATTCATGAAATGCTGCAAAGCTCTAGAAATCTGGTAGAAAAATATGCATTTGTTTCTTTCTATAAGGCCCCTGCCCTCCCATTATTTGTGACAAGAGTTGCATACTGACATAACCATTGCCAATATCTTTCTAAAGGTTCCACTAACAGTTCTTGTTGTTTTAATGTGTCTGTACTGATAGGTGGATAATAGTGTCCACAATGACATAAGTACATGTAGACTCAGTAGTAACTGTGTGATGATTTCATTGTCAATACTGAATAGTAGATTTTCACACAGATGAAATTCTGGTTGTGTTGTTCTAATGGGAAATGAACTTCAGACACAACTCTACTAGCCTCCACAGGACAATTTCTTATGATTCCCAAATTATCACATTTAAAAGAATCCTGTATTTATTGACAACTCAATACTCTGTATTCCTGTAGTACATTTATGTAGTCTGGAGTTAGTATATTATTTATTGATGTTTGCACTGTTTTAGAATTTATAAAGCCTCTTCATCTATCCTAGTCTACTAAAAAAGGGGGCGGGGAAAGCACTTGAGGCTCATAGGAAATAAGTGACTCATCTAAGATCCCATAGCTTGGAGAGCAGCACAGAGTGGACTTGACATCTTCTCACTCTGAGTCCCAAGTTTACTCCAAACCCAAAACATTTTCCCTGCAGAACATTAAGGTTATGTTTGAGGGTAAGATAACTGGTTCCCTAAAGTTTAATTATCCTTAGGGAAAATAGTTGACGACTTCCCATAAACAAGGAAAATTCTTGATATTTTCCTTCTGGAGCATGAGGAAAAGAGAAAATAAAGCCCATATTGTTTGTAATCCAGTATCCAACTCACTGCACTAGTCAACAGATATTATTAATTCCTCACACACATGTTGCTGTTCTTACTTATATTTACTGCTCATTATTTATCTGGATGTTTGTATATCTTGACTTTCTTCTTTTTTTTTCCTTTATTTTTTATTTCTTCAAGTTACATCTCAATCGCAGTTCCCTCCCTATTCCCCCCTCCAGTCCAACCCTCCCACCCTCCACTCCCCATCCTTTTCCCTTTTTTTTTTATTTTAAGTTTAAGGTATATCTTATTTCCCCCTACAGTTTCCCCTTTAAGTCCAACAAATGGCTCTTTCTCTTATAATAATAATACAATACAAAACAACAGAGGTAATTAGGCATCAGTTATGAGGGTTATATGGCTTAGTGTACATTCCCAATGTCCAGTCCATATGTATTTGGTACCTGACTTTAACATTCTACTATCTAACCATCTCCATGAGTTTAAAGTTCTATATCTAAATCAACATTCATACTAACTTGCAACACAATTTTAAAAGTATCTTCTTAGATCTATAACACTCTCTTGACTCCTAAACAACTCAAAATTTAATTATGAGACACTAGCTATCTGTTCTTCAACCACCTCAGAGACCTGAGAGGGATAAATATATCTGATTTTATAGGAATTACAGGGCCTGCAGCTTCCCAAATTAAGAAATGACATACCAGTGGCTGCGTGGACAGTTCCCATTTTCTCTCCATACATTCCAGCATCAATCTTCAGTCATTTGGCCCCGTTTCTCTGACAGACATTGATTGTAGAGCAGGGATTATGAAGGACTTACCTACCCTGTCTTGGCAGAGCTAGGCTGTCGACTTACCTGCTTCCAACTTTTGTCCTTTTTGGACAGCATTCTGTCTACAGTTGGAGCAAGGGGCTTTTCCTACCAAGAGGTAGGCTTTCGACTAATTCAATCATCTCCCACTGGAGATTCTTCGATGCTCATCTTCTACTTTTGGTAGATTAGGGGGTGCTGTCAAGAGTTGATATGTCTTGATATAAAAAAATATAAAGTTACGAAAACATCTTTGAATGCCATATTCTGCAGATCTCTTGAGGTTTTGGAAGAGGCCCTATTTATCTCTTATATTAGGGTAAGCAGATGTTGCTTGTTTCTTAGCAGCTTTATTTCTGATTAGCTTAGAAAATAACAATAATAGGCTGTCATAGTTCCTAACAGAATGACCAGCTTGCATAACCATTACTTTACATTTCTTAATTATCCTAAACAGTTTATGTCAAGTAGTAGTAAAAGGTCAAAACATCATATTTCATTTTTTTCCTTACCTCCTAACACTTCCATCCCATTTGTCTGGGGTGGGGTGTCCTTATATAACAGTCCCTCATCTCAGTTGAGAGGTCTTATGAGGGCCAAGAGCCTCCTCATTCATTGGGGGTCTACGAAGCAGTACCATCAGTGAAAAGTGTCTCATTGCCAGGGAGAGAGAACTACTAAACAAACAAACCAATAAGCAGATAATTAGATAAAAAGACTAAAAAATACAAAAATATATAAAAAATAAATAAAAATAAAAAATAAAAAGTCTATGTCCAAGTCCCCTTTGGTGTGTTACTTGTGGTATCGATGCCTTCTACTATATAGCTAAAATCCTACAATAAGTGAATAGATGCCATATGCATCCTTCTGAGTCTGGGTTAGTTCACACAGGATGAGCTTTTCTAGTTCTATCCATTTGGCTTCAAATTGCATAATTTCATTGTTCCTGATAGCTGAATAATATTCCATTGTGTAGATGTACCAGAGATTTTTAACCAATTCTTCGGTTGAAGGACATCACAGTTGTTTCAAGTTTCTAGCTATTACAAATAAGGCTGCTATAAACATAGATGAGGAAACTTCCTTATGATTCCGTGAAGAGGCATTTGGGTGTATACCTAGAAGTGGTATGGCTGAGTCCTGAGGCATAGCTATTCCAAGTTTTCAAAGATATCGCCAGACTGACCTCCATAGTTGTTGCACAAGCCGGCATTCCCAACAGCAATGGAGTAGGGTACCCTTTTCTCCACACCCTCGCCAGCATGTGCTGTCATATGAGCTTTTGATCTTAGCCATTCTGACAGGTGTGAGATGGAATCTCATAGTCGTCTTGAGTTGCATTTCTCTGATGATTAAGGAGGTTGAGCATTTCTTCAAGTGTCTCTCAGACATTAGGGATTCCTCCTTTGTGAATTCTCTATTTAGCTCTGTCCCCCATTTTTTGATTGGATTATTTGGTTTCTTGGCATTTAATTTCTTGAGTTCTTTGTAGATTTTGGATATTAGCCCTCTGTCAGATGTTGGGTCGGTGAAGATTTTCTCCCAGTCTGTAGGCTGCCGTTTTGTTCGAATGACAGTGTCTTTTGCCTTACATAGGCTTTTCAGTTTCATGAGGTCCCATTTAGTGATAGTTGATCTCAGGTCCTGAGCTGTTGGTGTTCTGTTCAGGAAGTTGTCGCCTGTGTCAATGAGTTCGAGGGTTTCTCCCACTTTTTCTTCTAGTAGATTTAGTGTGACAGGCCTTATGTTAAGGTCTTTGACCCACTTGGACTTAAGTTTTGTACAAGGTGATAAGTATGGGTCTAATTTCATTCTTTTACAAGTGGACATCCATTTGGACCAACACGATTTGTTGAAGATGCTGTCCTCCTTCCATTGTGCCGTTTTGGCTTCTTTGTCAAAAATTAGGTGGCCATAAGTGTGTGGGTCTATTTCTGGATCTTCAATTCGATTCCATTGATCTACTGGTCTGTTTCTATACAAATACCATGCTGTTTTTATAACTATTGCTCTGTAGTACAGCTTGAAATCTGGGATGATAATACCTCCAGATGTTTTTTTATTGTACAGGATTTATTTAGCTATTCTGGGCTTTTTGTTGTTCCATATGAAATTGAGAATAGCTCTTTCCAGGTTTATAAAAAATTGTGTTAGTATTTTGATAGGAATTGAATTGAATCTGTATATTGCTTTTGGTAGGATGGCCATTTTTATTATGTTGATCCTACCTATCCATGAGCATGAGAGATCTTTCCATCTTCTAAAGGCCTCTTCCATTGCTTTCTTCAAGGGCTTGAAGTTCTTGTTGTACAGGTCTGTTACTTGCTTGGTTAGAGTTATCCCCAGGTATTTTATGTTGTTTTGGGTATTGTGAAGGGGTTGTTTCCCTTATTTCTTTCTCAGCCCATTAGTTTGTTGTATAAAGAAGAGCTTCTGATTTTTTTTTAATTAATTTTGTATCCAGCCACTTTGCTGAATGTGTTTATCAGCTGTAAGAGTTCTCTGGTGGAATTTTTGGGATCGCTTATGTATATTATCATATCATCTGCAAATAGGGATAATTTGACTTCTTCATTTCAAATGGTTATCCCTTTGATCTCCTTTAGTTTTCTTATTGCTTTAGCAAGAACTTCAAGTACTATATTGAAGAGATATGGTCAAAGTGGACATCCTTGTCTTTTCCCTGAGATTATAGGAAATGCTTCAAGTTTCTCTCCATTTAATTTGATATTGGCCACTGGCCTGCTGTATATTGCCTTTATTATTTCTAGGTATGGCCCTTGTATGCCCGTTCTCTCCAGAACTTTTAGCATGAAGGGGTGTTGGATTTTGTCAAATGCTTTTTCTGCATCTAGCAAGATTATCATGTGTTTTTTTTTTCATCTTGTTTATATTGTGATTGACGTTGATAGGCTTTCGTGTGTTGAACCATCCCCACATTCCTGGGATGAAGCCTACTTGATCATGGTGTATGATACTTTTGATGTGTTCTTGAATTCAGTTTGCTAGTATTTTATTAAGTATTTTTACATCTATGTTCATGAGGGAGATTGGTCTGAAGTTCTCTTTCTTTGTTGGGTCTTTGTGTGGTTTAGGAGTCAAGGTGACTGTGGCCTCATAGAATGAGTTTGGTGATGTTCTTTCAGATTCTATTTTGTGAAAGAGTTTGAAAAGTATTACTGTTAGCTCCTCTTTGAAGGTCAAGTAAAATTCCATGCTAAAGCCATCTGGCCCTGGGCATTTTTGGTTGGGAGATTTTTTAATGACTGTTTCTATTTCCTTATGGGTTATAGGGCTGTTTAATCTGTTTATCTGATCTTGATTTAGCTTCGGTAGGTGGAATCTATCAAGAAAATTGTCCATTTCACTTAAGTTTTCAAATTTGGTAGAGTATAGATTTTTAAAGTAGGATCCAAATGTTCTCTGGATTTCCTCAATGTCTGTTGTTATTTCTTCCTTTTCATTTCTGATTTTGTTGATTTGTGTTTTCTCCCTTTGTCTTTTAGATAATTTGGCTAAGGGTCTGTCTATTTTGTATTTTCTCAAAGAACCAACTCTTGGTTTCATTGATTCTTTGTACAGTTCTTTTTGTTTCTAAGTTGTTGATTTCAGCCCTAAGTTTGATGATCTCCTGCCTTCTGCTCCTCTTGGGAGTGTTTGCTTCTTTTTTTTTTTTTTCCAATTCACCCAGTTTAGCTGATAATTTGCTAATATGAGATGTCACAATTTTCTTTTTGGAGGCACTTAGTTCTATGAACTTTCCTTGTAGCACAGCTTTCATTGTGTCCCATAGGTTTGGGCATGTTGTGTCTTCATTTTCGTTGGATTTTAAGAAGTCTTTGATTTCCTTCTTTATTTCTTCACTGACCCAGTGGTCCTCTAGTAAAGAATTGTTCAATTTCCATGTGAGTGTAGACTTTCTGTTGATTCTTTTGCTATTGAAGTCCAGCTTTATTCCATGGTGGTCTGATGAGATACTTGGGGTTATTTCAATTTTCTTTTATCTGTTGAGGCTATCTTTGTGTCCAACTATATGGTCGATTTTGGAGAAGGTTCCATGAGGTGCTGAGAAGAAGCTGTTTCTTTTGTGTTTGGGTGAAACGTTGTGTAGATATCTGTTAGGTCTATTTCGTTTATGATCTCTCTTAGACTCATTATTTTTCTGTTTGGCTTCTGTCTTGATGATCTGTCCATTGTTGTGAGTAGGGTGTTGAAGTCTCCCACGATTAAAGTGTTTGGATCAATGTGCAATTTAAGTTTTAGAAATGTTTCTTTTATAAATGTAGGTGCCTTTGTGTTTGGAGCATAGATGTTCAATATTGACATGTCCTCTTGGTGGATATTTCCTTTAATGAGTATGTAATGCCCTTCTCTGTCTTTTTTTATTAACTTCAATTGGAAGTCTATTTTGTTTGATATTAGGGTGGTTACTCCAGCTTGTTTCCTGGGTCCCTTTTCTTGGAAAACCTTTTCCCAGCCCTTTACTCTGAGATAGTGTTTATCTTCAATAGTGATATATGTTTCTTGTATACAGCAAAAAGATGGGTCTTGTTTATGGATCCACTCTGTAAGTCTGTGTCCTTTTATTGGCGAGTTTAGTCCATTGATGTTGATGGATAATAGTGACCAGGGGTTGTCTTGTGTTTCTTTTTGTTTAGTTGCTATGGAGGTTTCTATTTCCTCTGTTTCTTGGGTGTAGTTATCTTCTCTGTGTTGGAATTTTCCTTCTAGGAACTTCTGTAGGGCTGGGTTTGTGAGGAGATATTGTTTGAATGATTTTGTCATGGAATATCTTGTTTTCTGCATCTATGTTGATAGAGAGTTTTGCTGGGTATAGTAGTCTGCCTGGGCACTTATGTTCTCTCAGGGCTTGTAGGACCTCTGTCCAGGTCCTTGTAGCTTTTAAAGTTTCTGAGGAGAAATCAGGTGTGATTCTTATGGGTCTGCCATTGTATGTGACTTGACCTTTTTCTCCTACAGCTTTTAATATCCTTTCTTTGTTTTCTACATTTGGAGTTCCTATTATTATGTGGGAGAGGAGTTTCTTTTCTGATCTAATCTGTTTGGTGTTCTGTAAGCCTCTTGGATTTTTACTGACATCTCTTTCTTTAGGGTTGGGAAGTTTTCTTCTATGAGTTTGTTGAAGATATTTCCTGGACCATGGAGTCGGGAGTCTTCTCTTTCCTCTATGCCTATAATTCTTAGGTTCTGTCTTTTCATTGAGTCCTTGATTTCTTGGATGTTGTGGGTGAGAGATTTTTTAGTTTTCTCATTTTCTTTGGATGTTGTACTGATTTCTTCCATTGAATCTTCCATGCCTGAGATCCTGTCTTCCATCTCTTGCATCCTATTTTTGATACTCACATCCGTAGTTCCTGTTCTCTTCTCTTGATTCTCCATTTCCTCTTTTAACTCTGACTGTGTTTTCTTTATTGTTTCCATTTCTATTTTCATGTTGAATGGTATTGTTCGTTTTGTACATTTCCTTCTCCAGTTTGCCTTTTTTCCCTGGAAATCATTCATTGCTTTGTCCTTTTCCTGTTCAAGTTGAGGTACCTTGGCTTGGAGCTCTTTAATGGTGTTATTCGTTGTTTTTACTTGTAAAATTGTGGCTTCTTTGAATTCCTTCATAGATTTAAGTTCTTCTTGAAGGGACTCTATCACTTTCCATAATGTAGAATTGTCATCGTTTTCATGTATTTCAGTTGTGGTGAGTTGGTTCAGGCTGGACGGAATAGCATTGCCTTCTTTTGTTGGAGACATTTCGTTCTGTTTTTTTTTTTTTTTTTTTTTTTTTGTCTGGTGCATCTGGGCCTGCTGTCTTCTGGACTTGGGTCCAAAGGGGGCGCTTTGGTGTAGGATTCGAATTGCCTTACTCTACCCCTATAAGGTGAGTCATTCAGCCCCACCTCCTAGGTTGAGACCTAACTAATCCAGGTGGTGTAGATGTATACAAGTAATCTCTGGTTCCCGCAGGGAGGGCCAGTACTAGTACAAAAGTCCGCTATATGACAGTTTCAAATATCTTGCAGTTTGCCCGGGGTTGGTTCCTGTGGCAGGTAAATCTGCCCTTCACCCCCAATAGCCTTGCCACTCCCACGTCTTGGAAACTGTCCAGTGACGTCACAGCAGTGGGTTGGGATCTGCAGTCTAAATCACTTTGCAGCCGAGCTGCACTCACTTCCAAGGGTCTCAACCTTTTGCCTGATAGTTGAGTTGTCTGTGCGAGACCTGGGGGTGCCCAGCAGGGTGGGGATTATCTCTTTGTGGGATCTGAATCTGCCTGCTGCGTATTAGGTTGGAACTTACCAGGAGCCTCTCCTGGTGGGGGATGGGTGATCCTGATTCCCGGGTCCAGCGGCTTCCTTGCGTGTCCCAGAGTGGGAAGGAGCGTCCTGCCTAGGGATCCTCTGTGGTCCCTGGGTAGCTTTGTGATTTAGAAGGGGTCGTGCCCTTTGTACAGTGTCCTGCAACACTCACCACTTTGTGACTCTTAACCCTGAAATAAAAATACATCCGCACAGGCCGCCGCCATCTTGGATCTCCTCTGTCTTCATATTGAAATGGCTTCATGAACTGCATTTGACTAATTTCCTCTTAATTCTTTGGGGTTAATGTCAAAAGCAGGTAGACATTGCTGCTGTTGTTCAAATGGTATGTTTGGACTAAAGTGCACTGCAAAGTGACAGGAAAAGTTAAAGGCACTCATTGTTACATTAATTGTGGGAGCTCTTATAAAAATTGCTGCCCATTTATCAGAACCTCTCTGATTGAGTTGTGCATATCAGTGAAAGTTGTGTCTTAAATGTCCTTGCTGTACAAATATAACTCCAAGTATTAGAGAGCACAGTTCTTGAGAAGTCGCAGGCCTGATGTATATGACTTGTTCTCTGTTCTGTTCTCTTCTTTTGAAAGCTAATCAGCTTTCTATACATCTCTGTCGCGTCCCCCCTTGTCCAGCAAGGAATGACGCAACTCACAAAAGCTCTTCTCCTGCAGTTTATTCAGGTCCCTTGAAAACAGTCTTCCGAATAGTGGGGCAGACCCAACCCACAGGCTAAATACTAATTAGACAGCCAGTCAAGTAAAGCCACGTAGTGCTATCTTAGAGGCCCACGTATGCGGAAGCAAGCCAGATCAGCAGTTTTTGCCAAATATGGACTTGTTTACCACCGAGAGCGCTCACCGTCGGGCTGGTGGAAGGCGGAGACCAGCGCCATCTTTAAGGCGCGGCACATCGCAGCTCTCTACACATCTCTCTAAAAATGTTAATGGATTCATATTACAAATAATGTTTTCCCTTTTATCATAGCAGTGTCTTATCCTAGAAGGTAAAATATGAATGAAATAAAATAGTCCTGAAACAAATAAAAATGAAATACATCTTATTACTCAAATATTATATTATATATTCAATTATTATATAATTGAAATTAGTCTATATTATTGGTGAATTCAATAGAATATTCACTTCAGAAGACAATGCAACTTCTTTCAGCCTTTATTTTGCAATGGGAAAAAGAACATTTTAAGATTAATTGGTTGATGGGTAGACTAAAGTGGCTCTGGACCACGATAATATCACAATTGATGAGTTACAATACACAAGGAACATTTTGAAATACACAGAGTTTTACCTTCATGCATGATTCAAAAATACTGTATTCCAACCATTATTCAATAGATAAAACACTTCATTTTAGTTAGACATTTAACTTTTCACAATAGGCACCAAGACTTATTTCTTTCAGAGCATTAAGTTTATGAGAGATCATATTTTTGGTTGAATGTAAAAATTCATGTTCTCAGCACCATTCTTAGGATTATGGGAAGAAGTTCAGTAAGGAATCCTAGATTTTAATAGCAATTTATCCCACACTGTAACTCAAGATAAGCACTGTACCATGGAGAACCTATACTATGATGCCTGATATACCAGGTTATTTCAGAGGCTTTGTAACAGGCATGAGACATGCTGTTATTGTTATAACTTTTATCTTATGAGGCAAAATACGAATGAAATAAAATAGTCCTGAAACAAATAAAGATGAACTACATTTTTCCATTAAAACACAAGAATGGAGGCCAAAAATAGTAATAATAATTGAGTCAGTAAAATCAACTTGAACATAAGGAATGGGCATACATGACACCTTTTACTCAAGATGTAGAATGACAAATTATTCTTTTATTTCAATATATTCTTCTCCTAATATACTAAAAACTACATATTGATTGTTTTTATGTCTGACATACTACACATTTCACTAACGTTTATAATTGCTAACTTAAAACATTCATTCTTTAAAGTGTTAATTCATGTATTAATATTGCAGTTACATTCTCTGGTGATGTATATAAGCAATGCATCACTTCTCTTGCTTCTGGAAGAAAGTTTCCAGTTATATTTCATCATTATTTTCAATATGTGTAAAAATATGTAGACAGGTTTGAAAGATATAATTTTTCTCATATGTTTTGCACACACAGATAGGGAGGGAGGGAAGGAGAGAAAGAGAAAGATGTGGGGGGAAAGAGAGACCCCCACATGTTTAAACTTTGAGAGCCTCAAGACAGTATAATACTGACATACATTGCCAGGCATATTTATATTTTATATGGTCCATAGTCACTTGTCAAGCAGGTGAAAGTTCCCTAAAGATTTAGTGACCTAGCCACCTTAACATCCTAACATTATGGAGGTCCCTGTTCAGATCATCTTTCTGACTATCACAGGGACTCAGTCAGATGCATATGTATCCGAATGCTCTTCAGACAGAGCTGTAAAGATCCTCTCTTTCTTTCCCCTCACGAGCAGTTTAATACATTCCATAAACTTCCTGGTGTTGAGCAACCATAACTTGCTTCCTAACCTGTGCTTATGCAATAGATCATAGGGCGAGCTAAGTAAGGTATTATGAATGGCTCAGTCTAGATAATAAATCTACTACAGTAGCCTGGTGTTTGGCACTCTTAAATAAAGTAAGTATACAGAGCACCAAGCATATTCTTACACACACACACACACACACACACACACACACACACACGCAACCAGTAAAGAACTTACTTCACGTAGATTAGTATAGTTAAAAACAGAGATCAACCTGTATTATGTGGTAGGTAATTGATGACATGTAAGATAATATTATTTCCTCAGATTGGGATTGAATAGTGTATCAAAGTAATAAAAATAACTTTTGATTTTAAAAAGTATGAAAGTAATGAAAAAGAGACTGGGTTACAGAGTGTGCTGTCTAGAAAGCTAAGAAACGGGAAATGTTTTTTTCCAAAAGGCATTGAAGATATCTGAGAGTCTTTCCCTTTCTTAAAATTCATTCTACTTTTTCCCTGAGAGGCCTTACAGATGTGGCTGATGTGTCACATATGCATCCGTAGCTGGCAGAGAGTAGAGAGGCTATGTCTACATTCAGTGTTCTGACCTATGAACACCTCATTGAATAGTAGCCTAACATTCCCTGGGCAGGGGGTAATTAAACCAGATACCATGACCAATTTGGTGCCATGGAGTCTGGAAGGGGAGCTAGCCTGTATCAACCACCAGTCCTTACCAGGCAAGCACCTGATGGACTCCAAGTACAAGGAGCAAGCCAGAGACAAGGGGAGCCCTGCCTAGCCCTGGATGAGAGGGTTGTTGGTGACTCAGCTCTGAAGGTGTCAGTGTGAGAGAGCCAGACCTGCCTTTTGTCTGCTTTGTGGTGGTGTTGGCAAGGGAGAGATCTCCTCCCTTTGGCACTCACCACCAGTGATGGACAGGAGAATTGGCCCTAATAGGGTCCCATGAGCAAAAGAGTAGTGCTTGCCCCTCACATGCTACATCACTGGGGAGAGCAGGCAGTGCACCTTGCCTGGAGAGCACATTACAGCTGATCCTGGATGTGGGGGTGGTGGATGATCCAACCCTGAGGGTGTGAGTGTGGGAGAGCTAGCTCTGCCTTCTGCTTTGTGGTGTTGGTGAGGAAGAGACCTCCTTTACTCTTTTGCCCTCTCTACAGGTAGCAGGCAGGAGAATTGGCCCTGATGCAGTCATGAAACCAGGAGAAATGATCCAACCCCTTTATGCTGTAGCACTCAGGAGAGCAGATCCTGCAAATGGGGGTTGCAGGCACAGAACCAGGGCTTTGAGTTGGTACACTCCCATGAATGAACTGCTGGAGTGCAAGAAGAGGCCAGTTCCACAGACCCAAAACTACAGTATCACTGTGACACAAGATAATAACAGTATATCTTAGAGGAGTTCCAGTGAGGTTCCAGTATTGACAAAGTAGGAGAAACCAGAGACCTTATACCAGACCAAGGAGTCATTATAATAAACATTTACAAAAAAGAATGTATGGACAAATAGGAATATTGTGGGACAAACTGAGACACACTAGAGCTTCCAAAATGATACAATTTCTTGCAGGATCTGTGAAGGTATCACCTTCTTTCTGTGTAAGCACTTTGCATAATTATAAGCTCAGTATGTTGTACTGAAAACCATTGTCTTTCTGGGATCTTGTTAGTAGAAAACAGCTACAGGTAGACAACATTTACTTATCCATCTTTCAGGGAAATACTTGTTCATTGTTCCATTCTTTATACTTATGACCTTTGATAGTTTTTAAATGATTGTAATACCTATGCTTTGTCCCCCCAATTCATATGAACAAATCACCATATGGATGATGTTGAAAACTGAGCAAGAAATTGTATCATAACAGAGAGACTGAGGTCCTATAATCACATCCAGTGTACCCTGACATTGATGGTTGAACCATGCTCACACAAATACAGTGATAAAATTCAGCACTTGGCAAGAGCCAGGAACTCAACTTGACTATAGGAGTAGGAGTTAGTTTCTGTAACTTCTGTACACTTGGGGACTTCAGAGAAACATGAATGTGTTTGAAAGTGCAACTTAATTATCAATTGTATTTATTAATCAGCATAAACAGTAAGATTAGTCCAGGGGATCAGCTAGCAGTTTGGCAGGATCAGCTAGCAGTTTGCCAGCAGCCTGACCCACCTTAACTGGTGGTCTGACTATCCTGGGGAAAAAGCCCTGAACCAAGGGTGGCCTTTACCACCTGCAACGTAGGCAGACCTGACTTGCCTTAGAAACCTGTATGTATGGACAGAAGGCCTGGTGGTGTGGTCTGAAGGTGAAACTGGTGGGGTACCTGCGGGTGCTTATTAGTAACTGTAAACGTTTATATAAGACTAGAGGAACTGCCAGTAGCCTGGATGGATAGCCACCAGGGTTCGTCAGGAGGCCGATGGCCTGGATTGCTTTGACTAGTGGCCTATAGGCAACTCAGCCCGTTCCCCAATAATTAAATACACCAAGACCTTAATGTTTAGCCTTGGCTGGGCAGACTCTCAATTAGCTAACCTAAGTTAACCCCGACCACCTAATTCCAAACAGCCATTTGACCTTCCAGAACTCTCAAACATGTCTGCCTGCTTCCATGTATGGGGGAAAGAGAGATTCTCTGTGTAAAGCACAGGTTTCCTGTTCTAATCTCAGTAAGTCCCACCTTCCTATTTTCTTTCTGCCCAGCTAATTGGCCAACAGTGAATTTTATTAACCAATCAAGAGAATGACTCAGAAGAGGTGGTAACCAAATTGGAGCATTGAAATCAGCATCAGAAGCGATGCATTAGACCTTCCCCTAACATATGTTGTCTAGAAGAACTAGAGATCTGAAGTCTGTAATCACTTTCACAGAAATTAAATAGAGGTATCAAAAATTCTCTGCTCCCTACAGAAGCTTTAGGGTAATATCATGCTGGCTTCTCCCAGTCTATGGTGAAGCTATGCTCTTTATTTGTAGTAGAATCATTCCTATGTCAGCCTTCAAGTTCACAGTACCACCTGCCCTTCTTTGTGTGCTAATAACTCTATTCCTTCTTCTATGAAAGAGATCTCTCATTAAATTAAGGGTCCAAGAAAAATAATCCAGTATATTTCCACCACCCGAAAATTATTTTCTTCTATAAAAAGGTAGCAGAATACCAATATATGTAAATTTAAAACATTAATTTAATACATTTTAGCCAAACTTATACAGTAGAAATTTCCTTATTGAAAATATTTAATAAAATATGTATTTGAATATTTTAATATTTCATGTAATTTGCAGTCTTTATTTTCTCCATTAATTAATTAATTTATTTTACATCCTGATTACAGCATCTGTCCTCTCTGTTGTCTCCTCCCAATCTCTCCCTCACACCTACCTTGCTTCCACTGCTCCCTCATTTTCTCCTCAGAGAAAGGAAGGACTCCCATGGATATCAACCCTCTTTGGCATATCAAGTTGCAGTAGGATTAGGCACATCTTCTCCTAATGAGGCTAGACAAAAGAGTCAAGTAAGGGGAAAAAATCCAAAGGCAGGTAACAGAATCAAAGACAGATCATAGTGCTACTGTTAGAAGTCCCACATGAAGACCAAGCTGCACATCTTTTACATATGAGTAGGGCTCCTAGCTATAACCCATCCATTCCCTCTGGTTGGTGGTTTAGCCTCTGTGAACCCCAATGAGACCAAGTTAGTTGATTCTGTAGGTTTTCTTGTGGTGTTCTTGACCTCTCTGGCTCCTTAAAATCTTCCTCTCCCTCTTACACAAGATTCCCCAAGCTCCTCCTAATGTTTGGCTGTCAGGCTCTCATCTGTTTCCATCAACTGCTGAGTGAATTCTTTCACAGAAAAACTATGCCAGGGTCCTGTCTGCTTTCATAACTAAGTAACATAAATAGTGTCAGGAGTAGGCTTTCTTGCATGGTATGAGTCTCAATTTAGGTCAGTCATTGGTTGACCATTCTCTCATTCTCTGCTCCATATTTACCCCTGAGCATCTTACAGGCAAGACAAATATTGGGTAGAAGGTTTTATGGGTGCATTGGTGTCTTCATTCCTCCATTGGAAGTCTTGCCTGGTTACAGGAGATAGCCGTTTCAGATTTCACATCCCTGTTTCTAAGAGTCTTAGCTGATCATGCCTGCAGAGACCCTTGCCACATAAAGTGATACTTATAGGCTCCTCTCTTTTCTTATGAAACAATATTTTTTAACATTTATTTATTAACTTACATCTCAATCATAATACCCTCCCTTCTCCCTCTCCTGGTCCTGTCCCAGGTCTCACCCTCCTATCCTCTTCTCCTTCAGCCTCCTATCTGCTTTTGTTTTTTGTTTTTTGCTTTTAAAATTGAAGGTGTATCTTTTCCCAAACAGCTTCCCCTGTAGACCAATAAAAGGTTCTTTTTCTTACACAAATAAATAAAATACAAACCAATAAAAATAATTAGGCTACAATTATGAA
This sequence comes from Lophiomys imhausi, assembly GCA_907164525.1. NCBI lineage: Eukaryota > Metazoa > Chordata > Mammalia > Rodentia > Muridae > Lophiomys > Lophiomys imhausi. Next base: position 24,283,003 of record CAJQZJ010009649.1, on the reverse strand, counting down.
AATTATAAAGTATAAGATACATTCCCAATGTCCAGTCCATATGTATTTGGCAACTGATAATAATAATCTACTTTTTATCTATTTCAAAGAGTTTAAAGTTCTATACCTAACTCAGTTTCCATCTTAACTTGCATTACCAACTTAAAAACATCTTCTTAGACCTAGAACATCCTTTTAATTCCTAAACAACTTCAAATTTAACTGTGACACTATAACTGTCTAGTCTTCAACCACATCAGAGACCTGAGAAGGATAAATATATCTGAGTAAACAGGAAGTGCAGAACCAGCAGCTTCCAAAACTAAGAAATGGCATACAATCGGCTGCCTGGCCAGTCTCCAATTTCTCTCAATATGTTAGAGCATCTATCTTTATTTAGCCTTTTGGCCCAGTATCTCTGACAGACATTAACTGTAAAGCAGGAATTATGAAGGACTTCCCTACCCTGTCTTGGCAGAGCTAGGCAATTCGGTTTAACAACTTCCAAGTTTTTGTCCTTTCGAACAGCATTCTGTCTACCGTTGAAGTAAGAGATTTTTCTTTCCCAGTGACAAGCTTGCCACTAATGCAGTCATCTACAAATGTAGATTCTTCAATGCTCCTCATCTACTTGGAGTAGAATGGGAGGTGCTGTCAGGAGCTGACATGTCTCAATATCAAAAAATCTTAAGTTAAGAAAACAAACATCTTTGAATGTCATATTCTACAGATCTCTTGAGGTTTTTGAAGACCACCTATCCATCTCCATATATTTGCATAAGAAAATGTTGCTTGTCTCTTAGCAACTTGATTTCTGAATAACTTAGAAAACATCTATGATAACCTAGACTAATACCTAAAAATTGACATGTTTGAATGACTATTAGTTTGCATTTCTTAATTATCCTAAACAGTTTGTGACAGTTGATATCAAAATGTCAAAACTTCACATTGCATTTTTAAGTATTACATATGTGCACTACTGAAAAAGAATTAACGTTAATTTTGTATCAGTATACAAAGATCAATAACAATGTAGCCAAATATAATCTTAATTTTGTATCAATATGCAAAGATATAAGAGCATATTCAATAATCCATCCCTTTTTCTTATTATTCCTATATTATGTGTATATCCCATTTTTTCAAATTTTTCCCCCTCTACATAGGAGATAAAGAAGGATAGAGAAAAGAGAAAGAGAGAAATCCCTGGGTCTCAACTCCAAAACCTTGTTTAACAAGGTCATTTAACAACTTGAAACCAATCCCCCCAAATAATAACAAACATCTATAACCCATCAAACGTCCAAGTGGGAGGGGAAATCACCCACCCCACCTATTGGAATGGTATATTGCTCTCTTAAAATTACTTCCTGCTGATTTGGGATATAGGAAATCTGTTGGGGACCAGAAAACAATTTTGTAAGCTTCATCAATTTCTGTTTTTTTTTTTTAATTTCTTATATACATTATACATGGTCAAAGTTTCATAAGGACATTTTAATTATGCTTTGGCAATGTTTACTCCATATCCTTTACCTGTCATTTTTTTCTCCTCTACTTTTTCTATTAGTCCCATCCCATTTCATTAGATAGTTTTGTTTCTCCTTTCATGACCTATATACATACATATATGATTTTCTGTACCTACATAAATTGAGGACCCATTAATGAAAGAGCATGCCATATTTATCTTTCTGCTTCTGATTTATTTTGTCTAACCTGATTTCCAATTTCTAACTATTACAAATTAAGCTCCTATGAACATAGTTAAGCCAATGTTCTTGTGGTTTGGTGAAGAATGTTTTGGATATATATGCCCAGGAAGGGTATGGCTGGGTCTTGAGGTAGAACTATTCTCAGTTTTCTAAGATATCACCAGACTGATTTTTATAGTGGTTGTACAAGATTGCACTCCCACCATGGAGGAATGTTCCCTTTTCTGCACTTCCTCACCACCTTGTGCTTTCATTTGAGTTTTTGATCTTAGCCATTCTGACAGGTGTGAGATGGAATCTCAGAGTCACCTCAAGTTGCATTTCTCTGATGATTAAGGATGTTGAGCATTTCTTTAAATGTTTCTCAGCCATTAGAGATTCCTCCTTTGTGAATTATCAGATATCAAGACTATACTTTCAGGGATCATTTCTATAGTTTGTGAATTATCGGATATCTCTGTTTTTTGATCTTAGTCTTTCAAACAGGTGTAAGATAGAATTTCAGAGTCATCTTGAATTGCATTTCTCTGATGACTAAGGATGTTGAGCATATCTTCAAGTGTCTCTTGGCCACTAGAGATTCCTCTTTTGTGAATTCTCAGTGTAGTTTTGTATCTCATTTCTTTGATTGGATTATTGGTTGTTTTGTTGTTTAATTTCTTGATTCCTTTATATATTTTGGATATTAGCCCTCTATTGGATGTGGATTTGATGAAGACCTTTTACCAATCTATGGGCTGCCATCTTGTTTTAATGACAGTCATCTTTCCCTTATAGAATCTTTTCAGTTTCAAAAGTACCATTTATTAATTGTTGATCTTAGAAGCTGAGCTATTACTATTCTGTTCAGGAAGTTGTCTCCCATGCCAATTGGTTAAAGGCTTTTTCCCACTTTCTCTTCTATTAGATTTAGTGTGCAGTTTTATGTTGAGTTCTTCAGTTCACCTGGACTTATCTTTTGTGCAGGATGATAAATATGGGTCTATTTGCATTCTTCTAGATGTTGGTATCCATTTAGACCAGCACAATTTGTTGAAAATGCTTTCCTTTTTCAATTGTACCATTTTGGATTCTTTGAAAACTCAAATGACCATAAGGTTTCTTTTTGTTTTTTGTTTGTTTGTTTGTTTCTGTGGGTTTATTTCTGGGTCTTTGATCTGATTCAATTGATCAACTGCTATGTTTCTTTGCCAGTACCATGCTGTTTTTATTACTATTGCACTGTAGTACAGCTTGAAATCAGGAATAGTGATATCTCTAGATACTCTTTTATTGTCCAAGATTGTTTTAGCTATTCTAAATTTTTAATTTTTTTTCATATGAAGTTGAGACTTGTTCTTTTAAGGTCTGTAGAGATTTGTGTTGGTATTTTGATAGGAGCTGCACTGAATCTGTATATTGTGTTTGGTAGGATGGCCATTTTTGTTATGTTGACACTAACTTCCATGAACATGGGAGATCTCTCCATCTTCTGATATCTTCTTCAGTTTCTTTCTACAGGGACTTGAAGTTCTTGTCATACTGGTCTTTCACTTGCTTGGTTAGAGTTACCTCCATTTTATTTTATAAAAAAAAGTTAGTTTTATATTATTTGTGGCTATTGTAAAGGGTGTTTTCCCCCTAATTTCTTTCTCAGCTCAATTATCTTTTGTATAAAGAAGGACCACTGTTTTTTTTTTTAAGATAACTTTTTATCCAGTCACATTGATGAAGGTGTTTATCAGCTGTAAGAGTTCTCTGGTAGAAGTTTTGGCATTACTTAGGTACACTATCATATCATCTGTGAAAAGGGATACATTGATTCCTTCCTTTCTAATTAAAATTCCCTTTATCTCCTTTAGTTGTCTTATTGCTTTAGCTAGAACTGCAAGTACTATGTTGAAGAGATATGGAGAGAGTGGTTAGCTTAGCCTACTCACTGAGTGGAAAAGCTTTTAAGTTGATATTGGCTATCAGATTGCTGTATATTGCCTTTATTATGTTTATGTGCTTGTATGCCTGATCTCTTCAAGACTTTTAACATGAAGGGGTGTTTAGTTTTGTCAAATGCTTTTTCAGCATCTAATGAGATGATCATGTGGTCTTTTTCTTTCAGTTTGTTTATATGTTGGATTATATGTTTTTTTTTTGTATGTTGAACTACACGTGAATCTCTGGGATGATGCCTACTTCATCATGCTGTATGATACTTTTGATGTGTTCTCACATTTGATTTTCAAGTATTTTATTGAATATTTTTGCATCATTGTTCATAAGAGAAATTAGTCTGAAATTCTCTTTGTTTGTTGGGTCTTTGTGTGGTTTAGGTATCAGTGTGACAGTGGCCTCATAGGATGAGTTGGCATTGTTCCTTCTGGTTCTATTTTGTGAAAGAGTTTGAGGAGTATTGGTATTAGCTCTTCTTTGAAGATCTGGTAGAATTCTGTGCTAAAACCATCTGGTTCTGGGACTGTTTTGGTTGGGAGGCTTTAAATAATTGCTTCTACTTCCTTAGAGTTTTTAAGACTGTTTAATTTGTTTGCCTGGTCTTGATTTAACCCTGGTAACTAGAATCTATCAAGAAAATTGTCCATTCTGCTTAGGGTTTCCAATTTTGTGAAAACAGGTTTTTCAGTAAGACCTAATGATTCTTTGGATTTCCTCAGTATCTGTTGTTATTTTCACCTTTCCCTTTCTGATTTTATTGGTTTGTATATTTTCCCTCTGCCTTTTAGGTACTTTGGCTAAGGATCTGTATATTTTGTTTATTATTCTGAAAGAACAAGATCTTGGCTTTGTCAATTATTTGTATTGTTCTCTTTGTTTCCAGTTAATGTTTTCAACTCTATATTTGATGATTTCCTGCCATTTGTTCCACTTGGAAGTGCTTGCTTTTTTTTTTTTTTTAAGAACAGTCAGTTGTGCTGTTAAATTGATAGTATGAGCTCTCTCCAATTTGTTTTCTAAGGCACTTAGTGCTATGAAACTCTCCTTTTAGCACTACTTTCATTGTGCCTCATAAGTTTGGGTATGTTGTTTCTCCATTTTCATTGAATTTTAGGAAGTCTTTGATTTCCTTCCTTATTTGTTCTCTGACCCAGTGGTCATTGAGTAGAGCATTCTTCAGTTTCCATGAATGTGTAGGCTTTTTGTTATTTCTGTTGTTGTCCAAGTCCAGCTTCAATCCATTGGGATCCAATAAGTTACAATGTGTTATTTCAATTTTCCTGTATCAATTGAGGCTTGTTTTCTGATCAATTATATGGTCACTTTTGAAGAAGATTCCATGAGATGCTGAGAAGGAGGTATATTCTCTTGTGTTTGGGTAAAGCCTTCTGAAAATGTTTGGTCCATTTAGTTCATGACTTCTATTTGTTTCATTATTTCTCTATTTGGTTTTTGTCTCAATGACTTGTCTGTTGGTGTAAGAGATTGTTTAAGTCTCCCATTACTAACGTGTAGGGATCAATGTCTGGTTTAAACTTTAGTAATGTTTCTTTTACAAATGTGGGTATGCTTGTATTTGGAGCATAGATATTCAGTATTCAGATGTCATCTTGAAGAATCTTTCCTTTGATGAGTATATAGTATCCTTTCATATCTTTTTTGATTAATTTTTAGTTGAAAGTCTATTTTATTTGATATTAGGATGGCTACTCCAGTTTGCTTCCTGGGACCATTTGCTTGGAAAACCTTTCCCTAACCTTTTACTCTGAGGTAAATTCTGCCTTTGTTGGTAAGGTGTGCTTCTTGTGTGTGACAAAAGGATTGGTCTTGTTTTCAAACCCATTCTATAAGCCCATGCTTTTCTGTTTGGTTGTTGAGTACATTGATGTTGAGAGATATTAATGAACATTGATTGTTATTTCCTATTATTTTGATGTAGGTGATAGTAGTGTGCTTGTGTGTTTCTTTTGGTTTTGATGCAGTGTTGTTATGTATTTCTTGTGTAGTTTTCTTCTCTGGGTTGGAGTTTTCATTCTAGGATCTTCTGTAGGGCTGGATATGTTGATAGATACTGTTTAAACTTGGTGATGTTGTGGAATATCTTGTTTTCTCCATCTATATTGATTGAAAGTTTTGCTTTGAATAATCTGGGTTGACATCCGTAGTTTCTTAGGGCCTGCCAGACATCTCTCCAGGTCCTTCTGGCTTTCAGAGTTTCAGAAGAGAAGTCAGATGTGATAATGATGAGTCTGTCTTTATATATTACTTGGCTTTTTTCTCTTGCAGCTTTTAATATTCCTTCTTTGCTTTGTACATTTAGTGTTTTGATTATTATGTGACAGGAGAAATTTCTTTTCTGGTCTAATCTATTTGGTATTCTGTAAGATTCCTGAACGTTTATGGGCATTTCTTCCTTTAGGTTTGGGGAATTTTCTTCTATGATTTTGTTAAAAATGATTTCTGGTCATTGGAGTTGGAGATCTTCTCTTTCTTCTATTCCTATAATTCTTAGCTTATGTCTTTTCAGCTAGTCATTGATTTCTTGACTGTTTTGGGTGAAGAATTGTTTAGTTTATTCATTTTCTTTGGATAATGTATCAGTTTCTTCAATTGAATCTTCCACACTTGAGATCCTGCCTTCCATCTTTTATATCCTGTTGGTGTTTATGTCTGTAATTCCTGTTCTTTTTCCTAGGATTTTCACTTCCAGTATTGTCTCTGCTTGTGTTTTCTTAATTGATTCTGTTTCCATTTTCAGGTCTTGAACTGATTTACTTATTTCCTTCCTCCTTCTCCATCTTGATTGTCTTTGCCTGCATTTCTTTAATTGATTTATCCCTTCTCTTCTCCTGTTTGTTTCTGTATTCCTGGATGTCTTTAAGAAAATTCGCCTGTACTTTTATCTTTTGGATTGTGATCTTAATTTTTAAGGGATTTATTTTCTTCTTTTAAGGGCTCTATCAATTTCGTAAGTATAGATTTCTCATCATTTTCTTATGTTTCTGCTGTGTTAGGATGATCAGGGCTTGCTGTACTAAGATAGCTGGCTTCTGGTGGTGCCATATTGTCCTGGTTTTTATTCCATTAGCCTTTAACAATCTGGTTGTCCTTGTAGTCAGTTGGTTGTTCTTGGCATCTATGAGATTTTGTGCATAGCTAAGAGTCCTCTTCTGGAAGCTTAATGTTTCTGTATCATTCTGAGATCCGAAAGCACACTTTGGGAAGGTTATTAGGACTGCAAACTGGAGAGTGTAGCTGGGGAGACATCCTCTCAGAGAAGAAGGAAGTGTGTGGAGGACAAATATGGGGTCTTGCTTCCTTGGGATTCCAGAGGATAACCTCTTGGAGACTCTCAGGTGCTGTCAGAGATATAGGATGTATCTAGAGGCCTGAGGCCAGGGCAAGCTCCCCTGGGACTTGGAGGAAGACCTCTCAGAGAAGCTCTCTCTGATGAAGGAGGTGCCTCAAGCCCTGATGCTGAGGCCAACTATTCCTGGGGCTCTTTGGATGACCTCTAGGAGAAGTTCTGTCATAGATATATTTGGTGGCTGGAGGCCTGGGCGAGAATCCCTGGAACTCAGAGAAACACCTCTAAGAGAAGCTTTCCTGGGGGTTTGGATGAGCCTGAAAGCCAGAATCCTAGCCAAACATCTCTGTAGCTAGGCAGAAATTGGCTTGCTGAAATTGCCTGGTGGTCAGAGGCCAGTGGAGGGGAGCCTCTCTGTGGCTCAGAGGGAGATCTCTCCAAGGACCTCTCACCCTGGGGGAGTGAAAATGTGCCTAGAGGCTAGAGGTCAGAGACCTGTCTCTGGTGCTAGGCAGTTTTTCCTGGTCTCTGGAGACACCTAAAGGCCAGAAGCCAGGAAAGCATTTATGTGGCTCAGAGGGAGCAGTCTCCAGGGAGACCCTCTCTGGATGTAGTAAGCACCTGGAGGTCTGAGCCTGGAGTAAATGACCCTGGGGCTTTTAGGGTGACTCCTAGGGGAATACAGGAAACACCTCACACCCAGGAGCCGGGGCCCTGCACTACTGGAAGCAGAGATCTGACTATGGTAAAACAGGCAGGTCTGATGGGCCAGTGGCTAGAATCTGTGTATCTCTGTAATGGGGAAAACAAAGATATGAGTGTTTTGGGGTTAGTGGTATGTCCTCTCAGTCTTTCTGCAGTTACTGAACTCCTGTTACTGGAATACAGTGTCATCTTGGGAAAGCTCCCCTACCTTAAGTTTTTATACAAATATATATTATATGTTGATCAGGTGTTCTTCATATCTTATGTATTTTATTTAATTATGAATGATATAGAAAAGGATACAAACATATATATTAATGTGTACACTTTCATAAACTTGAAGATGAATTTACACTAATCCATGTACCAGTCACTGTATAATGTCAAAAATGTTATGTATGTGGGTCAGTGGTAGAGACCAGAGATCTGGTATGCGTAAAGTCCTGGGTTCTATCATCAGTACTGCAAGACAAAAATGCTATTATTATTACCACCAAATAAAAATTCTTTCTTATACACCCTCTCACTCTCTGTGTCTCTCTCTCCCTATTGTAGCTACATTTAAGCCCAATGTAAATGTCTTCCCCACAGATATTCTGACAGAAAACCACCCTACCAGACTGATGCCACATTTTTCATCCTTCTGAAAATGGTAGCAAATTGGCTTTTAAAAAGTCTAGCTAGTAAGTATCAGAGTTTCTACCATGAACACAATTTTACTATTTTCAAAGATAAACAGTTTTTTTTATAATTTATTTTTTATTTCTTCAAGTTACATCTCAATCACAATCCCCTCCCTACACCCACCCTCCTGTCCCACCCTTCCACCCTCCTCCCCCTCAACCCCCCCATCCTCTACACTTTTTTTTTTCTTTTAGTTTAAGGTATATCTTTTTCTCCCAACACTTCCCCCTTTCAGTCCAACAAATGGTTCTTTCTCTTATAACAATAAATATAATACAAAACAACAGAAATAAATAGGCCATCATTATGAGAGTTATATGGCTTAGCATACATTCCCAATGTCCAGTCCATATGTATTTGGCACCTGACTTTAACATTCTACCATTCTACTATCTAACCATCACCAGAGTTTAAAGTTCTATATCTAACTCAGCTTTCATACTAACTTGCATCACAATTTTAAAAACATTTTCTTAGATCCAGAACACCCTCTTGATTCCTAAACAACTCAAAATTTAACCATGAGACTCTAGCCATATATATAACAGTTTTTTTTATTGCACCACAAAGTAAAATTAAAGTCTGCTGTGCACATACATACTTCTGTTTCCCATAGAGCCTCGTGATTATGCAGAGAGACCCACATTTATAAATCTCAAAGGGAAAAGAGGCAGCACTCACATTAAATGGAAAGGCAGCTACAAGAAGTTGTATCTCATTGCACATTACTGGAAACACTTGAAAACCTTTATTGCCAAATGAGTACTTGAGATCCTCAGAGATCTGGCAGATAAAAATCACCTGAACTTTGTCTTTCTGCTCACAATTATTTCTTCCCCTGAAATCTAACTCCTGTCCTATTGTTGGCTTCTTTCCTTCTTCCTCACCAATTATTGTCATTGTGTTTCCGAAAGTGTCTACCTGTTTCTCTAATAGGCCTTATACTTGCTGTGTGTTGATGGGCTTGAAATGTAGCAATCCTCCTGCTCCTATTTCCTGAGTGTTGGAATTGCAGGAAGGCTTTACCATCTGGCCTCCTCTTATTCTATTTCTACTGTTTTTTCAAGAGGCTTATTTCAAAACTGATAAGAGAGCTCGGTCTGTATAGTCCTTGCTATGCAAGCATAAGGACCTGGCTAGTCCTCAGCACACACATGCTAAGCCACGTGTAGTGGTGCATACATGTAACCTTACAGTAATGAAGGAGAGACGGAGGGGCTCCCTGGCCATTCATCCTAGCACACCTGAATGGGACCCAGGCAAATGAGACACTGTCCCTGAAAACAATGTGTACAAGCCTTGAGGAACAATATTCAAGTTTGATCTACTACCTCCACATGCATGGGTACACCAACACACACACACGCGTGCACACACACACACACACACACACACACACACACACACACACCCTTATATCATACAGTTGAGGGGGAGTCTGGGGTGGGAAGTAGAAAAAGTGGATACAAGCTAAAACAAAAATGATGTACATGTATAAGAATGTCTTAATAAAAACATACTTTTATCAGGCCTGATGCAGTAGTTTGATATTGTTTAAGAGACAAGCATAATTTATACCACCATGGTTTTATATTCATGTAAATTTGCTATACATAACCCTTCATAAGAACAACTTCCATCCTTATTTATAGAGCATCTTCTTCCACACAAACACATCCCAAGCCATTAGAGATGTTGTCAAGACAACATCTCATTAATCCTTGCCCAGAATCTTGTAGGTGTTATGATCCTAGTTTTATAGATGTGGAAAAAGCAAGGGTAGGCTTTTGTTCACAAATTTCAAAAACAGATAAATCACTCTACCCTTGTACTATGTGTCAGTTAGAAAGGAGGTCATTAGGAGGAGGTGGCTAATGTGATATGTGAAAAATGCATCAACATCTGTAATAAGGGATGTCAGATTCAAATACAGGAAACTGAAATGGCCACAAAAATCGTTTCATAGTCTTAATTCAAAGATCCCAAAGGAACCTGAGCAGCTCTGTTTCTGTTGTTTGTTAGTTTGTTTAAACACCAGAATTGTAATAAAGCATGGAATCTTAGCTTCCATGGCTGCAGTATGAAGATCATTCTTAATGGAGAGCTTGTGAGGTTTCTCTTACAGTTTTTCAGAAGGCAAGGCCTCTGGGTAGATAGATAGACTTAGCACATTTCTCTAGACACGCACGGCTCCAAGTGTCAACAGCAACCATGGAAGAGACATAGAATTCACTTGTGAAGAAAACCATTTACTCATTGTGTATTGTCCTCAAATACTTATTTCTCTCTTTTTTTTTTTTTTTTTTTGGTTTTTCGAGACAGGGTTTCTCTGTGTAGCCCTGGCTGTCCTGGACTCAATTTGTAGACCAGGCTGGCCTCGAACTCGCAAAGATCCACCTGCCTCTGCCTCCCAATTTCTCTTAAGTGAACTAAAAGTAAAGCATGACTTTCCCCAAAAGAATCGATGTGCTCACTAACTACATTGTGTTGCTTGTTCTCTTTTAAGACCACTGCCAGAGGTTTATTTCACTCAGTTTCTTGGGGTTTGGTCACTTTTGTCATATCCCTTGGACCTATTTATACTTTTGTCTATATTTTTGAGCTTATATAACACAAGACAAAATATAAAAAAAGTCTTTAAAGATAAATCAACCCCGTATGTTCGTATGTGTTTTATAATATTTTGTAGCTATGACTTGAATTGTGCTTCAGAAACTACAATAAAACTAATATCTGCCCATAAATAACTATAGTAATATGGTGTGTATGGTGTGTGTGTATGTGTATTTATGTTTAATTTGTGTGTGTATGTACCCTGTGTTCAGTGTATGTATATGATGTGTATGTTGTGGGTGTATGTTGAGACAAAACATAGGGTCAAATCTAGAACAGAAAAGCCATGAACACTGGAAAAATTATTATTTAAAGCAAAATAATTTTAGTACTTTGATAAGAACCTAAACTACTTGTGGGCCATTAAGAAAAAAATGTATCCAGCTGTGGGAAGGTCTGAAAGCAGTATTTGAAACAGGCTTTGAATCTTTATTATTTTTCTTTTTTTAATGTTTATTTATTACTTGAAGTTCAGAGCCATGGAATCTTCTGGTCATTGGATGGGAGGGAAGCACTTGAAATTGTGAACAAAAATAAATCTTCTTCCTTGCTATATCAGGTATATTGCCACGAAGATGGAAACATAATTAGCATATTACTTTATGTTCAGCTAGGAGAATTTTCAATAATATACCAAGTGGTGAATGCACCACCATCCCAGATGTAATGTGAGGTCAGTTTACATACTACAACTACACAAATTCAGAGAAAAAATGATCATTTCATGACTTTTGTTAAGCAATCCATCTAATCAAGGAGCCACAGTATTATAAAAAAGTACAGCCTTTGCCATCAAGGAGTCTGGATTTTGGAATGGAAGACACAGTATAAATAAATATAATATAATAAAAAAACAATTGGAATAATTAGAATAGACTAATAAGGAACATGCCCATGTGAAAATGCAGAATCTACCAATTTCCTTTTTAATAATTTTGTTCTTTTCTCTTCCTTCATTTTTCCCCTTCCCTCCTTTCTTCCCTCCTAGATCTTTCATTCCTCTCTCTCTCTCTCTCTCTCTCTCTCTCTCTCACTCTCTCTCTCTTTGTCATGTATATCTGATGTTAGTGCTAACCATCTTGTATTGAATAAACAGAAGACTTATCCCTGTAAAAAGTTAATTCTCCCTCTACCAGCAGTCACTAGTTGCTGGTATTTCTTTATTTAGGGGTAGAACTCTATGAGATTTCACCCTTCCATCTAGGTATAGTGCTGAAATAATTAATTAAATTATTTCCAGTATTTATATTAGGGCTAATTGGTTGGCAGTGTTAATTCTTAACCTGACATTATAAATAATCATATTGAGACACCTGACATATTTTAACAAGCCTTAGCCTAGATTGTGTGATCTTAGCTCATCTAAGCTAACTTTTGATCCTATTCCCCAAATATAACCCTAATATATACATATATGCCCTTGGGTTGTTATTCTCCATAATATGCCCATGTTTCAGGCCATTTGAAGATATAATTCTTCTATCTATCCTAAGGTGTGCCCCCTCCTTTTCCTCCCTGGTGCTTCTTTTTCCTCCTCCTTGCTGCTTCTTCCAGTCAACCTCTCTGCTCCCAAAGCCCACCAACCTTTTGCCCCACCTACCTCTCTCTCTGCCCAATCACAGGCCTCAGAATTTTATTAAAGCCAATCAGAGACAATTGTTAGCAAGCAAAATAACAGCATCACTTGGTGTATCTTGTACAGCAACAAGGCCTCTGTGAGCAATTAATTAGCATTTAGGATACATAATACATCATCCAAACCAGTATGTCTATTGATTTTGTCAATGCTCAGGTCATTTAGGAAGCCATTTTGGGATGCACATCCTCAGTGCAGACTTCCTGGTTCTGTGTTTTTTTTTTTTTTTTTTTTTAATCTTTCTGATCCTCTTCTAATATGTTCACTGAGGTTCAGGAACTGTATTGAAGATGTAGTCACAGAGGTTGGGTGTCTAATAATCTGTTGAGCTCTGAATTATGTCCAGCTGTGATTTTCTTTAATGATCTCAGGTTTCTGTAAAAAAGATGTTTCTTTGATGGGGGAGGAGTGAGAGCTATACTTATATGAGGGTGTGAGGATGAGTTTTAGAATGCAGTTAAGAATTATGCTGGTGTAGTAAAGTGGTCATAGTAGGTTCTCTTCTAAGTTTCATAACCTCACTATCCCTGTATAATTGGATGTTTCTGATACAAGATATAATTTTATTCTTGTTGGTCAGACCTTAATAACATTAAGAAAGCTGTTAGTTGCCACCAAGATATGAGAACATTATTGCACTTTTAAGGATATCTTGCCATATTACTTAGTGTTGGATTTCATAGTCATCATGCCTGGATAGACCTATTGACTGCTTCCCTATTTGAGATCTTGCATAGTATTTTATGATATTATCAAATCTAGACCACCAGAAGAAGTTTTCATGTCAGATTCATTTCAAATCATCAGAGTTCTGTATCCTAAGACTACAATACCTTCACCAATAGAGACTTGTTCTTAACCTTGAGAGGGAACAAAGGGGAACCTAAATAGCCCATATTGTTTTGTGGGTCACTTGGACTACCCTGACCAATCACTTAAAAAGGGATTACTTATGACTGTGGGTTTTGTAGATGGTCTATTGCTCTTCTGGAAGCATTGTCAGCTTGGATATCATAACTTTATTTAAAATTATATATAATGTATAAATGTCATATATATTATATATAATTTAGGTAAATATAAAATAATATAACTCCTGGATGTTTTAGCAAATAATCTTGGTGTTTCTTTTTCTTAATCCTTCTTCAGTCATAAAAATGCTAATTACAATAAAGCAGAATTCTAATAGCAGAAATATAGAGAAATAATTTCATTTTCCCTAACACACATTACTTTTCTCTCTATTTAAATAGTTCTTTACTTGAAGATGAATGCCTCTTCTACATGAACCTTCAATTCAGAATAGAAATTTTAGTAATTAAAATACTTTCTGTTTCTTTTTTTGTTTTTTTTATTTTTTATTTTTTAATACTTTTTTTATTTCTTCAAGTTACATCTCCATCGCAATCCCCTCCCTACTCCACCATCCAGTCCCACACTCCCACCCTCTTCTTCTTCAACTCACCCATCTCCTTCCTTTTTTTTTTTAAGTTTAAGGTATATCTTCCCCCCCCCAACAGCTCCCCCTTTCAGTCCAACAAATGGCTTTTTCTCTTATAACAATAAATACAATACAAAACAACACAAATAATTAGGCCACAATTATTAGAGTTATATGCTTAGCATACATTCCCATGTCTAGTTCATATGTATTTGGCACCCTACTTTAACATTCTACTATCTAACCCTCTCCATGAGTTTAAAGTACTATATCAAACTCAGCTTTCATTCTAACTTGCATCTCAATTTTAAAAACATCTTCTTAGACCCAGAATACCCTCTTAATTCTTAAACAACTCAAAATTTAACTATGAGACTCTAGCTATCTAGTCTTCAACTACCTTAGAGACCTGAGAGGGATAAATATATCTGGTTATACAGGAAGTGCAGGGACAGCAGCTTCCAAAACTAAGAAATGACATACCACAATTCAATAGCATAACAGTCTTTCACATCTATGTATGCACAATTGAAGCTTCAGTGTATATGTACTCCTCCTACAAGACAAGTTTGAACTAATAGATACCAGGATCATTACCAGGGAATGTATACATTTTTTAATTGTTTTTTATTTTGTATGTGTGTGTGTGAATTTCACATCATGCACCCTGTTCCCTCTCATCTCCCACATCCCCTGAGATCTATTCTCCACCCTTGTAACCTTGCCTCACATTAAAAAAACATCCCATGGTGGAGGAGACATCCATGTGTCTCAGTGTGTCCCACAATATTCCCTTTTGTCCACACATTTTTGCTTGAAAACTCTCATTAAAGGGAGAGCTGTTGGGGGGAAAAAGAAATACCTTAAACTAAAAAAAAAAAAAAAAAAGAAGGGAAGAGGATGGGGGGTTGAGGGGGCGGAGGGTGGAAGGGTGGGACTGGAGGGGGGAGTAGGGAGGGGATTGTGATTGAGATGTAACTTGAAGAAATAAAAAATAAATTATTAACAAAAAAAGAAAACACTCATTAAAATGACTCCTTGGTAAGTTATGAAGCCTCTGACTTCTGATACTTTGTCAATACTGGAACCTCACTGGAACTCTTCTCAGATATTCTGTTATTGTCTTGTGTCGTGAGGATCCTGTAGTTTTGAGTCTGTGGAACTGGCATTATCATGTACTCAAGGAGTTCATTCAGGGGGTGGGCCAACTCAAAGCCCTGGTTCTGGGCCTGCAATCCTCACTTTCAGGGCCTGCTCTCTTGAGTTCTGCAGCAGGTGACAGGTTGGACCAGCCAGCTCTCCTGCTTTCATGACCCCATCAGGGCCAACTGTCTTGCCTGCCACCTATGGTGAGGGCAACTAAAGAGAGCAATGGGGGGTGTCCCCCTGGGTCCCCCTCCCCCACCAACACCACAAAGCAGACAGAGGGCAGATCTGGCTCTCCCACACTCACTCTCTCAGGGATGTCTCACTTACAACCCTCACATCCAGGGCCAGTTGTAATGTGCTGTCCTGGCAAGGTGAAAGGCCTGCTCTCCCAAGTGCTATAGCATGTGAGGGGCAGGATCAGCTCTCCTGCTCTTGTGACTGCATCATGGCCAGATCTCCTATCTGCCATTTGTGATGAGGACAAAGGGAGAAGAAAGGATCTCTCCCTATCCAACACCTCCACAAAAAAGACAAAAGGCAGGGCTGGTTCTCCTACAATGCCCTCATCCAGGGCCAGGCAAGGCTTCTTTAGTCTCTGGCTTGCTTCTTATCCTGGGAACCCATTTGGTCCTTTCCTGGTGCTGGCCTGGTGACCAACACAGGCTAGCTATCCTTCCAGGACCCATGGAACAGAAGTGCTGTTGGTATCTGACTTGCCCCTCCCTCTAAGGGTGGAATGTTAGGCTCCTATTCAATCAGATGTTCATAGGTCAGAACACTGAATGTAGACATAGCCTCTCTCCTCACTGACACCTGCTTAGCGATGGTTAGAGGGCTATAATGATGTGCAACAGCAGCTACATCTGCAATGACTCTGGAGGCAGTGA
Source organism: Lophiomys imhausi (assembly GCA_907164525.1). NCBI lineage: Eukaryota > Metazoa > Chordata > Mammalia > Rodentia > Muridae > Lophiomys > Lophiomys imhausi. Next base: position 24,266,958 of record CAJQZJ010009649.1, on the reverse strand, counting down.
TCATGTACATTTTTGAGTTTCCTTTAAGTAATTATTCCTCATACATATATCCATTCAACGAAGTTTTTTGAAGTCATGGACCTTTGCTTTTCTCCTCTTTTCTTCACCTGCTTAATACTCAAAATACTTAATATGTGTTGCTCTTTCTGTTCAAGTACCACATAACCATTCATACACAGTTGAGTTTAGCACCTTTAAATATAATTTGCCCTCTGGGAATTACATCTGTTGCAGAAAAATTTTGTATATTCAGTACTCAAACATCACTAAGCAGGTAAAGATATTAAAATACAATTTATAAGATGTACAGTTTTACACAGGCTTCATTTAGAAATGTTTCTGTCTTAGGAACTCTACTGTGGTCTTAGGACTGGGCATATCTGCATTACTTCACAGAGCTTACATGGCCTGTTGACAGATACAAGAATTGACATTTAATTTCTATACCATACTTTTTTCTTGAATGGCTAAGAAAGATAGTTTTCTTCCTTTTTATCGCAAAATAAGAAACCCCAATGAAGTTACTCAAAAGCCTTACTTTGTCAAGTTTAACAAATTTGGGGCTCTTGTGATGTCTTCCATTCTGTTTTGTTTGATGTAAATATATATATATATCTATATATATCTATATATATATATTAGTTTTTGTTTCTCTTGTTTGTGGTGCAGTGCTCAAACACAGGGATTTACTATTGTTAAGCAAGCACATTTTCATTAAGCCACAATCCTAGTTCTACAGTTGCTTTTAATTGATGTTTGTAGAAAAGTTATGAGGGTTTTTCATTTGCTTAAAAAAATTCCTCCTTGAACATGAAAGTTTAATACTTAAATGAGAATCATTATAGTAGATGGAGCTAGAATCTGACTTAATAGTAGTTTATCTAAAGTAGAATTTTTATGTTACAAATTGCTTGCACATATATTACCCATACGTTTAAAATTTACTGGAGCCATGTGACTAGGTATTACCATTTTAATTTCATTTCAATATAAACAAATAGAATCAAAGAAATTAAAACTAAATACCTACTCATCAGTGCATAGTTATTACCTGAAGAGCAGAATTAGAATGAAAGTGTTTGGATTCCTCAGCCCATAAGGTGAATTTGCAATGAACAATAATGCTCCATTTCCATGGTCAACATCCCAGGGTTTTATATACTGAGTAGTCATAATTAACATTTAAGCATACCAGAATCACTGAAAATACTTCACATGTATTGATCCTTTGAGTAAAGTTTTAGAAATTCAAACATAGAAATTTCAGTCTCCCAATTTAAAAAATGTTCTGAACTGTAGTGTAAACTCACACTGAATATACACTGCAACATCAGCACCTCTTGCCTTTGTTTGAAGACTAAAAAAATATGTGCAATGGAACAGATATGAGTTGATAATTTCTTCAAGGACTAAATTCCATTGATCTTATAGAAAGTTAAACTAGTATTTTGATATTTTACAAAGGACACAGTCGAAATTGAAATTGTTTTTCACTTATAGGAAGTAATTTATATTCATGATAAAAAGTTTCTTGTTCATTTTATCATTTTAAATTAGATACTTTCATAATGAAAAAAAAATAATTTAAGGGGCTATATTGTTGATGTATCATTTAGGGTTGGGCACCCACAGTCATTTGTCTCTGCATTTTGGCCAGTTGTGTCTTTCCGTAATGACCTCTGTCTGCTGTAAAAAGAAGCTTCCTGGATAAGGGTGAGAGCTACACTTACCTGAGGGTAAAAATGGGCAAAAGCATATTTAGAATACAGTTCAAATTACAATTTTTATTTTAACTATTTTAAATACTTCAACAGATTATTTCTAAGAGGGTGCATATTTTATTTTTCTTGACTCTCTTTAACATTTATTGAGTGTTGTTACATTCTCTTTGAGAAAAAAAAAAACAGTGTTTGAAAATTGTCCTCCTAAACAACTCAAAATTTAGCTATGAGACTCATGCTGTCTATTCTTCAACCACCTCAGAGAGCTGAGAAGGATAAATATATCTGATTGTATAGGAAGTGCAGGGCCTGCAGCTTCCAATACTAAGAAAGGACAAACCAGTGACTACCTGGACAGTTCCCATTTTCTCTCCATACATTCCAGGGGGCGTTCTAGATCTAAGAAGATGGTTATAATAGCGATGCAAGTTAGTATGAAAGCTAAGTCAGTTATAGAACTTTAAACTCATGGAGATGGTTAGAAGGTAGAAGGTTAAAGTCAGGGGCCAAATATGTATGATCTGGACATTGGGAAGGTATACTGGGCTATTTAACTCTCATAAATGTGGCATATTTAATTCTGCTGTTTTGTATAGAATTTACTGTTATAAGAGAAAGAACCATTTGTTGGATTGAAAAGGGAAGCAGTTGGGGGGGGAAGAGGGTGGAAGGGTGGGACAGGAAGGGGGAATAGGGAAGGGTTTGTGACTGAGATGTAACTTGAAGAAAAAAAATAAAGTACTTATATAAAAAAAAAGAAAATTGTCCTCCTATGTATTTTATCTCAAATGGCAAAGCCTGATAAGTTGAAGGAGTACTCTATTTTAACTATATACAATCATCATAGCATTAAGACTATATATTGTAGAGCAGTTTCATAATTCTCCAAGGAAACAAGATGAAGAATTTGAGGTTTATGTTTAAAACACTTGGCAGCATGAACAATGTGATTGTACCTCTGGGCTGTTGCCTCTGCTTTCCAAAACTGAGCAATGGCACGTTCCTGTTTTGTAGTGGAAAAATAAATATACAAAAGACAGTATCTGGGACTGTGGTTGTAACAAAAATGATCACAGCTTCTAGAGATGCATATGTAATACTGAAGGAATGTTTGTGTATGGTTATCTTTCTAACTTTTAGGAGTTAGGTGTTAAATAAACAAAGATCTTTCTTTCTGCATGATGATATTCATGATCTTTCATTGAAATGCACTAAGTAGAGCTCTAAAAGGTTTCTGGTGTAAGTAGTAAATTGGCTTGCTCTGTGTTTGGATGTAAATACCTAAGTGCTATTACTGAACCCATCAAATACAGGCTAGAGCAACACTTTTTCTTCCGATCGATGTTCTTAACTTAAAATACAAAACATAAATTTACCAATTCAATTTTTCTCTTTTTTCCCCTTACTTCTCTTCCTTAGGACCACCTCAGAAAACTGTGTCACCCAAACAAGAACATGAAGACAGGAAGCACGACAAAGTCACAGACAAAGGAAGTGAGAGTGGGACTTCCTGCAATGAACTCTCCACATCCAGCTGCGACAGCCACTCAGAGGCCAGCACTCCACAGGATAACCCACCCAACACTCAGCAGGCTGCAGCTCACCAGCCTAACACCTTAACCTTGGATCGACCCTCCAAAAAAGCCCCTGTGCAGTGGATGCCCCCACCAGACAAACGCAGAAACAGCGAACTTTTTCAGTCACTCATCAGCAAGTCCCGAGAAACGAATCTCTCCAAAAAGAAGGTCTGTGAGAAGCTAAGTGTAGAAGAAGAAATGAAAAAGTGTATTCAGGATTTTAAAAAAATCCACATTCCAGATTGTTTTCCAGAGCGCAAACGCCAGTGGCAATCTGAATTGCTCCAAAAGTATGGGTTGTAATAATAATGATGTTCTTGGCGTGTTTTTGATGCCATTCAATGTTTACTACAATGACAGCACCTGACTGATGGTCGGTGTGATTCTTGCTGCTCTTCTTTTTGTGAACAGTGGATGTGGGACAGTATTTTTTTCATTACTTTTGTTGTTGTTGTTTTTTAGAAACATAATTTAAAAAATGAAACCAACAAATCTGTGTCAAAATGGTGTATCTATCTGATTCAAGCCATTTTGTAATAATGAACGTATAATGTGCATGATCAAGAAGCTAAAATCTTGATTTTTGAACTGTGGTCGACTGGACATGTTTGTCAATTCTGTAACTCACAAAACAACAAGTCATCATATCACACCAACTCATACAAGAATGTGGATGAAGTAACATGAAGTAAAATTTTAAATGATGGTTTTAGGTGCCAAATCTACAGCTGTTTAAATGTTAATGCAATAAAACAAGTATTATTTTTTGCATGAACACAATGTTACAAATAAATCACAAGAAATAGGGAAGATCTGTTTGTCACTTTGAAAGTAAAAAAACATTAAAAATAAAGCAAAAAAACATATATGTATATATATATATATAGTTTCAGACAAAGCCTATAAATGTAAGCTGTCTAGGAGGCTGAACTTTCTTTGTTCTTGATCTGTGGTTCTTTTCTGTAGGTGTATGGTGTTTCCTTATGTTAAGATGGGGTAAATATGCCTTATACTGTTATGTTATGGCATCAACATACATCTATCAATGCTAGTCACAATTATTTCTGTGAAATGAGTTATTTTACATCAGGCTATGAAAACTGTTATCATGTTAATCAAAATAATTGAAGGAAATGGCAAAGATCTTTACATATTTATTAAAAAATGGAAAATGTGTTAGAATTCCTTAATTTCTACTGACTTTTCTTTAAACAATTTTTCTTTGATTTTCACTTAAAACACTATATTACATAATATTGATAAATCAGTGTTGGATAGATTAAACGTAATTCAAATTGAGGTAGAGAGAGATTCAGATAGCTGTGTGAGCTAATAAACCCTCAGTCCGCAAGAGAAGAAATACCTCATTTGATAGTATACTGATAGTTTGTTTTCACTGACAAGCAGATTGAAAAAGCCTCTCTGCAATAAATTGGGAAGTTGTCTCTTACAGAGAGCAAGAGACAGAAATGTCAACAGAGTGCTGAAAGGTCATTCTTGATGAAAAGTGTCTTCTTCCAGGGTGTGAGGGGACAGCACTTCCTGATCAAAACCCACACAATTATTCTTCAAACGCTCCACAGAAATAAATAGAAAATACCACGAAGTCTAGCTAAAGAAAATAGGCTGAGAGAGGTAAAAATATCCTCAAGAATGAATTCAGGTTTCTATGTGGTGACTTAGAGAGGGAGTGGGTGGCAATTGCAACATCCTCTCTCCCAGCAGATGAAGGGTATGGACATCTTCGTTGGAAAGTTTAAAAACGACATTTATTTCTGGATTTTTTTCACAGTACCATTATATAAAGTGCTACCTACCCAGGACTACAAAATACACCTAAGATATGATTAACCTTCAGTTAACCGTCAGGCTTTGGGGCAGTAACTTCTCTCAATTTCATTTTATAATTTCGGGAAGTTGTCAGTCCCAGTATGGTTTGATATACATGCAAAACACTGGTCATGGAATGTTGTTTGGCAGGTTCCCAGGCTTCCAATTCCACATCTATCATTTATCCTTTCTGTGTCTTATGGATAAGGAAAGGGTTGTAATGTTATAAGGATAGTTTCAGAGGGTTGGTGGGTGGCTCAGCAGGAGAGAGCTTGTTGTACAAATATGATGACCAGTGTTCAGGTCTCCAGCACCTAGGAAGGATCTGGCTAGCTACTTAGACAAGCTGAACTTAAAATATCTGGGCTCAGGTCGAAGACACTATCAATATACAAGGTGAAGAACGATGAGGGAGATATCTGATACCTACCTTCAGCTTCCATATGTATCTGTACATATAAATGCCCACTCACATATGCACATATACACAGACCACACACACACACAAATAATAATAATAATAATTACAGTGAGAATATTTCTAGGATACAATTTACATAAATACATAGCTATCCTTCACTGATCTGGAAAGAAAACAGACAAAATGATTATCCTATAGAAATATTTAGCCATCACTTTCAAATAGGAAATTTCAAATGCAAAGGGAAAAGAAACCTAATAAGAACTACAACATTTGGTAAGTCACACTCACTTACAAATACAGGACCTAAGCAAAGGAGGAAGGGGACACTACTCTATCCCCACCATTTCCTTCCAGTATCTAATTTCTGCCTATATCTTCTATAGTTCAATATAAGTAGAAGCCAGTTGGCCAAAAACCTACACATATAATATCCACTCTAATGCCATTTGAGACAAAGCCCAGAAACAATGACAAGAACTACACCTGAAAACCCCCTTATACCCTCTGTATGTTTCCTAATGAACCAGCTCAAGTACAATTACAATTGAAAGAATTCAACAATAGTGCATTTTCTGTTCTATTTATCTCTGTCTCCTTAGAAAATGGTGCACACAGTCCATATTCCTTTTTGATAACTTAGAATATAAAAGTTCTGAGTGATGGGATGAAAACCATTGCACTTCAATTATTTTTATAATAACCATATAGGAAGCACTTGGTTGGCATGTCAGCAATAAATTCATAAGAATCAGAAGAGGCCTAAAGTCTGATTCCCTTAAACCAACATTTTATTTCTCAGTAGAGGCTAGAACTTGACTTGATCTCAAGGAAGCCAAGGAAGTAGCTACATCAAAGACTCTAATCAAAGAAAAAAGTGACATAAAATATTAGAGGTAAGATAGACTGAAACTGGTCTACACTGTTTCCTTTCTAAATGATTGGAATGTGAAATTGATGAGCATAGAAAGAAACTGTAAGCAGATACTGAAGTTGAGGATTTCTTCACCAAAGATGGTTTCCTTCTGTTGAGTATGTGGTCGGAGCACTATTTGTAGCATCCAGTGAAAACCTGAATACCAATTTTGAAGGAAAGAAATGTAGTCAATAGTGAGATTCATTGTTCTAGAAGAGAGTTTAGACTAGATTTTTGTTTAGTTTTCATAAGTTTTGCCTTTTCTGATTATAAAAGTCTATGAAAAAGGCAGTCTAGGAATAACAAGGACACAGGAAATATCATGGTGGTCCTTTCACAGTTTTCTTCTTACCTCACATTCTGACACTGGGAGCAAAAGAATCTAGTATCATGGAATCTACACAACTGAAAGAAAAATGAAGCCTCTCTGACATTTGTCAGTCCCCAACAAAGACAAAGAGAGAGATAAAACATAGTGACTGTTCTTATACTCAGGTTGAGCAGCTCTCTCCCTCCCTCTCCCTCCCTCTCTCTCTCTCTCTCTCTCTCTCTCTCTCTCTCTCTCTGTGTGTGTGTGTGTGTGTGTGTGTGTGTGTGTGTGTGTGTGTGTGTACGTGTCTGTGGTGTCTGTGTGCTATGCATGACTGCATATATATGCATGTGTGTGCTTCTCAAGTCAGTAACTCAAATAGCTATTTTTGAGGTCAAACTTTTAACACAATGGGTACAAAAATATATTGATACACATATAATACTTTCATATCTACATGTTTAGGAATGCTAAAATATTTTTACACTAAATGTCAACTAATCAATTTAAATGAAAGAAACAGATTATAACTTGGATCAACAAAAAAAAAAATTTTTTGGATAGAGTAGTCCGATACTACTGTTTTAAAGTGCAAAAGCATGGTCCTAACAGACAGCAGAGTAAACAATAGTTGCTTTTATTTTCCTTTGATTCACCCCCCTTTTCTTTATTTTGTTTTTTGTTTTTTTTTCCTTTATTTTTTATTTCTTCAAGTTACATCTCAATCGCAGTCCCTCCCTATTCCCCCTCCAGTCCCACCCTCCCACCCTCAACCCCCATCCTCTTCCCTTTTTTTTTTAAGTTTAAGGTATATCTTATTTCCCCCTACAGTTTCCCCTTTCAGTCCAACAAATGGCTCTTTCTCTTATAATAATAAATACAATACAGTACAACAGAGGTAATTAGGCCACAGTTATGAGGGTTCTATGGCTTAACGTACATTCCCAATGACCAGTCCATATGTATTTGGTACCTGACTTTAACATTCTACTATCTTACCATCTCCATGAGTTTAAAGTTCTATATCTAACTCAGCTTTCATACTAACTTACATCACAATTTTAAGAACATCTTCTTAGATCCAGAACACTCTTTTGATTCCTAAACAACTCAAAATTTAACTATGAGACTAGCTATCTATTCTTCAACCACCTCAGAGACCTGAGAGGGATAAATATATCTGATTATATAGGAAGTGCAGGACTTGCATCTTCCAGAACTAAGAAATGACATATCAGTGGCTGCCTGGACAGTTCCCATTTTCTCTCCATACGTTACAGCATCAATCTTCAGCTGTTTGGTCCCATTTCTCTGACAGACATTGATTGTAGAGCAGGAATTATGAAGGAATTACCTACCTTGTCTTGGCAGAGCTAAGCTGTCGACTTACCTGCTTCCAAGTTTTGTCCTTTTTGGACAGCAGTCTGTCTAAAGTTGAAGCAAGGGGTTTTTCTTGCCAAGAGATAGGCTTGCCACTAATTCAACCATCTCACACTGGATATTCTTCGATGCTCATCTTCTACTCTGAGTAGAATAGGGGGTGCTGTCAGGAGCTGACATGTCTCGATATCAAAAAATCTTAATTTAAGAAAACATCTTTGAATGCCATATTCTGCAGATCTCTTGAGGTTTTTGAAGACGCCCTATCTATCTACTGTATTTAGATAAGCAAGTGTTGCTTGTCTCTTAACAACTTGATTTCTAAGTAGCTTAGAGAATATCTGTGATAGACTGTCATCATAGCTAACAAAATGACACGCTTGCATGACTAGGAGTTTGTATTTCTTAACTATCCTAAACAATTTAAGATGGTTGGTATCAAGAGGCCAAAGCTTCACATTTCATTTTTAAGCATTACTAGGTACAATACCTTTAAGAAGCATTACCCTTAATTTTGTATCAATATACAAAGATCAATACCAATGTGGCCAAATATACTCTTAATTTTGTACCAATATACAAAGATCAATACCTATGTAGCCCAATACAATCTTAATTTTTCATTAATATACAATGATCAATACCACTTTAACCAAATATAATATTAATTTTGTGTCAATATACAAAGGTATAAGGACATATTCAATAATCTGTCCTTTTTTCTTGATCTTTCCTATACTATGTCTATGTCCCATTTTTTCTCAAGTCTGTTCACTCCTACATAGGAGTGAAAGAAGGATACAGAAAAGAAAAAGAGAGAAGTCCCTGGGTCTAACCTCCAAAACCCATTTAACAAACCATTTAACAGCTTGTAGTCTCTTCCCCTAAATAACAAAATTTTCTGTTATCCATCAAATAACCAAAAAAGGGGAGGGGAACACCCTCCCCACCTTCTGGGCATGGGACGTCGCTCCCTTAAAATGACTTCCTGTTGATTTGGGACATAGTAAACCTGTTTGGGGCCCAAATAAGAATGGAAAAGTGGTTTAAAATGTTAATAGAATCATTTGATGTTCAGTCCTTTTGTGCTCAGCTGTTTACATGCCCTAAGAAGTTTTTAGACAGAAGCTGATCTTCAGGGCTTTACTGAATGAAGTTCTGGCTGGGACAGTCTGTGGAGCTGAACAATCTTAGCGATTTTGAGTTGTTGTGGTTGTAGACTTTTGAGGGAAACAGCTATTGAGGAAGTCTGCAAGGCTGGATCATCTGGGCCACTCGTCTTCTTTGGTGTCTGATTTGTTTTCTGCTGAGGTTTCCGTTGTCCAGTTGTCCCTGGATTCCTTGAATGGATGCTTTAGATCTCCTGGAGAGATAAGAACAGAGCCCTGCCCTAATCCTAACTCTGGGACAATTACCCTTTTTTTTCGGGGGGGGGGGGG